>JAPDNY010000001.1:331702433-332134933 GCA_029375565.1 Gekko gecko | reverse complement strand
CAACCCCGCGGCAGCTTTAGTGGGAAATCACCCATAGAGAGAAACGATTCACACCCTGGAGCTACCTTCTCTTCCCACCACTGTTCCTTTGGGCAGTGAGAAAAACATTTTAAAACTGCCAACACTGTGTGTGACTTGACGTCACTTCTGGGACCAGGAATCGCCAGAAACTCTATGGTTTTTCCATAGAGCGGTGTGGGGAACCAGAGGTGGTGTCATGATGAAAACACCTCCAGCTCCCCACATGTCCCCTACCTCCCCTTCAGCAGGTGGTTGCCAGCCATTGGCTGACGACCCTACTTCCACCCCACTTTTGGCCAGGAGTTAATCCTTTGTTGCACGCCCAGGGAAATGCCAAGCACCACTTTGGGGTCAGGAAGCAATTTTTCTCCAGGCCAGTTTGGCCGGGGATCCTGGAGGTTTTTCGCCATCTTCTGGGCATGGGTCACTGGACGTATGGGGGGGCAGAAGCTATTTGTGAATTTCCCACGTTGTGCAGAGGGTTGGACTAGATGACCCCAGAGGTCCCTTCCAACTCTATGATTCTCTGATTCAATGAATTATGCTAGATTTAAAAATCTGCCATTCTAGACGTCGCGGATGTGAGCAGAAGGTGACCTGGTAATGTAAACAGCAGGCTGGAAAGCACCGGGGAGATAGCAAATAAAAAAAAAATACACCAGAAATAGGCCAAGAATAAATTAGCATCCAAATTTCTGCTGAACACTGTCTATTAGCGATTGCACAACTCTGTCTAGTCACCTCCTTTGGACCAAGTGTTTAAAATCACGTTAAAGTGACTTGGCAGAAGAAGGCAGGAGGCAACAGAGGACAGCCGCGAAACATCACTGTCATCCGTCCCCATCCCCCCGGCAAATCAAAAAGCTTACACGAACTGTTCCTAAAACTACTAAGAAAAGGACATTCATTGTAGGAGTGGGATGGGGCTCTACAGCGGCCAAACTGTTTAGGACCGGAAAAGAGAAATCTATAATCACGTCTCTGCTGAGTCATGACCCTTGACTGCCAAACCAGCTGACTCTACAGAGTTACCAAGAGGGTAAAATTAGACAGAGGTACACTATTGAGTGGTTCTGTGTCACTGGGATGGGGCTGGAGGTAAATCAAAATAAATCGCGACATCCTTAACTCTTAAAAGCCTGCACAGTTCACGGGGCCATTTATACTAACCGACTTTTTTAGATTCTTCGATTCTCATGTTGATTTTGGATTTTAGATTCTCACGTCGACACAGAGAGCATTCCATCTGTGAAGTACGCCACTCAACAACAGGATTTCAGCAACACTGATTTCCGCTTTATTTGTCACAGCAAACACCAACTCAGAACACACCAACAAGTGGAGCACGGCTCCCTTTTTAAAATCTCCCGGGCTGTCAAAGCCACACCCAGAACATATTAAAGACCAATCATAACACAGGGATAAAGGCCAATCAGGACCGTTCCCTCTTTGATACATTCTCACACAGCGATTGGATATTTACAGAGGTTTCTCAGAAACCAACCAATGGTAATGCGACAGATGAAGAGCCACATTTAGAATCAAGCTTAACATGGGAATGTATAGCATGGATTCACATTCTAATACACAACATCATCTTTCTGTGTTATACCTCCGAGGAGGCCAGACACAGCTGTTAGTGAAACGTCAGGTCCTACAGTGCCAAGACTGCGGCCATACAGCCCGGAAAATCTACAACAACTAAGGAACTCTGGCCGTGAAAGCCCTCGATGACATATTTTTAGATTCTGCCTCCAATACGATTCTTCTCAACAGTCTTACACTTGCAGGTTGAGGCACACTTGCAGTTTGGGGGTTTCCATAATGCCGCCAGCTAGGGTTGCCAGCTCTGGGTTGGGAAATTCCTGGAGATGTAGGGAGGGAGCCTGGTGTTTGGGGAGGGGGACCTCAGTGGGGCATAACGCCATGGAGCCCACCTCCAAAGCTGTCATTTCCTCCAGCGAAATGGATCTCTGTGGTCTGGAAATCAGTTGTTATTCTGGGAGATCTCCAGACCCCACCTGGAGGTTGGCCTTCGTACAAGGGACAGTCCATGGGATTAGCAGGGAGGATACTGAAAATTCAGCCCCCTTTAGAACATAAGAACATAAGAGAAGCCAATGTTGAATCAGGCCAATGGCCCATCTTGTCCAACACATAGTGGCCAAAAATACCAGATGCCATCAGGAGGTCCAGCAGTGGGGCCAGGACACTTTGCCATGTGACACCTCTTCCCACCAAGAAAGATAGCCCTTTTGTCCCTAGAACCTTTGTGATGGTATTGAAACATTAGGATGGGCAGTTAATGACCTCACAGCAGCTCAGCCAATGGCAGAAGGGATTTTTTTTTCACCAGACAAGACAGCCTTCTGGCAGCAATGGCCTCCAAATTTCTATGGAACCACAGCATCTCAAAAAACAGTCTCGGGTCTCCCAGATCTCAGATCCCACTGCTACCAACAATTTTCACAACCAGAAGAAGAAGAGGAGGAGTAGGAGGAGGAGTTGGTTTTTATAACCTCCCCCCTCATTACCTGAAGGAGTCTCAGATTGACTTACCATCTCCTTCCCTTCCTCTCCCCACAACAGGCACCCTGTGAGATAGGTGGAGCTGAGTGAGCTCTGAGAGAACTGTGACTGTCCCAAGGTCACCCAGCTGGTTGCATACGGAGGCGGAGTAAGGAATCCAAGACGGTTCTCCAGATTACAGCCCACTACACCACTCCGGCTCTCACCGACAGCCGTTGAAGGAAGCATCCAACTGATCCCGTCACGTGACACTTTAAGGCAGAGCCATCACAATGGACCTATTCCAGTATTCGCTAATCCTAAAAATATTCTTCCGGTTTATCCTAACAATATTCTTTTGGCTTAACTCTTTGTGAACAGGCAAGAACGACGCCCCAAAGGGCATTCCCTGCTGAGGTCCTGGTGTTCTCTGTATTGCTCGGGTGGCCAATTGACTTTACGAATTCCTACTTTTGTGGCTTCGAGATAAGGAGCAGACCCCCTCCGATGACCCCTGGATTTGATGTAGATCCTGCCATTTCTGCAGCACCAGAGCATTGGAGTCTCCGCAGAGTCCCTCCCGCATCCCTGGGACTAATTACAGAGTGCCAGCCACATTATTCGGCATGATTAAGGATGCTGAACGCCAGCCCCTTGGACGTCGATTCTTCTTCCCCGTTCGGAATCTCACAGGTGCAGGCCCATGAATATTCAGCACAGACTTGAGGAGGTTTGGCCTTACAGATTTACAGATTTACAGTCACAGCACATTCCCGCAATAACTGTACAATACAGCTCGACAAAGAATATTAAGCCAGTTTGATGTTCTGAGAGTGATGTAACAGGCAAACACAAATGACGGCAGTTTATTAAGGAGGATGCGGGTATTACTTTCTCAGTAAAATAAAAACATATCGCTGGTTGGTATCATGGTCATCCCTGGGCGTTAAAAAATACCATCACTGGACTGCACCATTTTGGTGAAGTGGTTAGGAGCACGGACTCTAACCTGGAAGAACCGGGTCTGAGTCCCCACTCCTCCACATGCAGCCGCTGGTGTGAGCTCGGGTCAGTCACAAGTTCTCTCAGAGCTGTTCTCTCAGGAGCAGTCCTTGGAAGAGCTCTCTCAGCCCCGCCTACCTCACAGGTTGTCTGTTGTGGGGAGGGGAAGGGAAAGGAGGTTGTAAACCACTCTGAGACTCCGAGTGAAGGGCGGGGTATAAATCCCATCTCCTCTTCTTCTTCTTTTGCGGCATCAGAAGAAAGAGCTTTGCCGAGGCAGTTTTCAATTCCGTTCTGGCAACTCTGAGGCCTACCCACGGCGTACGTCCGACCGAAAAAAAATATGTGCTCCTACGAGCTATTCCTGCAACTTCCCCCAGTCACTCCGGTCTCCGGAGGAACGCTCTCATTTAAAACCTGGCAGCCAATTTATAACTGCAATTTCTCTCGCGTCGTCTCCTGTAATTTAATACGTAGCGACGAGAATGTGTGGAAATAATTAGAGGCCGTTAGAAGTATTAATATTTTATCCCCCCACAAATTAAATATTTACCAACCCGAGGAATGGGGCCTTTCTGCCGGACTCGCTAGCGGGCGATCATACTGTTCAAACCGAGGGTATCTAAGGGAACCGGGAGCGTCTGCCTTCTGAGCTGCTCTACAGGAACAGCTATTTCGCTTCCAGCTTTGTTATGACAGACACAGGGGCTTCCCTCCTTTCAGCTGAAACGCTCGTTCCGCGGTTATATTTTTAGTGGGCGCAGGCTCTTCGGTTACCGTCTTCACGGTGAAGCACCGATTCTACTGTTGGAGCTGAGTGGCGCAGGAGCGTCCTTGTGGTTTTCACAGGGGTTTAGTAAAGGTAAAGGTTCCCTTGCTCGAAAGCCAGTCGAATCCGACTCTAGGGTTGCGGTGCTCATCTTCGTTTCCAAGCCGAAGAGCCAGCACTGTCCGAAGACGTTTCCGTGGTCATGTGGCCGGCATGACTAAACACCAAGGCGCACGGAACGCTGTTACCTTCCCACCGAAGTGGTACCTATTTATCTACTTGCAATTTCTTGCTTTCGAACTGCTAGGTTGGCAGGAGCTGGAACTAGAGACGGGAGCTCACCCCGTCATGCGGCACTCACGGGTCTTGAACTGCTGAACTACTGACCTTCCACAGCCTGCAGTTCAGCGTCTTAACCACTTGAGCCACCGCAGCTCCTCGAGCTCCTCCTCACAGGGGTTTAGGAGCAGTGAAATGTTTTGGGACCTGAGTGATGAAGCCCCTTGTCTTTCTAGACAAAAGGAGGGGTGGGAAAAGGAACCAAAGGACCTTACCACTCTACAGTATTATCAGTGAGGAAGTTCCCAGTGAGCATATTCAGGAAGGGTACAATTAGGGTTGCCAACTCTGGGTTGGGAAATTCCTGGAGATTCGGGGGGAGCCTGGGGAGGGTGGGGTTTGGGGAGGGGAAGAAGAAGAAGAAGAAGAAGAAGAAGAAGAAGAAGAAGAAGAAGAAGAAGAAGAAGAAGAAGAAGAAGAAGAAGAAGAAGAGGAGGAGGAGGAGGAGGAGGAGGAGGAGGAGGAGGAGGAGATTGGATTTATACCTCGCCCTTCGCTACCCAAAGGAGTCTCAGAGCAGCTCACAAACTCCTTTCCCTCCCCCTCCCCACAACAGACACCCTGTGAGGTAGGTGGGGCTGAGAGAGCTCTGACAGAAACTGCTCTTTTTCAAGAACAGCTCTGGCAGAACTATGGCTTGCCCAAGGTCATCCAGCCAGGTGCCAGTGGAGGGGTGGGGAATCAAACCCGGTTCTCCCAGATTAGAGTCCGCGCACTTCACCACTACACCAAACAGGCTCTCGGGGAGGGGAGGGGAGGGGGGAGGGGAGGGGAGGGAACTCAAGAAGGATACAATGCTATATCCACCCTCTGAAGCAGCCATTTTCTCCAGGGAAACTGATCTCTGTTGTCTGGAAATCATTCTGGGAGATCTCCAGGCCCCACCTAGAAGTTAGCAAACCTAGGGGCCTGCTCTTTCCCCCTTCCCACCTAGAAATAGGATCATAGAGTTGGAAGGGACCTCAGGGTCATCTAGTCCAACCCCCTGCACAATGCCGGAAATTCACAACTACCTCCCCCCATACTCCCAGTGACCCCTGTTCCATGCCCAGAAGATGAGGGGGAACCCTCCAGGATCCCTGGCCAAACTGACCTGGATCAAAATTGCTTCCTGACCCCAGAGTGGCGATCAGCATTTCCCTGGGCATGTAAGAAAGGGCCATGAGAACTAAGCACTGAGGCAACCCTTCCCGCCCTCCCTTCTCGTGATCTGCCTCAATTCACAGAATCAGCACGGCTGTCAGGTGGCCATCTAGCCTCTGTTTGAAAACAGGCCCGTAGGGACAGTGGGGCACCTTGGGGCTAGGCCCCCTGACTTCCTGGCAAGGCCCCACGACTTCCCATCCAGCCCAGGGCCCCCAAGCGGTGGCAGGTGGACGGAAGGAGCCGGGTATTCCTTTAATTCGATTAGCCAGTGCCCCCTGAGAAATGCAAATGCCCCCGACTTTAAAAATCCTGGCTACGGGCCTGCTTTAAAACCTCTAAAGAAGGAGATCCCACCACCTCCCAGGGAAGCCTGTATTTTGAACTCAGACCAAACACAGGGGGAAGGAGCAACAACAGCAAACGTGAACTCTGGGAGTTGGTGGTGTCAGCTCTGGTGAACCGAAGGAAGAAACAATCGAGATGGGAAAGGAACGGAGATCTTGGAATGACACAGGGCCAGGCAGAGAGAGCCATCAGCAGGGCAGTCGGAGGCACTATGTGGCTCTTGGCCACACGCAGATTTCAACATGCAGCTTTCAGGCTGAGAGGCAAACGGCACAATACGCTTGCTTGCTAGTTTATCCTGGTTTGCCCCTGTTCCCTGCAGCAAGACAGCAATCTCAAGGAACTGCTTCTAAGGGGAGGGGGAGCCCAATTTGGCTCAGAACTGTCCCGTGGAGGGAGGGAGGGCTCCTGCCTCCACCTACAAGAGTTTTCTCACATGAAAACCATGTGGGGTGGGGAAGAAGAAATTTAGAGTCCCCTGTCGCCTTTAAGCAAGACTTTTTTTGTAGAAAAAGCCCAGCAGGAACTCATTAGCATAACAGGCCACACCCAACAGCAGGAACTCATTCACATATTAGGCCACACCCCCATATTACCAGCAGTGTGGTCATCCAGCCACACCCACCTTTTGCTTCTTATTCTGTTTACCTTGTTAGTTGTCAGAACCCGGGGCTTTTTTTGTGTGGCAGGAACTCCTTTGCATGTTAGGCCACACACCCCTCATGTAGCCAATCCCAATGAGTTCCTGCTGTTGGGTGTGGCCTATGATGCTAATGAGTTCCTGCTGGGCGTGGCCAACTCGGGAGCCAGCCGGAACACCGCTCCTGTGCGTTCCTGCCCCAAAATAGCCCTGCCTTTAAGACCAACAAAGGTTTATCCAAGATATGAACTTTTATCTGCCAGTTTTGACATACTCCACATGGAGCAGCAAAATCTCTTGCCTTGGAAGCCCCATGCATCAGCTGTGACTTGATAGCACTTTCCACTCCCAGGAGTATTTATTTATTTCGATTTGTATTCCACTCTCCCTGCAAGTGGGCTCAGAGTGGATTACATGACTGGTATCTCAAGCCTTTGGCTCGTCACAATGGGTCAATAAATAAATCCATGAATACAATATTTAAGAGCAGTTAAAACAGTATAACTTAAACAGGTAGCACTAGCAATTTCAGTGCACAGTCTCCGAGACTGGGGCCACTAGATCCCTATGTCTTCTTGATCTGGGCTGTGTGAAGATGGAAGGCCCGCCACTTTTGTTGGATGCCCACCACCTCCTCCAAGGGCCTGGGGGAACAGCTCCGCATCACGGGCTATGAGCCCTGAGCGCTGAACACATGAATCCAAGTTCTTGGTCTATCAAGGTCAGTCTTGTCCACTCGGACTGGCAGCAGCTCTCCGGGGTTTCAAGCAGAGATCTTTCACATCACCCAATGCTGGGCTGTTTTAACTGGAGATGGCGGGGATTGAACCCGGGACCTTCTGCGTGCCAAGCAGATGCTCTGTCACTGAGCCACAGCCCCTCAGACGAGTCCTCTGGGGCTCAGAGGCAAAATGCTGCTGATTGTCCGATGCTGGGAACAGGCCCATAGGCAGGAATTTGTGGCTTGTGGGGCAATCCCCCCCCCCCTCGGTGGGGCTGAAGTTCTCAGCTCAGAAAGAAAAGCCATTTAGCCACGAGAAAGCTGTTCCCAGGATTGATCTCTAAATTGCAAGCTGTCAGCCACTTTAGATGACAGTTCTCAGCTGCTGCAAGTTAATCACTTCTGCCAGCCTAAGCAACAATTCTGGGAACAAGCCAGCAGTTGGGGGTGATGACTTCTATAGTCAAGAAAGCTAACACTTAGGCAGAAAAACTCTCTTAAAGGAGACCAGTTTCTTGACACAGAGTTAGAAGGGGTCCTAGAGGTCACCTACTCTAACCCCCTTGCTCAGGGCAGGAATTAGTCTAACTACACACCCCACTCTGTTTAAAGGAGTGCACACCTTTAAAAATGTTTAAAAGTGATTGGGAAAAGTATTTACAGGAGAAATCCTTGTGAGGCTATGTCCTTAAGAAAGGGGGCTGAGCCCCCCAAAGTCCCACCATAGCTATGGACCTGACTGGGAATCTGACTCTTGAGGGTGGTGCTCATCTCCATTTCCAAGCTGAAGAGCCAGTGCTGTCCGAAGACTTTTCCGTGGTCACGTGGCTGGCGTGACTAAATGCCGAGGCACATGAAATGCTGTTACCTTCCCACCGAAGCAGTATCTATTTATCTACTTGCATGTTCTTGCTTTCAGACTGCTGGCTTGGCAGGAGCTGGGGCCAGAGATGGGAGCTCACTCCGTCACGTGGCACTCAGGTCTCGAACTGCTGGGTCCGGTCTGCAACTCAGCGTCTAAACTTCCGAGCCACCATGGTATAAGAAAACTCCCTATACAGAAAGACTATGGACATGTCCTTTAAGGGAGGTTGAGTCCCTAGGTCAGGGATGGTCAAACTTGCTTAACACAAGGGCCACATAGAATAAATGTCAGATGTTTGAGAGCCGCAGGACATGAACAAATATGACATGTCTTTACTGGGAAATATGCAGATTTGCTTTTTATTAACATTAAACGACACTGCCAAAAATAATAACAAAAGCGGTAAAAGCAGATATTGATAATGATATTTATTTGTCCAATGATATTTGTTTGCTAATGATATTGGGCTTCCCCAGCAGCCCTGCCGGGAGCCGCACAATATGTGTGAAAGAGCCGCATGTGGCTCCCGAGCCGCAGTTTGGCCACCCCTGATCTAGAACATATGTTTATTTAGTGGTATCCTGTCCTTATTAATATTTGAATTTTGGTTCCGCAACATTCTATGCTTGCCATAATTGATTTGGCTCAAGAACTGGCAGTCAGAAGACACTGGCCAGGGCTGACTGGCTGCTTGGCGAAGACCCACCCACGTCAGCCCCAGTCAGTGTCTTTGGCTCAGTCTTCTCCAGTCCTCCGACAGGAGAGGACCGTCTGGAGTGTGAGCGCAGGGACAGGCCCTCAAGGCTGAGGCAGGTGAGAGAAGCCCTTTTCCGCCCCCCCACACCATCCCCTGAGCCTTCTATGGGGGCAGTAGGCCCAGAGAACCATTTTCCGCCCCCCCCCACACCATCCCCTGGGCCTTCTATGGGGGCAATAGGCCCAGAGAAGCGCTTTCCCACCCCTCTTCCCTTCCTTTCCCCCCTTTCCTTTCTTCCTCTCTCCTTTCTTTCACTCTTCCCCTCCTTCCTTCCTTCCTTCCTTCCTTCCTTCCTTCCTTCCTTCCTTCCTTCCTTCCTTCCTTCCTTCCTTCCTTCCTCCAACCCTCTCTCCCTTCCACCCTCCCTCCCTTCCTTTCTAGGGCCCGTTATCTTCCACCACAACGGGCTTTGCTCCCTAGTATACTATAATGCAGCCCGTTAGGTGATTATTACACCTCTACTGGACAGGACTGCTGGTCACACCAATAAAGCCAGGCTTGAGTATCGTCTATCTGACACAAACCCTAAAATTACTTACCAAGTTGCTAGATTTTGTGTGTGGATCTCAAGGATACAGAAATCGTATTATAACTAGGCTCAAATTTGAATTCTGTTTCTATTATGTTTCTAATTTTTTTATATAAATATCTGAATGTTTTTATTGTAAGTTTCATGTATACGGATGGTCTAATGACTGTAATAAATACATACATGCATAGCTGGAGATGCTGGGGACGGAACCTGTGACCTCCTGCGTGGAAAGCAGATATTCTACCACTAAACCACAGCCCCTCCTGAAAGGTATGTGAACCTCTATAAAGTTGCCTTGTAGCGATTAGACTCTTGGTCCATCCAGGACAATATTGTGTACTCAGACAGGCAGCGGCTTTCTGGAGTTTCAAGTCCAGGTCATCATCTACTAGCAGATCCTTTTAGCTGGAGATGCCAGGGATTGAACCTGGGGCCTTCCGCATGCTGAACAGAGGCTCTTCCGTTGAGCCACAGCCCCCTCTTTTATGTCCTATTTACTAGAGCTGGAGGAAGAGGGATGAAAGTATTTATCGCCTATTTTTGTATTTTTCATTCTACGATAACCCGAGTGACAGTATCACCGTCCGGTTTAGATTTCTCAATCTATCCTTCTTCTGTTAAACTAAAACTCCGTCTCCTAACGATCCTGTGCCAGTCTGTATAACTGCACACGCAGCTATTTGCTTAATCTGCTTGATCTAAAAATAAATAAATAAATAGTATCTTGGCTCAACAGGATGATGTTAGGATACAAAATGTGCACTGAAGGAGACGATAAGTAATCCTCCGGCGCAGCAGAAGATCCTGATGTTAGATTAAGCTTTTCTGCTTCAATGCGTTTGTCGTCACAATCCTTTAAATGGCTGGTGTCTTGTTCCAAGGGCTCTAATTTCTGGAAGAAATATTTTCATGCCAGGAGACCAGTAGGCTTCTGATAGTGGTCTTCTTGTACATACGCATCAGCCACTGAGTCACAGTTGACTTATGGCAACCCCAGCATGGGGCTTTCCAGGCATGTGAGAAGCAGAGGTGGTTTATTATTGATTTATTTAGAAGAAGAGATTGGATTTATACCCTGCCCTTCACTACCCAAAGGAGTCTCAGAGCGGCTGATGATCTCCTTTCCCTTCCCCTCCCCGCAACAGACAGCCTGTGAGCAATGCTCCCTCTAAGCCACAGAGTCTTGAGAGCAAAAATTCTACTTTGTGAGCTACTGGCATTAAAGCTGTGAGCGAGCAATTTGGATGCTGCATAATTTGGTTTGCTCTGGAGCTGTCCTTCCTGAGCTAAGACAAAAATGCGTGAGCCGGAGGCTGAAAGACTGTGAGCTAGCTCACACTAACTCAGCTTAGAGGGAACACTGCCTGTGAGGTAGGTGGGGCTGAGAGAGCTCTTTCGAGAACTGCCCGTGAGGGAACAGTTCTGAGAGAATTTGTAACTGACCCAAGGTCACACCAGCAGCTGCATGTGGAGGAGTGGGGGAATGATAAAAGGGTTGGAACACCTTCCCTATGAACAAAGCTTAAAACGCTTGGGGCTCTTTAGATTGGAGAAACGGCGGCTGAGGGGTGACATGATCGAGGTTTATAAGATTATGAATGGGATTGAGCAGGTTGAGAAAGAAGTCCTTTTCTCCCTTTCTCACAATACAAGAACTCATGGGCACTCCATGAAATTGCTGAGCAGTCGGGTTAGAACAGATAAAAGGAAATACTTCTTCACCCAAAGAGTGATTAACACATGGAATTCACTGCCACAGGAGGTGGTGGCAGCTGCAAGCAGGGACAGTTTCAAGAGGGAATTAGATAAACATATGGAGCAGAAGTCCACCAGTGGCTATTAGCCACAGGGTATAGATGGGAACTCTCAGTCTGGGGGCAGGTGATGCACTCTATTCTTGGTGCTGGCAGGGGGCAGCAGTGGGAGGGCTTCTAGTGTCCTGGCCCCACTGCTGGACCTCCTGGTGGCACCTGGTATATTTTGGCCGCTGTGTGACAGAGTGTTGGACTAGATGGGCCACTGGCCTGATTCAACAGTGGCTTCTCTTATGTTCTTATGCTCTTATGTTCTAAACCCGGTTCTCCCTGATTAGAGTCTGTGTTCCTAACCACTACACCAAACTGGCTTAGATTTTTAAAAAACCTTTCTCTGTGGAACAGGACGCAGGGTGGTATACATCAGTAAAAATATCCATAAATTAAGTTTGCAAGAAAAAAATAAATACAGTACCATAAGTATAGTAATTAACCTATCAACCTAATAAGATGGCGTTAAAACTACCAAATGTGCCAGTGCTTCATGGGGGGGGGGCAGGAAAAACAGGCGTGCCAGACAGATGGAAACTGCTGCTGTCCTCAACCAAATGCCTGATGGGAAATCTCTGCCTTGCATGGCCTGTAGAACTGCATTAAGTCCCGCAAGGCACAGATGTTGTTCAGCAGAGAGTTCCACCAGGTTCAGACCAGAGTGGAGAACAGCCTGGCCCTGGTCCAGGGACAGCCAGATGTCTCTCAGGTTGGGAACCACCAGTAGGTTCTTATCCCCTGAGCAATGTTCCCTCTAAGCTGAGTTAGTGTGAGCTAGCTCACAGTTTCTTAGCCTCCGGCTCACACATTTTTGTCTTCTGTCAGAAAGGTTTTCTCCAGAGCGAACTAATTTATGCAGCAGCCAAATTGCTTGCTCACAACTTTAAAGCCACTAGCTCACAAAGCAGAATTTTTGCTCACAAGACTCCATGGCTTAGAGGGAGCATTGCTTAGAGGGAGCATATCGGGAGAGGCTGTCCCAAAGATACATGGTCCCCAGACCATTAAGGGCCTTGAAGGTTAATACCCAAACCTTTACCATTGCCTTCCTCTGCAGAGTCTTCCTTGGTGGTCTGTCTTGCATGTAGCTGTCAGGCTCCTTAGTCAGGTCATGTATCACAGGGCTTCTTCAGAAAACAACTGTTTATTGAAGAAGAAGAAGAAGAAGAAGAAGAAGAAGAAGAAGAAGAAGAAGAAGATGAAGAAGATGCAGAAGTAGACGACGAAGCCGACTTCGACTAAGAGGAGGATGCGTCGGAGAGGGGCGGAGAGGCGGAGGAGAGGGGGCGGAGGAGACTACAACTCTTTCCCTTCCCCTCCCCACAACAGACACCCTGTGAGGTAGGTGGGGCTGAGAGAACTCTTGACAGAAACTGCTCTTTTTCAAGAACAGCTCTTATCAGAACTACAGCTTGCCCAAGGTCATCCAGCCAGGTGCAAGTGGAGGAGCGGGGGAATCAAACCCGGTTCTCCCAGATTAGAGTCTGCGCACTTAACCACTACACCAAACTAGCGTTGGTGAATCAGAACAAAAGACACGTGTACAGCTTGTGTCAGGAATGCCCGGGAACGGTAGGGCCACCTAAATTATACTACAATCAAACACCCCCTGAATGACCTGAAACCAATTAGTATAGTTCACGCATGTGGGCTAAGCAAGCGGGAGAAGCTAGCAAACAAGATAAAAGCCGTTATTTCCCAGCTTAGGAGTTCTGCAGCTAGAGCGTCTACAAGGTCATACAAATGATAACATACGGGCAGTAGAAACAGCAATGGTCAGATGCTGGTAGACTGAGAGTACTCCCTCCACATTCCATCCCCGTGGCAGGGCTACCTGACAGTAGCTAAGGAAAGAAGAGATAAAAACACACAACAGGAATTATTATGTCAGGAAAGCAGATGGAGCCTCAAGCTTAATACCATGCCACCCCCAGGCTCTCAATGCCCATTTGGACTTGAGTTGCTGTTTTTTTATATAGATATTCCTTGTGGATGGATTGTTATCATCAGTGATTTTCCTGTGAGCAGCTTCCCTTACATTTCTCGTGGAGTTGGTTAGCTGTCGAACTCATTTGTTATAAGGGCCGGATCTGACATAAATGAGACCTTGTTGTGTCATAAAATGTAATGCCGGGTACCGGAGATGTAACCTTTATGAAGGACGCAAGCACAATAAATAGAATAAAAACATGCTTCCAACATTAACATTCTTGCAGTATTTTGTTTATTTAACAGTGCCTGATAACTGACAGCTCTTGCTCTGAATTATTGCATCAAAATGCCTGTGCTGTTGCAATCCTGAGTATGCTGTTCAGGTGTGTATCTGTAAGCTGCAAACCTACGATGACGCAGCAGCAGCAGCAGAACTGGAAGAAGAAGCAGAAGACAGCCAATTACACTGCGGGCCTGATAGGAGCCCTCCGGGGGGCTGATCTGGCCCCCGGGTCGCATGTTTGACACCTCTGGTCTATAGAAATGATACCTATATAATGCTAGCTATGAAATGTAACCCTTGAAGGCGCAGGTCACTTTAAATGCAGGAAATGCCCAAATGCACTTACACATCATATGCAGCAACGTAAGGTATGGGAGGGGAGCTGCGGTGGCTCAAGTGGTTAAGACGCTGAACTGCAGGCTGTGGAAGGTCAGTAGTCCAGCAGTTCAAGACCCGAGAGTGCCACATGACAGGGTGAGCTCCCGTCTCTAGTTCCAGCTCCTGCCAACCTAGCAGTTCGAAAGCAAGAAATTGCAAGTAGATAAATAGGTACCACTTCGGTGGGAAGGTAACAGCATTCCGTGCGCCTTGGTGTTTAGTCATGCCGGCCACATGACCACGGAAACGTCTTCGGACAGCGCTGGCTCTTTGGCTTTGGAACGGAGATGAGCACCGCAACCCTAGAGTTGGATTCGACTGGCTTTCGAGCAAGGGAACCTTTACCTTTAAGGTATGGGAGATATACATAATGGAAAGAATTACGTATATGATGAATCAGTTTGAGCATAATCCTCTTTCCTCAAATTTTGTAGAAGTGTGGCCAACGATATTGAACTACTAGATGCAAATAGGAGTGGTCCCCCCCCAAAATTGAAGTACATCAATGAAATGCCATATTAACGATGTTTATAAGTTGCAAGATCCGATGTTAGTATTGCTTATTTACTTTCTTTTCTAATTGTCTTTGTTGTCTGTTATGTTATTTCTTTGTAATCTGTGTCATGCCTGTGTATTTGTCGGCTCTACTAAATACAAATTGTCAAATAAAAAAAACCCTTTAATAACTTTTTTTTAAAAAAATGCAGGAAATGTACAAGCTCACCTGCAACCAATTTGGACTGAAGGAGTAGTTTTTAGTATAAGGACTGGAGGTGACAATTAAAAATTTAGGACTATCCGAGTCTTTGAGAGAAAGCGTACAGAGAGGAAGATGAATAAGAGAAGATTTCACCGAGAGTGAGCATTATGCAGAGAGACGGCATGCCGAGATGAATGCTGAGTAGGAAAGGATTCACTGAGCGTGAGCGTTTCACCAAAGTTGGATGCTTGGTGGGGTATACTGTAATTCTTTGCGTTGCATAATGATTAATTGAGGGATATTCTTTGTAGCTACACGTATTCTGCTCCGAGGAAGCTGTTAGCCGAACTGCTTATCTACGCAGTAGGCAGACTAACTTATTTGAGTTGCTGGTCTGTGTATACAGAGAAAGCACCTTCATCCCAAGAATCCGTTTCCCAAAGAGAACACTTGACAAGGTTTCTTAAGTAATATCAAAGATTCTCTTTACTGAATAATATATTTTAGTACACAGGCAAACAGAACTGATGCACTCACACATACATACAAGTTCCTTTAGATACAGTAGTAATGGAAAACAATTTGGGGTTTTAAACTAGAAGTATTTAGGAAGGGGAAAATCACGTAATACTTATCTGTTCCTGTAGCTCGACCTTCCACAGTGAAGAATACAAGGATAGGAATTCTTACTAAGGATATTCTTACTTTGAGAATGGCTTTTGCTCAACAATGGAAAGCGGAGAAGGTGCCAGATATACATGACTGGTTAAGAAAACTGCTGTTTTTAGCTGAAATGGACAAAATGACGAAAAAAATGAATGGAAAGCCTATTGAAACAGGTGTTGGAGCAAGCCCGCCTGCAGGTTCGTGAGCTTTTACGCCATTTGTCTACAATCCAATATTAGTACCGGAGAGACACAAAGAAGATTTATTGTTGGCTGCACCCTATTTGCATTGGATGGCTCTTGAGGTGAAGTGGTCCAGGCCGACTCCCGCAATGGAGAAGAACATTTTAGATTATTGGACTGTGCTTGTCAGCATGGTGGAATTGTTCCTTGATGTTTATTCTTGCGTGAATGTACAGAAATGTACCGACCTTTATCTGGTTTTTTTTTAAAAAAATCTAAAGACAGAGCGATATTCCCTTCATAAATATATCACGGTTGTCACCGACTATTTCTACTCACTTATCTCGTAGTTTCTCTTTGGTTATCCCAACCTTCAGAGGGAACCTGGAGGTCTTTTGGAATTGCAACCGATCTCCAGACGACAGAGATCAGTTCCCATGGAAAAAATGGCCGCTTTGGAGGGCGGGCTCTATGGCCCTGGACCCCCTGCTGAGGTCCCTGCCCTCCCTCGACTCTGCCCTCCCAAAGCTCTACCCCCACATCTTCCGGAATTTCCCATCTGGATTTGGCAACCCCTGGGTGGTGCACACCAGATACTGGCACATGAAGCCCATAGACGGGGCCAATGCTCCCTCTAAGCTGTGGAGTCTTGTGAGCAAAAATGCTACTTTGTGAGACACCGGCATTAAAGTTGTGAGCGAGTGATTTGGCTGCTGCATAAATTAGTTTGCACTGGAGCCATCCTTCCTGAGCTAAGACAAAAATGTGTGAGCCGGAGGCTAAAAGACTGTGGGCTAGCTCACACCAACTCAGCTTAGAGGGAGCACTGGACGGGGCTGGTTCCAGGTTTTGGTGGGCCCTGGGTAGAGAGTGCCCAGAGGCCCTCTTTTCTCTGCCCACCACCAGGCACCCCTGGCACTTTCCCTCCACCCGCCCCCACCTGCCGAAGGGCCCTTCTTCTGCCCATGAACCCTCCCCACATGCCCTTCCTCTGGTGGCTCCAGGCAGCCTGGGGCCAGGCAGTCCCACATCTGTCCCTACCCAGCAAGGCCCCACTTTGCACTATCTGCCCACCCTTCCGCCCCACCATTATGCTGGGTGCTGCGTGTGGCAGAGAACATGGTGGGTGGCACGTCGAGCAGAAGACAGGGGGAAGGCACGCAGGGAGGTGGGTAGGGCAGGGCAGGCATGTGGGCAGTGGCAGTGGGCCCCACTCAGGGATGCCAGCCTCCAGGACGTGGCTGGGGAATCTCCTGGAATGACAGCTCATCTCCAGACTACAGAGATCAGTTCCCCTGGAGAAAACGGCTGCTTTTGAGCGTGGACTCTGTGGCATCGTATCCCAATGAGGTCCCTGTCCTCCCCCGGCTCCGCCCAGGCCCATAGCTTCAGAGGGGCATCTCTGGGCCTGGCCCCCTGACTTACCACCAAGCCCCCCAACTTACCATACAGCCCAGAACCCCAGTCTCAGGGTGGGTGGCAGTGGCCAAGCTGGCTGCAGCCCACCTTGGCCAGGTGTTGGGCACATAGACCGGTGAGCTGGTGGCAGCAGGGGGCAGAAAGCCAGCAGGCGTGGGGCCCTTGTAAGTGCCACATGGCAGGCTCTGGTTCAGGTGGTACATGTCCTCTGGTGTGGGGGGGGCTACAAAAGAGGAGGAGGGGCTGCCTGGCTGCTTGGCGGGAAAGAAAGGGGAAGTTGTTAATTAACTTCAACTAAATCAACTTTCACTTGGTTAGCCAGTGGCCCCTAAGGAACTTAAATGCCCCCCCAATGGAAAAATTCCTGGCTATGGGGCTGGCTCCACCCTCAAATTCCCAGGAGTTTTCCAACCTGGAGGTGGCAACCCTGTGCCCCCATCCTCAGCTGATGTGGCCATGGGGTCCCTGGGAACCCAAGTCCGTCAACCCTGCCAAAAGCCCTGGGACCTGGAAGCTACCCCACCCCAGTGTATTCTGACGCCGGCCCTGCTCCTGGAAATGTCATCTTGTGAAAGATTCTGGAAGACAAACGAGAATCACTCCAGATTCCTACAACAAAGCCAGGCTAGAAGAATGAAGAAGAAGAAGAAGAAGAAGAAGAAGAAGAAGAAGAAGAAGAAGGAGGAAGAAGAAGAAGAAGAAGAAGAAGAAGAAGAAGAAGAAGAAGAAGAAGAAGAAGAAGAAGAAGAAGAAGAAGAAGAAGAAGAAGAGAAGATATTGGATTTATACCCCGTCCTTCACTACCCAAAGGTGTCTCAGAGCGGCGTACAAAGACCTTTCTCTTCCCCTCCCCACAACAGACACCCTGTGAGGTAGAAGAAGAAGAGATTGGATTTATACCCTGCCCTTCACTACCCAAAGGTATCTCAGAGCGGCGTACAAACACCTTTCCCTTCCCCTCCCCACAACAGACACCCTGTGAGGTAGGTGGGGCTGAGAGAGCTCTTGACACAAACTGTTCCTTTTCATACTGGCAACTAGAATGATAAAAGGGTTGGAACACCTTCCCTATGAAGAAAGGTTAAAATGCTTGGGGCTCTTTAGCTTGGAGAAACGACGGCTGAGAGGTGACAT
Source organism: Gekko gecko (assembly GCA_029375565.1). Taxonomy (NCBI): domain Eukaryota; kingdom Metazoa; phylum Chordata; class Lepidosauria; order Squamata; family Gekkonidae; genus Gekko; species Gekko gecko. The sequence goes on along the minus strand of JAPDNY010000001.1, from coordinate 332,116,789 downwards.
GATCGAGGTTTATAAGATTATGAATGGGATTGAGCAGGTTGAGAAAGAAGTACTTTTCTCCCTTTCTCACAATACAAAAACTCGTGGGCACTCCATGAAATTGCTGAGCAGTCGGGTTAGAACAGATAAAAGGAAATACTTCTTCACCCAAAGAGTGATTAACATATGGAATTCACTGCCACAGGAGGTCGTGGCAGCTGCAAGCATGGTCAGTTTCAAGAGGAAATTAGATAAACATATGAAGTCCACCAGTGGCTATTAGCCACAGGATATAGATGGGAACTCTCAGTCTGGGGCAGGTGATGCACTCTATTCTTGTTGCTGGAGGGGGCAGCAGTGGGAGGGCTTCTGGTGCCCTGGCCCCACTGCTGGACCTCCTGATGGCACCTGGTATATTTTGGCCGCTGTGTGACAGAGTGTTGGACTAGATGGGCCATTGGCCTGATTCAACATTGGCTTCTCTTATGTTCTCTTATGTTCTTATGTTCTCTTAAAGAACAGCTTTTATCAAAACTACGGCTTGCCCAAGGTCATCCAGCAGGTGCAAGTGGAGGAGTGGGGGAATCAAACCCGGTTTCTCCCAGATTAGAGTCTGCGCACTTAACCACTACACCAAACTGGCTCTTGTGTTTCGGCTGGCAGGCAAACCGTTCCAGTTCTGGTCTGGTGCTAGCCAGAGAGCCTTCTCACTGCCTGCATCTCACTACGGCTGACGACCGGGGCAATTGCGATACAACAACTCCTGGAACGCCTCCGGCTACAACATTGTCCATAACCTGGATTTCTATTTTATTAACCTCCTTCTTTATCTAATAGTGGTCTGTCATGTTCCGGGAGGGCAGAACAATGCGCGCCTGATAAGATGTCTCTTGGGCCGGCGAGCAGTTTAAAGGAATCAAAGCGTGCCAAAAAAGCAACTGGCTTCAGCACAAATGCAAAATCGTTCCTCTGTATCCGGCTCCGTTAAAACAGGCTCTTGCCTTCCCGTGGCCTCTCTTTGCCGCCAATGTCGTTCTTCCTTTTTATTAAAAGATCTTCCCCGATGCTGAGAAATTCCCCTCGGAGCCTCCCGGTATCTCATCTTGCCTGCGCACAAATCCCCCCCCCCCATGAATATTAGAGTAACAATATAGCCGAGAGGAAAACAGAAAACTGGAAGACGGTCTGGTGTAAAATCTGCAGAGGTGTATTTCCTCCTGCAAAAGATGCCAACCCTCGTCCAGCGAAAGTCCCTTAGAAATGACACAGCTTCCTTTTGGGATTTCTGTATAGATAATCCCTCACCTGGATAGCTCCAATCTAGTCAGATTTCAGAAGCTAAACCGGCTTGGGCCTGGTCAGTATTTGGAAGGGAGATCACCAAGGAATACCAAGGTTGTGTCACAAAGAAGAAGAAGAAGAGGAGCAGGAGGAGATTGGATTTATACTCTGCGCTTCACTACCTGAAGGAGTCTCAACAGTGGTTTCTTTTCCCTTCCCTTCCCCACAGCAGACACCCTGTGAGGTACGTGGGGCTGAGAGAGCTCTCTCGAGAACTGCCCATTCAAGGACAGCTCTGACAGAACTTGTAACTGACAAGAAGAAGAAGAAGAAGAAGAAGAAGAAGAAGAAGAAGAAGAAGAAGAAGAAGAAGAAGAAGAAGAAGAAGAAGAAGAAGAAGAAGAAGAAATTGGATTTATACCCCGCCCTTCACTCGGAGTCTCAAAGTGGCTTACAAACTCTTTTCCCTTCCCCTCCCCTCAATAGACACCCTGTGAGGTAGGTGGGGCTTGAGAGAGCTCTTTCCAGAACTGCCCGTTCAAGGACAGCTCTGACAGAACTTGTAACTGACCAGAAGAAGAAGAAGAAGAAGAAGAGATTGGATTTATACCCTGCCCTTCACTTGGAGTCTCAGAGTGGCTTACAAACTCCTTCCCCTTCCCCTCCCCACAACAGACACCCTGTGAGGTAGGTGGGGCTGAGAGAGCTCTGACACAAACTGCTCTGTCAGGAACAGCTGTGCCAGAGCTTGTGACTGACCCAAGGTCACATCAGCAGGTGCAAGTGGAGGAGTGGGGAATCAAACCTGTTTCTCCCAGATTAGAATCCGCGCACTTAACCACTACACCAAACCACGGCCACGGCCAGGATTTCTGACTTTGGGGGGCATTTAAATAAGTCAGGGGGCACTGTGTCGGGAGGAATGAGAGAGTAAAAGTTTTTTAAAAGTGAGTGAGAGAGGACCGGTGTAGGGAGTGGGCGTGCCTCACCCGCAGCCAGCCAGAGGTACACTGCTGGCAAGCAGAGCAGGGCAACAGCTCTGCACGGCCATGGCACATGCAGACGATACAATAAAATAAACTGGCTGGATGGGAAGTCAGGAGGCCTGGGCAGGAAGTCAGGGGGGCCTGGCCCCTGAGATGCCCCGCTATAGCTACGGGTCTGTAACTGACCCAGGGTCACACCAGCAGCTGCATGTGGAGGAGTGGGGAATCAAACCCGGTTCTCCCAGATTAGAGTCCACACACTTAACCACTACACCAAACTGGCTCTCAGGAAGACAATGGCAAACCACCTCTGAACGTCTCTTAACTTCAAAACCCAATAGACAGACAGACAGATCGACAAATAATACCAGATCCACTCCCCAAGCAAGTTTGTTTGGTTGTCCACTACATTCATAACTTGCCTTTCTCCTCCATGGGGACCAAGGAGGCTTAGATCATTCTCTTCTCCTCCATTTTATCCCAACAACAACCCTGCCAGGCGGGTTGCATTGAGAGTGTGTGACCAGCCCAAGGTCACCTAGCAAGCTTCTCTAGAAAGGCGGGGATTCAAATCTGGGTTTCCCAGATCCTAGTTTGACAGTCTAACCACTGCACAACACTGGCTTTCACATATTCCGACTATATTTTGTACCCAGTTGTATTTTTCTGCAACTCAGAATACAATTAAGCAAAGTGGAGGTGGCTGCTTCTAAGAGAAAGATGCGGGCCGGCTTTTGAAGGTCGCTTTTGGCCAAACCTCGAGCTCTAAATGAATTTGCATGTCAAGAGGCATTTTGGAAGCCAGCTTTTGTCTTGCAAGTAACAAATAGCCAGCGTGGAGTCATGGTTATAGTTTCTATCTATAGAATCTAGTTTCGCCTATTGAATCGGTGATCAGGTTCAAATTCTCACACCACCACCAGGGCCGGCCCCAGGTGTCTGGGCGCCCTAGGCAAGACAGCCTGGGGCACCCACCCCACCAAGGATGCCAACCTCCCGGTGGGGCCTGAAGACCGGGGGGGCAGAGCGCTGGCTTTCCTGGGTGCTCCGCAGCTTCGGGGCCCCGGGAAAGCCAGGGAAGGGGCGGGAGTTCTAACCCCCGCCCCTTCCCTCCCAGTGCCGGCTTTCCTGGAGGCTCCGTGGCTGCGGGGCCCCCAGGAAAGCCAGGGAAGGGGTGGGGGGGCTTTTCGTGGAGGGGGTCTTTTGGCGCCCCTGCAACCGGCGCGCTCTAGGCGAGTGCCTAGCTCGCCTAGTGGGCGAGCCGGCCCTGACCACCACGAAGCTCACTGGGTAACCTTGGAGCAGCCCGTCTCTCTCAGCCTGATCCACCTCATAGGCAACGCTCCCACAAAGCCGTGGAGGTCTCGTGAGCAAAAATTCTACTTGGTGAGCAACTGGCGTTAAAGTTGTGAGTGAGCAATTGGGCTGCTGCATAAATGAGTTTACTCTGGAGCCATTCCCTTCCTGAGCGAAGACAAAAATGTGTGGGCCAGAGGCTAAAAAACAGTGAGCGAGCTCACACTCCTTCAGCTTAGAGGGAATGCTGCTCACAAGGTTGTTACATGACCATACATGAAGTTGCCTTACATTGAATCAGACCCTTCATCAGGCCCATAGCTACAGTAGGGCATCCCGGGGCCTGGCCCCCTGACTTACTGCCAAGGCCCCCTGACTTCCCATCCAGCCCAGGCCCACCAACTTCCAATTTTTTATTTTATTTGTGGCACTCCCTTGGGGTGTGTGCAGGGTGCCCCCTGACTTATTTAAAGGCCCCCGAATTTAAAAATCCTGGCTACGGGCCTGCCCTTCATCCATCAAGGGAAGTCTTGTCTCAGGCAGAGGACTTGCATTTCATTTCGTCAACTTGCTGGCCGTTTTTACTGGAGATCCCAGGGACTGGACCTGGGACCTTCTGCATGCAAAACAGAGGATCTTCCACTGAGCCACAGCCCCTCTCTTGTTGTGAGGACAGAATTGGAGGATAGAAGAACAGTGGGTGCCACCCCATGCCAGTTCTTCAGACATAACCTTGGTTAGATAGCCCAAGCCTGGATACAAATGCAGGACCCTCTTAAATTAAAGAAAAGGTAAAGGTTCCCTTGCTCAAAAGCCAGTCGAATCCGACTCTAGGGTTGCGGTGCTCATCTCCTTTTCAAAGCCGAAGAGCCAGCGCTATCTGAAGATGTTTCCGTGATCAGGTGGCCGGCATGACTAAACACCAAGGTGCATGGAACGCTGTTACCTTCCCACCGAAGTGGTACCTATTTATCTACTTGCAATTTCTTTCTTTGCTTTGAACTGCCAGGTTGGCAGGAGCTGGAACTAGAGACGGGAGCTCACTCTGTCATGCGTCACCCTGGGTCTCAAACTGCTGAACTACTGACCTTCCACAGCCTGCAGTTCAGCGTCTTAACCACTTGAGCCGCCGCAGCTCTTAAATTAGCCAACTAAAAAAACACACACACACCTGACAAGTCCTCATGCATATAGTATCATTAGATGGACCATCATGGAAGAAATGTATCTATTGATAGTTGCCCTTAGAGGTCAGTAGCCTGTATATTGAAAGATGTCATGGCATGTATCCTACTATGAAGAAGAAGAAGAAGAAGAAGAAGAAGAAGAAGAAGAAGAAGAAGAAGAAGAAGAAGAAGAAGAAGAAGAAGAAGAAGAAGAAGAAGAAGAAGAAGAAGAAGAAGAAGAAGAGAGAGGAGGAGGAGGAGGAGGAGGAGGAGGAGGAGGAGGAGGAGAAGGAGGAGTTGATTGTTATACCCCGCTCTTCACTACCTGAAGGAGTCTCAGAGTGGCCTTCCCTTCCTCTCCCCACAACAGACAATCTGTCAGATAGGTGGGGCTGAGAGAGATCCGAGAGAACGGTGACTGGCTGAAGGTCACCCAGCTGGCTCCATCTGGAGGAGCAGGGAACCCAACTCAGTTCTCCAGATCAGAGTCCACCACTCTGAACCACTACACCACACCACAGAAAGTTCCTTCGACCTAAGGAGCCCTCTTGCAATGCAAGTGGCTCTTCCATTGGTGGAACAGCCGCTTAATTTGAAGGAATTCTCCTTCGGCTGGAGGAAACCTTCAAACTTTGCTCTGTGGGGTGGCCGGATCCATGCCAGCACCTCTAATTAAACATGACCGGGCAACAATACGCACCCACGTCATCCAGTAATCTTACCAGTTGATTGCCCAGATGCTGTCTTGTCTTGGTTTTTTTTTTTAAATTTGCATCGCTTCCTTGGAAGGCACATTGATTAGATTTAACAGCTCATTACTTAAGATGTGTGAGTAATCTGCCCTCGGTTTAATTTCTCGAGATAATGAATTGTCCTTCCAAGGGAAGACCTCTCCCCAACTCCTCCTCATCTCATCGTCATTAAAGCTTTCCTTGAAGGAGCTCATTTGGATGGCTCGGCTAATTATCCGCCGATGAATACGGATGTTGTTTAGATAGAAAAAAGGCTGGGTAAACATCGGGTTTGGCGTGATTGCCGGGGTCCACCAGAAGCATCTCGTTATTATCCACAGAATAAATCTAATTGAAATTCCAATCCCTCCTTACAAGTCTAATTTCATTTAACCTATATTCACCGAAAGGACTGGGATACATTGGAAAGACTCAGAACTCAGAACTCAGAACTGGAAACACTCGGAAGTTAATATCATTTTTAAAAAATCACAGAGGTGGAAGGGGCCAGACAGGTCATCTAGTCCAACCCCCTGCTCAATGCGGGATCAGCCTAGAGCATCCCTGACAAGGGTTAGTCCAGCCGCTGCTTACAAGACTGCCAGGGAGGGGGAGCTGACTACCTCCCAAGGCAGCTGATTCTACTGTTGTGCAACTCTGACTTTAAAAAACTTTCCCCTAATATCCAGCCGGTACCTTCCCACCCTTAATTTAAACCCATTATTGGGAGTCCTCTCCTCTGCTGCCAACAGGAACAGCTCCCTGCCGTCCTGTCTGGTGTAGTGGTTAGGTGTGCGGACTCTAATCTGGGAGAACCGGGTTTGATTCCCCACTCCTCCACTTGCACCTGCTGATGTGACCTTGGGTCAGTCACAAGCTCTGGCACCGCTGTTCCTGAAAGAGCAGTTTGTGTCAGAGCTCTCTCAGCCCCACCTACCTCACAGGCAGGCCTGTAGCTAACAGTGGGGCATTTTGGGGCCTGGCCCCCTGACTTCCTGCCAAGGCCCCCCAACTTCCATCTAGCCCCCTGACCCCCAGCTCTCTGGGCTGCCTGGAGGACTCCCGACTCTCTGGGCCACCTGGAGGACTCCCCACTGCTGCCCCTTCCCAAAACGTGGCTTGCTTCCCCAGCCAGAGTGTGAATGCTGCAACAGTGAGTTTTTAAAAAATTGTATTTTAATTTTATTTTTTATTTTGTGATGTCAGTGCGCCCTGACTTATTTAAAGGCCCCCTGAATTACAAAATCCTGGCTACAGGCCTGCTCACAGGGTGTCTGTTGTGGGGAGGGGAAGGGAAAGGAGTTTGTAAGCTGCTCTGAGACCCCGAGTGAAGGGCGGGGTATAAATCCAATCTCTTCTTCTCTTCTCCTTCTTCTCCTCTGAGTGACAGCCCTTCAGAGACTTCAAGAGAGCCATCCTGGCCCCCCTCAGCCTCCTCTTCTCTAGACTGAACATTCCCAAGAAGTCCCTCAGCCTTTCCTCACAGGGCTTCTTGGTCTCCAGGCCCTGGATCATCCTCGTCGCTCTCCTCTGCACCCGCTCCGTTCTGTCCACACCCTTTTTGAAGTGAGGTTTCCTTTGGTTTATGTTTATGTTTCAACTTGCTGTTACTCAGGGCTTTTTTTGTAGAAAAAGCCCAGCAGGAACTCATTAGCATAATAGGCCACACCCAACAGCAGAAACTCATTAGCATATTAGGCTACACACCCCATTTTACCAGAAGTGTGGTCATCCAGCCACACCCACCTTTTGCTTCTTATTCTGTTTACCTTGTTTGCTGTCAAAACCCAGGGCTCTTTTTATAGCAGGAACTCCTTTGCATGTTAGGCCACAAACCCCTCATGTAGCCAATCCCAATGAGTTTCTGCTGCTGGGTGTGGCCTGTTATGCTAATGAGTTCTTGCTGGGCGTGGCCAACTTGGGAGCCAGCCGGAACTCCGTTCCTGTGTGTTCCTGCCCCAAAATAGCCCTGCTGTTACTAGTTACTGGTATTTTTTGGGCACTGTGTGACAGAGTGTTGAACTAGATGGTCCATTGGCCTGATTCAACATTGGCTTCTCTTCTGTTCTCTTATGTTCTTATGTTAGTCAGGCAGAGAGGTATAATGGGAATAAGTACCAGAGACACTGAGGTTGCCTGCGAGGGGAGTTACTAAACTGCCACTTGGGAGATATGAAACACCCATTTAAATTTTCCTTGTCCTTTGTGAAGACTGAACTCATCTTTATTTATGTCCCATTTTCTGGCTCCTCATGAATAATTTTCCCCGTTTATATTTACACCGTGTTCATGTTATTTTCCCATCTAGAGGGTATATAAATGCAATGCATCATACGTATGATATAAAAATGACATAACAAAAACATATCTATCAGGAGAGTCAGCAGTGAACCAAAACAGCAACTGAAAGGGGAGATGTATTTATACATTCCTATTATGAATACTGACAGAAGAAAGCGGATTCCTTTGCAATGCGGCATTGGAGGAGAGTTTTACGGATACTGTGGACCACCAAAAAGACAAATCTGTGGGTTCTAGATCAAATCAAGCCTGAACTCTTTCTTCTTCTTCTTCTTCTTCTTCTTCTTCTTCTTCTTCTTCTTCTTCTTCTTCTTCTTCTTCTTCTTCTTCTCTTCTTCTTCTCCTTCTCCTTCTCCTTCTCCTTCTCCTTCTCCTTCTCCTTCTCCTTCTCCTTCTTGCTGTTCAGAGTTCAGGTGCCTGGCCAGCAGCCGCTTCTCTTCCTTCCCCTCCTGCAAGATTTAAAGGGCTCTCCATCTGATCAGCAGGCCCTTTAAATTTCACAGGAGGGGAGGGACAGGGGTGGCCGTGGGTGATAATTGTTGGGGTGGGGCTTAGGGACAGGGATGTCCCCAACATGACGTCATTGCATTGGAGACACCTCACCCCCTCCAGGAACGCCCTCCAAAGTCTCTCGCTGTGGACGACCTGACACATATTGGGTAGATCACGTCATTACACTCGTACTTAGGACTTGACATTCAAGAGGGAATTAGATAAACATATGGAGCAGAAGTCCATCAGTGGCTATTAGGCACAGGGTATAGATGGGAACTCTCAGTCTGGGGCAGGTGATGCACTCTATTCTTGGTGCTGGAGGGGGCAGCAGTGGGAGGGCTTCTGGTGCCCTGGCCCCACTGCTGGACCTCCTGATGGCACCTGGTATTTTTGGCCACTGTGTGACAGAGTGTTGGACTAGATGGGCCGTTGGCCTGATTCAACATTGGCTTCTCTTATGTTCTTATGACGTGCCAAAAAGTTGGGCCGCCACCAGTTTCTGTTTGTTGGTTTTAAAGGCCTGTCTCCCACACTCTCCGGAATCCACCCGAGGCAGCAGACCCACTCAAGAGCTCAAAACGAAAAACAGCAGCCATGAAATTCACCATCAATGTTTTAAAACACCCATCAGTGAAAACGGCATACAGGAAGAGAGAAAACAGGGCAAACTGTTAAAAGTCTGGCTGAACAAAAAAAAAATGGCCAGCCCCTGGAAAGCCAGTAATTTAGGTACCGGGCGAGCTCCTATCGTAGCAGACTGGCAGAACATATGAATGGCGGCAAGTGACCGTCACCGTCTCAAACCGGCTGAGGTAGGAAGATAAAACATTTCTTATATATTGAGGGGACCGTAACCTCTTCCACAGCCACATGGGAGCTGCCTATCTGTGGGCAGTGATGCCATGAACAGTGTTCCCTCTAAGCTGAGTTAGTGTGAGCTAGCTCACCGTTTTTTAGCCTCCAGCTCACACATTTTTTGTCTTCGCTCAGGAAGGAGGGCTCCAGGAGCAAACACATTGATGCAGCAGCCAAATCACTCGCTCACAACCAGTAGCTCGCCAGGTAGGATTTTTGCTCACGAGACTCCACGGCTCAGAGGGAGCATTGGCCATGAGCGGAAGAAAGCGACGTGGGGCACGTGTTCTTTCGCACAAAACTGGCACCATTTCTATGAAGGAAGTCCCAGCTGAGGGGCCCCGGCACACCTGGGGGTGTGTGGACATCTGACCCAGGTGAACAGGAGCTGATCACAGGTAGGAGGCTTCCATGTGACTGGAAACATGTCTGAAATGTCCTTGAGCTTCAGTTCAATTTCACTCACCTCAGACTGGTGAATTTGCACTGAAGGTTAAAAGAGGGATGGATGGCTTGGAAATCTCCCCTCCTCTCCCCTCATCGTTAACAAGAAAAGCACCACCACATGTTTTCCGTGCCTGATGGGGAGAATGAGTGGCCAGAGGAGATGTCCAGCAATGGGAAAGGAGCTTTGAGCCTCAAAAGCTCTAATCCCGAAAATCTTGTTGGACTCCAAGGTGCTACTGAACTTGAATCGAGCTTTACTATTGTAGACCAACAGTGGCTACCCAACTGAAACTATGAACAATGGAGGAGGAGGAGGAGGAGCAGGAGGAGGAGGAAGAAGAAGAAGAAAGAAGAGTTGGATTTATATCCCGCCCTTCACTATCCGAAGGAGTATCAGAGTGGCTTACAATCTCCTTCCTTTCCAGCAGTGGAAGATCTATTTCATCACATAATGGTTTGTCCTTTATATTCATACCCAAGAAGCAGATTCCTCTCTGGGATTTTAAGCCAACCATGTAATCTATCTGACAATGGAAAGTTGGTCTTTCTTTTGTCGGATATGTATCCTCCGGTTTCCCAGAAGGTAGCGCTTTTTGCGCTTGCAGCCAGGAAAGTTAGATCCAAGGTTGCTTCTAGTATTCACCCCACATAGAGCTACAAAACCGGCAGCATAGCTTTTATGAGTTAAAATCTTGAATGTTTTATTTGTGGATATGTTATACAGTTTTATCCTGAAGGTTTGTTTTTAGTGTAGTATTTTTGAATGTTAAATTCACATTGTGTATACACAGGGCTTTTTTTGTAGAAAAAGCCCAGCAGGAACTCATTAGCATAATAGGCCACACCCAACAGCAGAAACTCATTAGCATATTAGGCCACACCCCCATGCCGTCCCTTGGCTTGCCTGGGCACCCCACGGATGCAGAGAGCCTGGGCAAAGCCGGCCCTTTTAGGGGAGGGGAGGCAGTTTAAACTCTAAAAAGCTTAAATGCCTCTCCGATCCTTCCAGGGGCCCCCTCACCCACCCACCTCAGAGTTTTGGATGCAGAGATTTTGACAGTAGTGGGCGGGGTGAACTCTGAAGCCAGCCGGAACTCCGTTCCTATGCGTTCCTGCCCCAAAATAGCCCTGTGTATACATATTACATATTTTACATTGTTAAGGCCAATGGCCATATACAATAAACTTACTATCTCTCTCTCTCTCTCTCTCTCTCTCTCTCTCTCTCTCTCTCTCTCTCTCTCTCTCTCTCTCTCTCTGTCTGTCTGTCTGTCTGTCTGTGAGGTAGGTGGGGCTGAAAGAGTTCTGAGAGAACTTGTGACTGACCCAAGATCTCCCAGCTGGCTGCATGAGGAGGAGTGTGGAATCAAACCCAGTTCTCCCAGATTAGAGCCTGCTGCTCTTAACCACCACACCAAGCCGGCTCTGAGGCACTGATAAAAGATGTTTCAGCAGGTCTGCAGTAGAAGAGTGAGATTCGAGACCAGGAACACCTCAGAGGCCAAGAAGAGTTTCGGGGGACGAGCTATCGAGAGTCAAAGCTACCTGACGAAGGAAGCTGGGACTCTCCGAAGTTCATACGCTGCAAATCTCGTTGGTCTCTGAGGTGTTAACTGGACTCAAATCTAGCTGATAAAAGGTGAAATAATATAGGAGTTTTTATCGTGTCCCCAACTCCGGAATTGGCACGCAGGCCAAATTCCACCAACAGATCCGGCCCCATGCTGTTACGCTGAAAGTTGTGACAAAGTGTGCAAGAAACAATAGGTAAACGCTAACCATACCATAACCTACAAAACCCAATAAACACCCCTTTTCATACACTCAAATTCAAATACCAAACCCCAACACCATAACACTCAGGGAGGGATGGGTGGGCAAACCGGGCTCGCCTCGTGGTTGAGTGGGGAGGGGGAGTGGCTTCCCTGCTGCTTTTAATGCCTCCCCCTCCCTGACTACCCTGCTGAACCCCATTGGCTAGGGAAGGGGGGGAGGCGCGTCTTTTCCCGCCGCCCCCCGCCCCCCCGCCCCACTTCTGGCCGGCCTCTCCGTCCCCTGCCCGTCCCCGCAAATGGCGGGCCCGGGCTACCCGGGCCCTTTCTGCTTCTCTTAAGAGCAGTCCTCAAAAGAGTTCTTTCAGTCCCGCCTACCTTGCTGGGTGCCTGTTGTGTGGGGAAGAAGGAAAGGAGATGGTAAGCCGCTCTGAGACTCCTTTGGGTAGTGAAGGGCGGGGTATGAATCCAGCTCCTCCTCCTCTACTCCCCCCTCCTCATTTTACAACTGTGGTCCTCCCATATTTTAACTATAATTTGATAGGACAACTAGATTTTAAAAGGTAAAGGTAAAGGTTCCCTTGCTCGAAAGCCAGTCGAATCTGACTCTAGGGTTGCAGTGCTCATCTCCATTTCAAAGCCAAAGAGCCAGCGCTGTCCGAAGACATTTCCGTGGTCATGTGGCCAGCATGACTAAACACCAAGGCGCATGGAAAGCTGTTACCTTCCCACCGAAGTGGTACCTATTTTTCTACTTGCAATTTCTTGCTTTCAAACTGCTAGGTTGGCAGGAGCTGGAACTAGAGACGGGAGCTCACTCCGTCATGCGGCACTCTCGGGTCTCAAACTGCTGAACTACTGACCTTCCACAGTTCAGCATCTTATCCACTTGAGCCGCCACAGCTCCTTTTTAGATTTTAGCACCGCATAAAATTGTTTTGGGGGTCAGATAAGAATATATGCTTGTACACACATGGTGAAACTGTACGAGTTCAGGGATTTTAAATAAAATGTCCCAGAAACTCAGGTATTTAAGTATCTATTAACACTGACAGGGATTCCATACGTCTCGTTTCCGGGGAGGGAAAGTAGCCGATGTCTGAAGTCCTTTTTTATGGCTGTACAAGAAATATGAAATACGACAAGTACAACTTACATTAGGCTCCTGACAATGAGACCGCAATAATAATAAAACCATCCTTGGACTCCTTAAAGGAATGTAATATATAATATAATTATAGCGGACATAATGTCGTAACGAGGAAGAAAAGAAGTGGCCGGGAGGAGGGGAAGAATAATACGTTATATTTTTTTCCCCAGATCAGTTTTACTTGCCAGAGATTTACAGCACCAGCCAATGTTGGGGAAGGCCTTCTATCAAGGATTCTTAGCGTTGTGCAGGAAATTATTTATTTATTTATATATTTATGTATTTTTCCAATTTAAACCCCACCCTCCCTGCCAAGGCAGGCTCAGGGTGGCTGAAATAAAAGTGTGATCAAAGTTTGAAGGTACCTTGTTTGGAGTACTGGTGGTCTGGAGAGCTTGGGTGCGTTCAGACAGGCAGCTAATCCCGCCATTAGGCCAGCTGGAATTTGATCCCGATCTTTTTAATCTGTCATCGCACGACCAGACATCCCCCGGGGGAATCGCCTTACTGTGCGCTGCCTCCATTGTGGATTGTCTAGAGACCTTCCACTGAAGGAGGCACGCGCAGTGGGTTTTTAAAAAACTTTTTGTGCGTGCGCATAGGTATCACAGCGCATCTTTGTTGAAGGAGGTGTGCGGTGTGTTTTTTTTAAAAAAAACTTTTTTGCACATGCGCATAGATGTGACAGCACATCCTTGTTGTTCCGCACATGTGTAGAGATTTTTTAAAATGGCGCCCGCTCGGGATGGTCTGACATCAGACCACCCCGACGGAAGGATTGCGCGCTGGTGGAACGATCAGATGGATGAAAGTCCGCAGTTGTCCCACAGGTAACCGAAAACCTATGCAGTTGTTGTTCAGTCGCACAGTCGAGTCCGACTCTTCGCGACCCCATGGACCGGATCACGCCAGGCCCTCCTGTCTTCCGCTGTCCTCTGAAGTTTGCTCAATTTCATGTCCATTGCATTGATGACACTGTCTAACCATCTCATCCTTTGCCGTCCCCTTCTTCTTTGACCTTCAATCTTTCCCAGCACCAGGGTCTTCTCTAGTGAATGCTCCCTTCTCATTTGGTGGCCAAAGTATTTGAACTTCAACTTCAGGATCTGGCCTTCCAGGGAACAGTCAGGGTTGATTTCTTTTAGGATTGACTGATTTGATCTCCTTGCAGTCCAAAGGACTCTCAAGAGTCTTCTCCAGCACCATAGTTCAAAAGAATCTATTCTTCAGCACTCGGCCTTCCTTATAGTCCAACTCTCGCAGCCATACATTACTACGGGGAATAATCTATGCAGACAGTACCATAAAACGGAGAGATCAAAGGAAGCGAAAGCGGCATGCAGTGTGGAGGCTATCATAAAATCCAACAATCAAAGAAAGTGAAAGTGGCATGCAACACAGAAAGGAATTTCTGTTCCAGAGTGGGTTTGGTAAAACCACAAAGCGAATGCTAGAAAGAATGGGCCATTCTTGTCGCTAGAGATCCACTTTCACCCGAGGCATAAAGATAAGAATCCGCGGCCACTGTTCTCGCTTTGCAGACTGACAATGCAAACATTTGCGTACTTCGAGTGTGCTTCATGAGAAGGGGAACAAGTGATTAATTTGTGCTTCTAGCCATAGGGAAAGCCGGCTGACGCCTTACCTTGTTCCGTGGCTTCTTTTGTTTTCTGGAAACCACCGAAATCGTGACATTTGTCAAGCGCCAGAGGGAAAACGGTTCCGAGCGATGAAATTGCTGAGCCAGATTACCGAGCCTGGCAATTATGTGCAGGGAGGTGATGGCTTTCCTCTTTGACATGCAGCGTCGGTACCCGACTCAGCTACAACCGTGGCATGAAACGATTTCAGTTCTCGTCACAGCCGATGCGTTAAGCAAACCCGCCAAAACAAACCCTTAGATCCGATCGAACACCAGCACCCTAACGGATACTACACAGTGTACAGCTACGCTGTGGTTGTCACATTAGAGGACAACACTGATTGGAAGACAGAATAAAGTGGCCCTTTTCTGAGGCATGGAAAACACCATCAAAAATAGCCCCAGGGCCCCCAAGGGGATAATGCCGGCAGGACGATGACTTTGACAGATCTGTCCAATATGTCAGGTAGCCCTGTCGTTGGGATGGAATGTAAGGGAGGACTTTTCTCCTCTCAGCCTTTCATCAGTTCCGTTTCACTGCTTGTATGTTATCATTGCTCTGACCTTGTGGTGTCTCCAGCTGCAGGACACTACACTGGGAATCAATGGCTTTTAACATGTTTTGTGTAGTGGTTAAGTGTGTAGACTCTAATCTGGGAGAACCGGGTTTGATTCCCCACTCCTCCATTTCCACTTGGCTGGATGACCTTGGGCAAGCCATAGTTCTGATAAGAGCTGTCCTTGAAAGAGCAGTTTCTATCAGAGCTCTCTCAGCCCCACCTACCTCACAGGGTGTCTGTTATGGGGAGGGGAAGGGAGAGGAGTTTGTAAGCCGCTCTGAGACACCTTTGGGTAGTGGAGGGTGGGGTATAAATCCAATCTCTTCTCTTCTTCTCCTTCTTTTCTCCTTTGCCTGCTTGCTTTGCCCCCGCGCACGAAATGTATTCATTGGCTTCACTTAGTCTGGGGGGTTGAATTCACTATAAGTCGGGGGCCTCCATTATCCACAGCCATTCCTGACACAAGCTGGATACGAGTCTCTAGTTATGATTCACCAACAAACAGATTCTTCTTATGAAGCCCCGCGTTGTGTGCCCTGACTAAGAGGCCTGACAGCTCAACAGTATATTACTTTGACGGCAGCTTGAATAGTCCAGTTGGGCCCAAGCTCATCAGAGCTTGGGTGCTAAGCAGGGTCAGCCACAGTCAGTACTTGGATGGGAGACCACCGAGGAAGGCTGAGGTTGCTAAGCGGGAACAGCCAATCAGCTTCGTTCATCTCCAGCCTTGAAACTGTTGGAAGTGAAGGAACTTGTGCCGTCTCTTAGCTTCAGACTTCGGAGGGGGACTAAGAGAGTCAGAGAGTTAGGCTGCAGTCACACACACAGAATATTCCACTTTCAATCTGCTTTCCAACTGGGCTTCACTGTGGGGGATTCTGCACGGGCTTATCCCTCCGTTGTTTTACGAAACCCACGTTGGAACAGAAATTCCGCTCTGCATTGCATGCCGCTCTCACTTCCTTTGATCATCGGATTTTATGGTAGCCCCCACACTCCATGCTGCTTTCGCTTCCTTTGGTCATCGGATTTTATGGTAGCCCCCACACTCCATGCTGCTTTCGCTTCCTTTGGTCATCGGATTTTATGGTAGCCCCCACACTCCATGCTGCTTTCGCTTCCTTTGGTCATCGGATTTTATGGTAGCCCCCACACTCCATGCCGCTTTCGCTTCCTTTTTATCATTGGATTTTATGGTAGCCCCCACACTCCATGCTGCTTTCGCTTCCTTTGGTCATCGGATTTTATGGTAGCCGCCACACTCCATGCTGCTTTCGCTTCCTTTGGTCATCGGATTTTATGGTAGCCCCCACACTCCATGCTGCTTTCGCTTCCTTTGATCATTGGATTTTATGGTAGCCCCCACACTCCATGCCGCTTTCGCTTCCTTTGGTCATCGGATTTTATGGTAGCCCCCACACTCCATGCCGCTTTCGCTTCCTTTTTATCATTGGATTTTATGGTAGCCCCCACACTCCATGCTGCTTTCGCTTCCTTTGATCATTGGATTTTATGGTAGCCCCCACACTCCATGTCGCTTTCGCTTCCTTTGGTCATCGGATTTTATGGTAGCCCCCACACTCCATGCCACTTTCGCTTCCTTTTATCATTGGATTTTATGGTAGCCCCCACACTCCATGCTGCTTTCGCTTCCTTTGATCATTGGATTTTATGGTAGCCCCCACACTCCATGCTGCTTTCGCTTCCTTTGGTCATCGGATTTTATGGTAGCCCCCACACTCCAAGCTGCTTTCGCTTCCTTTTTATCATTGGATTTTATGGTAGCCCCCACACTCCAAGCCGCTTTCGCTTCCTTTGGTCATTGGATTTTATGGTAGCCCCCACACTCCATGCCGCTTTCGCTTCCTTTGGTCATTGGATTTTATGGTAGCCCCCACACTCCATGCTGCTTTCGCTTCCTTTTTATCATCGGATTTTATGGTAGCCCCCACACTCCATGCCGCTTTCGCTTCCTTTGGTCATTGGATTTTATGGTAGCCCCCACACTCCATGCTGCTTTCGCTTCCTTTTTATCATCGGATTTTATGGTAGCCCCCACACTCCATGCCGCTTTCGCTTCCTTTTTATCATCGGATTTTATGGTAGCCCCCACACTCCATGCCGCTTTCGCTTCCTTTGGTCATTGGATTTTATGGTAGCCCCCACACTCCATGCTGCTTTCGCTTCCTTTTTATCATCGGATTTTATGGTAGCCCCCACACTCCATGCTGCTTTCGCTTCCTTTGATCATTGGATTTTATGGTAGCCCCCACACTCCATGCTGCTTTCGCTTCCTTTGGTCATCGGATTTTATGGTAGCCCCCACACTCCATGCTGCTTTCGCTTCCTTTTTATCATTGGATTTTATGGTAGCCCCCACACTCCATGCCGCTTTCGCTTCCTTTGATCATTGGATTTTATGGTAGCCCCCACACTCCATGCTGCTTTCGCTTCCTTTGATCATTGGATTTTATGGTAGCCCCCACACTCCATGCCGCTTTCGCTTCCTTTGATCATTGGATTTTATGGTAGCCCCCACACTCCATGCTGCTTTCGCTTCCTTTGGTCATCGGATTTTATGGTAGCCCCCACACTCCATGCTGCTTTCGCTTCCTTTTTATCATCGGATTTTATGGTAGCCCCCACACTCCATGCTGCTTTCGCTTCCTTTTTATCATTGGATTTTATGGTAGCCCCCACACTCCATGCTGCTTTCGCTTCCTTTGATCATCAGATTTTAGGGTAGCCCCCACACTCCGTGCTGCTTTCGCTTCCTTTTTATCATCAGATTTTACTGTAGCCCCCACACTCCATGCTGCTTTCGCTTTCTTTGATCATTAGATTTTATGGTACCTTCTGCATAGATTTATGGCCATTCAGGGGTGACCTTGCAGTCAGTATGGCATTGCCCCCTGGGTATTTGAATGTGGTTTTGAGCTGCACCTTTTTCTCAGTGTTGAGGAAATGTGGAGTGAATGCCAGACGCAGGGCCAGCCTGTGTGAACTGGCAAAATCTGCTTGGAAAGAGCATTGAAAGTGGATTGAAAGTGGATTATTTAGTGTGTGTGACTGCAGTCATAGATAGGTCAGGACCCTGAGCACCCTTCCTTTCTACTGCTCTGATGCTCTCCCTTTGTTGTGTAGATTGGCACTCTCAGAGAATCTTCCTTCCTTCCCGCTGACACCTTCTCTTTCCACATACGTCTCCATCTTGGCACCTTGAGGACAGGACATGCCCCCTGCATCACCATCCATCCCAGCTACTTAGACTAGATTAGAACCCTGTCCCAATTCTATCCTGTCTAGAATGGAGTTTCCAGGGCAAGAGACGTTCAGAGGTGGTTTTCCATTGGCTGCCTCTGCATCGCAACCTTGGACTCCCCTGGTCGTCTCCCATCCGAGTACTCACCAGGGCTGGCTTCCGAGATCTGAGAAGATCGAGCCAGCCGGGCCATCCAGGTTGAAAAAGTGTGCCGGCACACAGAAGCTCATACCTTGGATAAACCTTGGTTGGTCTTAAAAGTGCCGCTGGACTCTAAATTTGTTGCAACGCAGAGCCAGGAACCACCTTGGAACATCTCTTGCCCTGAAAACCCGATACGGTCACCATAAGTCAACTGCCACTTGATGGGACTTCCCGTCCCCAGCGGTTTGGACAGTGGGAACTAATGATGCCACAAGAGGTATTGAACCATGAGCAGAAGCATACGGCAAAAGATAGAATAATGCTCTCATTTCAATGGGGAGAAAATCTTCTCTAAACAAACGCAACTGGGAAATTCTGTCGATACAGCCGGGGATCATTTAATACAGAAGACCGAGGAATCCGAGGAATCGATCCAACTGCGCTTGCTTAAGAAAACAGGAATCCACTGCGATGGTGTCAATAAACAGCAATAGGTGCTTAATGACGGGTGGTGAATTACAGCAAATTATTGAGTCGCCAAAGAACTTGGTCTCGGTGTCACTGGACATAATTGGTGCGATAAACGGAACAAATCCCTCTCTGGGAATATGGAAAGGATTAACCTATTTCTATATCTCTAACGAGAGCCTGGCTGAATGGCTGGAACGATGGAGCAGAAAATGTCCTGTTCTCATAGCAGAGCACTCATCTAGACATTTTTCAGGGGGCAAATTCTCCTTCACCTAGCCACATGCATCATCTGAGTCACTTTTGTGCCCCCAACTCCATGACTGGTAACCAACCCCCACCTAAAAAACCCCCAGAAGGATGCTTACATTTGCATGAGAATGCCAGCAATGTCAGAAGAAGACCTGGAATAACAATAACAACAGGAAGAAGAAGAAGAAGAAGAAGAAGAAGAAGAAGAAGAAGAAGAAGAAGAAGAAGAAGAAGAAGAAGAAGAAGAAGAAGAAGAAGAAGAAGAAGAAGAAGAAGAAGAAGAAGAAGAGGAGGAGGAGGAGGAGGAGGAGGAGGAGGAGGAGGAGGAGGAGGAGGAGGAGGAGGAGAAGGAGAAGGAGAAGGAGAAGGAGAAGGAGAAGGAGAAGGAGAAGGAGAAGGAGAAGGAGAAGAAGAATTTATATTTCGCCCTTCACTCAGAGTCTCAGAGAGATGTACAATCTCCTTCCCTGCCCCTCCCCACAACAGACACCCTGTGTGGTAGGTGGGGCTGAGAGAGCTCTGAGAGAACGGCTCTTGAGAGAACAGCTCTGAGAGAACTTGTGACTGACCCAAGGTCACACCAGCTGGCTGTATGTGAAGGAGGAGTGGGGAATCAAACCCCATTCTCTAGATTAGAGTCTGCTGCTCTTAACCATTGCACCATGCTGTCTCTGAGTCCCCCTTCCTTTTGCAGACCCCAACCGTACTATTATAGAGGGTCTACTGGCCCTCCCCAGGAACAAAATTTAAGGAGAGCGGTTGAGGCACGAGAAGGAATTGGTGGCAATCGCTGCCCGATTCTTAAGAAAACTGAAGGGCACTTGCCTTTCCTGAAATGTGCAAATGCATGCCCATGTTGCTGGTGTTCATTGAGGGGGCAGAGAATCTGATGAAGTTATGGCCTTCATACGTGTGACAAATGCTATGCCCAGGACTACCATAGGCATGTTGATTCTCACGGACAATGTGAAGCTGTATTCTAGATAAAACTATGGGTGGCACCGTGGCGGATAGTGTCTACTAACTTTTGAGCCAGGATCGGAACTGGGTAGTTCAGAATTACAAAGCAACAAGTGACCTTTGTGGATTTTCACACTTGCTTCTGCTGCCAGAAGGGAGCTTTGAAAAAGTGCAGAGAAGGGCAACTAGAATGATAAAAGGGTTGGAACACCTTCCCTATGAAGAAAGGTTAAAATGCTTGGGGCTCTTCAGCTTGGAGAAACGACGGCTGAGGGGTGACATGATCGAGGTTTATAAGATTATGAATGGGATTGAGCAGGTTGAGAAAGAAGGACTTTTCTCCCTTTCTCGCAATACAAGAACTCGTGGGCACTCCATGAAATTGCTGAGCAGTCGGGTTAGAACAGATAAAAGGAAATACTTCTTCACCCAAAGAGTGATTAACACATGGAATTCACTGCCACAGGAGGTGGTGGCAGCTACAAGCATGGACAGTTTCAAGAGGGAATTAGATAAGCATATGGAGCAGAGGTCCATCTGTGGCTATTAGCCACAGGGTATAGATGGGAATTCTCAGTCTGGGGCAGGTGATGCACTCTATTCTTGGTGCTGGAGGGGGCAGCAGTGGCTTCTGGTGTCCTGGCCCCACTGCTGGACCTCCTGATGGCACCTGGTATATTTTGGCTGCTGTGTGACAGAGTGTTGGACTAGATGGGCCATTGGCCTGATTCAACATTGGCTTCTCTTATGTTCTTATGTTCTTATGTTCTTATGTGACAGAACTGGACCCCTGGACGACAAGCAGAGACCCGTCTGCTTTTAGTGATTCCAAGTCGAGTCTCCGATGAGAGATGTATTTATTTGTTTATTTGAAACATTTATTAACTGTCTATCGAGGGAAATCATAGACAAGTCTTTGCCCAAGCAGAAAAAAACTTCCAATCATACCTTTGGAGTCGGCTGTAGGTGCGGACTAGAATTGCTAAGAGAAATTCTCTTAATTCCTCTTTCTGGCTAAGGCTGTGAGCGAATGTGATAAAGCTTACGCTGGATTGAATCCCTCTTCCCCCAAGTTCTCCCTGAAAGCCAGCAGCCCATTACTTTCCCTCTTCTTAGTAATTTGGAGTCGGTTTCTAATCAGTTCTGTTTTGATCAAAGAGAAATTTGAAGAGGAGGAGGAGGAGGCAGGAAATCAGAATACCAGAAGCTCACTCTGTAGATGCTCAGAGGTGAGGAAGTCTTCCCAAACCTGCCTAAAGTCCCATTAGAGCGCCACCCTGTGGTGTGAAACTGAAGGCTGAAGTTGCAAAGGGGTTCTCTTGAGTACTCTTCAAAGAGAAACCAAAGAGAAATTCCTCTTTGGGAGGGAGGGAGGGAGGGATCAAAAGCTACATCTAAAAAAGTGAATTTTGGAAAAAGAATTTCCCGTCCACATAACAACAGTAGTATGGAAATGCCTTGTCAGTGATAAGAAAATGCAACTTCTACTGTTTACTCACACTACAGAGACATACTCTATGTAGTCTGCATTGATTCCAAATAAGAAAGGCAGACTATTAAGAACATAAATGATATAAAATAAATATTCCATATGTCAAGTGAGCCAGTCTGGTGCGGCGGTTAGAAGTGCAGACTCTAATCTGGGAGAACCAGGTCTGAGTCCTCACTCCTTCGCATGCACCTGCTGGTGTGACCTTGGCTCAGTCACAGTTCTCTGAGACCTGTTCTCGAAAGAGTAGTTCTCGAAAGAGCTCTCGCAGCCCCACCTACCTCACAGGGTGCCTGGTGTGGGGAGGGGAAGGGAAAGGAGTTTGTAAGGCACTCTGAGACTCTGCCTAAAAGGCAGGGTAGAAATCCACCTCCTCCTCCTCCTCCTCCTCCTCCTCCTCCTCCTCCTCCTCCTCCTCCTCCTCCTCCTCCTCCTCCTCCTCCTCCTCCTCCTCTTCTTCTTCTTCTTCTTCTTCTTCTTCTTCTTCTTCTTCTTCTTCTTCTTCTTCTTCTTCTTCTTCTTCTTCTTCTTCTTCTTCCGCTAAGGAATTTGGCGATAGGCACTGTAACATTCCAAGTGCCTGATCCCAAACGCTACTCTCTGGCCCACACAATTAATACCTCTCTGCATAACAGCGCTTGACCCTGAGCATCCCAGTTGTAAATCTCGGCCAGAATGACAATCTTTCCTTTGCTTTTTCTGCTAGCGGCAGTCCTTAACTAACCTGGCAGTAAATCTCATTGAAATAAAATGGACTGAGGTCTGGACCCTTGCCAATGTCTTTGGCTCCAGGAAGCAAGCGGGAAAGCCACCCCAAGAGCCAACATGGTTCAGTTTCCAGGAGTGGGTTTAGTCAGGTTAATTTTCGGAATGGACCTTCGTGCTTAACAGGGGCTGGCGAGGAAGAGAAAGAGCTTGACCCAAGCTACAGGGGCTTCCCCGAGGCCCACAACTCTTCCGTGTCCTGATAATTGTTCATCAGCATCCGACAGCTTCCTAAGCCTAAATAATGACTATATTTTTAAGTTAGTACATATTCATATAAAAACATATTTACATGTGGGAAACCCAGGTTCAAATTCACACTCTGTCAGGGAAGCCGGCCGGGTGACCTTGGGCCAGTCACACACACTCCACCTAAACTACCTCACACGATTGTTGTGAGGATAAAATGGGAAAAAAGGAAAATGGAAGAGAAGAAGAAGAAGAGGAGGAGGAGGTAGGTGGTGGTGGTGGAGGAGGAGGAGCAGGAGCAGGAGCAGGAGGAGAGATTAGATTTATACCCCATGTTTCACTACCTGAAGGAGTCTCAGAGCGGCTTACAATCTCCTTTCCCTCCCCCTCCCCACAACAGGGACCCTGTGAGGTAGGTGGGGCTGAGAGAGTTCTCTTGAGAACCGCTCCTGAGAGAACAGCTCTGAAAGGACTTGTGACTGACCCAAGGTAACACCAGCAGCTGCATGTGGAGAAGTGGGGGAATCAGACCTGGTTCTCCCAGATCAGAGTCTGCGCTCCTAACCCCTACCCCAAACTGGCTCTCAGTAAACTGCTTTGGCTCCTGACTGGGGAGAAAGGTAGGATATTATAAATGAAATAAATTCACAATAGGGAAAGGGAGAGCTGCATGATAGGAGCCACATATGGGCGTGCTCCGAAGCGGCTTCCCTGACTGCCAGTCCGACCCTGACAATGCCTGATGAAAACTGCAGGTATCTTCCCCGTCAGGACGGCCTGTGACAAAAGGCGTGAGCCCCTCTGGCAGACTCCCAGGTTTGGCTGGGTCCCACCGTCATCCCCTTTCCCTCCTTCTGATGACTGGTGGGGATTGACCACGTGTGAAAGCCACAGGGGTGGGGAATTCCTGAAGGTTTGGGGGTGGAGCCTGGGGAGGGGGACTTTGGGGAGGGAGGTGATGCCTTAGGGTGCTCCGTCCCAGGCTGCCGTTTCCCCCCAGGGGAACTGGCCTCTGTCATCTGGAGAGCACTTGTAATTCTTGGAAGAACTTCAAGCCCCACCTGGAGGTCAGGAAGTCTGTGTGAGTGTGTGTGTGTGTGATGCGCTCTCAAGTTACTCCCAACCAGGGCTATTTTGGGGCAGGAACACACAGGAACGGAGTTCCGGCTGGCTCCCGACTTGGCCACGCCCAGCAGGAACTTATTAGCATAATAGGCCACATCCAACAGCAGAATCTCATCAGGATTGGCTACATTAGGGGTGTGTGGCCTAACATGCAAAGAAGTTCCTGCTACAAAAAAAATGCCCTGGGTTTTGACAACAAACACGGTAAACAGAATAAGGAGCAAAAGGTGGGTGTGGCTGGATGACCACACTTCTGGCAACATGGGGTGTGTGAGTTGTCATGTCAGGGGTATGGCCTAATATGCAAATGAGTTCCTGCTGTTGGGTGTGGCCTATTATGATAATGAGTTCCTGCTGGGCTTTTTCTACAGAAAGAGCCCTGCTCCCAACCAATGCTCCCTCTAAGCTGTGGAGTCTTGGGAGCAAAAATCCTACTTTGCGAGCGGCTGGCCTTAAAGTGGCGAGCGAGCGATTGGGCTGCTGCATCAGTCAGTTTGCTCTGGAGCCCTCCCTCCTGAGCGACGACAGAAATAGGTGAGCCGGAGGCTAAAAAACCGTGAGCCAGCTCACACTCACTCAGCTGAGAGGGAACACTGCTCCCAACTCATCGCAACGCTATGGATTAATAGCCTCCAGAACATCTTATCGTCAACAACTTCGCTCAGGTCTTGCAAACTGGGGGGCCTTTGTAGCTCCCTTGATGGAGTCCGTCCATCTCAGGTCGGGTCTTCCTCTTTCCCGGCTGCCTTCAGCTCTTCCTAGCATTACTGTCTTTGCCACATAACCACATAAATTCAGCTTGTGATCCCTGAATCTGATGAATACCGTCATGGTGTTGCATGCTAGTTTACTGCCCACCCTCTGCCATATGTATGGACTGGTAAATTCCACTTCATTGCACCTGAGGAAGTGCGCGTGCACACAAAAGCTCATACCTTGAATAAAACTTCGTTGGTCTTAGAGGTGCCCCACTGGACTCAAATGTAGTCTTCCCCAGTGAGTCTTGTCTTCTCATAATGTGCTCAAAGTCTGAGAGCCTCAGTTCAGTTATTTTAGCTTCGAGGGAGAGTTCAGGTTTGATTTGATCTAGAACCCACCAATTTGTCTTTTCAGTGGTCCATGGTGGCAGTAAAACTCTCCTCCAGCACCACTGAGAAGCCTAAGTAGTAGTTCTATATCAACCCATCTTTCCTGTCTAGAACACTGTTGTTTGCGGGTCTGAAAGATGTCGTGGATATGGACAGGAGTGAGCCATAGAACGTTCAGCGCACTTGCAGCGACTCCTATATATCTATAGTGTATTGCATGTTTGCAGGGGTCATTTTGTAGAAAAAGAGGTGCAGGAACTCATTCGCATAACTCATTAGCGTAACTCATTTGCATATGCCACACCCCCGACATCACCAGAAGTGTGTCAGAAGGCAACACCCACCGCTCAGGCTGCACCCCTTGGGACTGTCTTTCCACTCTGGGGGCTGTCATTCCAGTCCCAGAGTAGCCTATCTGGGCCCAGGAGGAATGCTACACATGCTGCTTTGCGCTCCTTCTGGGGGCGGGGCTTGCCGCCGCCTGTGCTTCTAACTGCCGGAGCACCACTCCTGTGCACTCCTGCTTCAAATGACCCCTGCAAGTTTGCCCTGCCAACACATGTACTCCCTGCAGCTTGACTATGGGAGATACAATCAAAGAGTCAGGTCATCAATTGGACCAAGAGACTTCCAGTAATGATGATTAGATGCACCAATCAGCAGGAAGGGAAAGCAAAAAAGACCTGGGGGGGGAGGAAACCAGAGGCTTGTCATGAACCTAAGAACACAAGGAGAACCCTGCTGGATCAGACCGGTGGTCCATCTAGTTCAGAATCCTCTCTCACGCAGCGGCCAACCAGTTCCTCTGGAAGCCCAACATCAGGGCATAGAGGCCAAGGCCTTCCCCTGATGTTGCCTCCTGGGACTGGGATTCAGCCCTGACCTGGATAGCCCAGGCTAGAGCAATCCTGTCAGATCTTGGAAGCCAAGCAGGGTCAGCCCTGGCTAGTATTTGGAAGGGCGACCTCCAAGGAATACCAGGGTTGTAATGCAGAGGCAGGCAATGGCAAACCACCACTGAAAGTCTCTTGCCTTAAAAACAAGTCTAGTTCACCTCCTAGTGGTGCATAATACTAAAGGGCTAGAGCTTCTGACTGCCAGACAATCTTAGGATTTCCTAGCGATTCTATACACAATGCCATATGATAACAGTAATGACGACAACAACAACAACAACAGCTGGGATCCAGAGGTTTACTGCCTCTGAATATGGAAGTTCTCACTATTCACCATGACTAGTAGTAGCCACTTATCCTCCAAGAATCTGTCTAATCCTCTTTAAACGCTGTCTATGCCTGTGGCCATCACTACATCATCTGGCAGTTAGTTCCACATTTTAATCACTCGTTGAGTAAAGAAGTATTTCCTTTTGTCTGCCCTGAATGTTCTCCCCATCAACTTCACTGTGTGCCCTCGAGTTCTAGTATTCCTCTTGCTCCGACCGCATCACATGTCTGTTTCGTGACTCAGCCAGGCTTTGCATGGACGCTATTAAAAATTTACTGTCTGCAGCATAATGCAGCACTTTGATACCAAAAAGAAGAGAGAATTGTGGCACAGGAATATAAACAAAGCAGGGCTTCCCAAACGGAGAGTCCCCCAGATGGTGATGAATAAGTCATGTGGTATCCGGGGCCTAATTGCTGGGAGCTCCGAGATACCTGCAAAACATCAATTATACATTGTAAGTTCTCCATTTATTCTTTCTCGCTGGCATTTCGAGAAAAGAAAATGTAGCCGGGAAGAGAGTGTTCCGAAAGCCCGGAAATATTCGTTAGAAACACTTTGGAAACGGCAGCTGTCGACTCCAGGCTGCGAGGGAGTCGGCTCCAGCTGGGAGGAAGAGGAACCAGGTGATGCAACCCCCTTCCCATCCCATTTTGAAGCCCACCTTTTGCTTCTTATTCTGTTTACCTTGTTTGTTGTCAAAGCCCAGGGCTATTTTTGTAGCAGGAACTCCTTTGCATGTTAGGCCACACACCCCTCATGTAGCCAATCCTGATGAGTTCCTGATGTTGGGTGTGGCTGATTATGCTAATGAGTTCCTGCTGGGCGTGGCTAGCTTGGGAGCCAGCCAGAACTCTGTTCCTGTGCGTTCCTGCACAAAAATAGCCCTGATTATACCTACCATAAGGCAGGCAGGTCTGCATGATTAGGAGGGGGTAAAGGCAAGCAAGCAAGCGAAACACTGATTTAGGGTTGCCATTCCCTTGACAGGGGTGGGGGTTTACCCACTTTCAGGGCCCCAATCCACCACCACCCAGCTGGCCAGTGGGGGAGCCCGACCCCAAAGAGCCCCATCCACGCCAGTGTGCCTGGTGCAATGACATCACCTGAAGGCGATGTCATCGTGCAGGGTATGTTGCACAGTGGACACTCCAGCATTTGAGAAAGAACTCTATGGTTACCATAAAGTTTTTTCCTCAAACGCCAGAGTGTGTCCCCCCCAAAATGTGCCCTGCGCAATGACTTCACTTCCAGGTGATGTCATTGCCATGCATGCACTTTGCATGTGTGCCAAAAAGTCCCGGGCACAGAGAGGGACCCCACACACACACCGGCAGCCAGGGAAGACCTGGCAGCCCTACAGAAATTGAAGCCATTACAATTAAGCCACACAGAGGGACGTACACAGCCATAACAGAAGCAAGAACATAATAATGTCAAAAGCTCTTAAAAACACATAAACGCCTTTTCAATACACAGTCAAAAGACTTCAGCCTTTAGGCACAGCTCTGACCCATATTTCCTTGACTGCCAAGGCAAATTGGTGCCATTGTATAAGAGACAGACTGATCGGAATGGGAAACAAAGAAAATTAATTTCTCCTGTGTGGGGGAAGCATTTATACCCTTTAGAATGTTAGCAAGAAATTTATTTCTGGGCTACGTATACAAAGGGGGAAAGAAAATATAATGTGGAATGTCTTTTCTCCTTTTCTCATGATACAGGAACTCGTGGGCACTCAATGAAATTGCCGAGTGGTCAGGTTAGAACAGATAAAAGGAAGTCCTTCACCCAAAGAGTGATCGACACGTGGAATTCACTGCCACAGGAGGTGGTGGCGGCTACAAGCGTGGACGGCTTCAAGAGGGAATTAGATAAACATACGGAGCAGAGGTCCATCAGTGGCTATTAGCCACAAGGTATAGATAGGAACTCTTGGTCTGGCGCAGGTGATGCATTCTATTCTTGGTGCTTGGGGGTGGGATCAAGAGTGGGAGGGCTTCTAGTGTCCTGGCCCCACTGCTGGACCTCCTGATAGCACCTGGTATTTTTGGCCACTATGCGACAGAGTGTTGGACTGGATGGCTCATGGGCCTTATCCAGCATTGGCTTCTCTTATGTTATGTTCTTATCTTCTGGGACCAAAGATCCACAAATACAGACGAGCAGGAGTCGGTGTTTTTACAGTGACCCGCTAAAATGGCAGGAGGCACAGTTTGAAATTGCACAGATGTTAAAGCCACTCTGAGATGGGGGAAGTAATGTTGGACAGATAAGAAGCTCTGACATGGTCCTCTTAAAACCATTTGAACCAGGAAGAAAACCTAAAGCAAGATTTGTGTCCAATGTAGCATCATTGTAGCATCAGTCTTGTATACTGAACCAGGCAAGGGGACACCCAAAAAAACCATCCACTAGGGCAGGGATCCCCAACCATTTTGAGCCTGTGGGACCCTTTGGAATTCTGACAGAAGGTGGTGGACACAACCACAAAATGGCTGCTGAAAACGGTGGAGCCGAGTACAAAATGGCTGCCGCGGGATACAGAGACGACTACAAAATGGCTGTCACAGGAAGTGGCACTAACCACATAATTCCAGGGAGTGCGGCTATGCATAATTCAAATAAGAAAGCCTTCGACAGGTTTCTAGTGTCCAATCAGAAGCCCTGCTGGACAAAAGCCCCACCAGGCCCTGCCCACTTCCTAAAAACACTTGAAGGGCACCGAGAAAGGTGTCAGGGGACTCCATGGTAGGCTTCCCAAATACTTACCTCGTGCTGGCAGGGGACGGATACGCCCTGGCAGGACCATCCCCGGGGGAAGGGAAAGACGCGCCGCACAATGCCGTCACCAGGAAGTGACGCTAGGCGATGCTCTGGCAATGCGGCTGGAAACCCAATGGTACCATCGAGTTTTCAGCCCCATTGACAGAGCGTCGCCTGGCGTCACTTCCTGGCGACGGCATGGTGCGTTACAGGGAGGAATGGTCCGGCTGGGGAGCATGTTTCCCCCGCTCCCACGCAGTAAGTACTTGGGAACACTACTCCATGGCACCCATGGTCACCATGCTGGGGACCCTTGCACAAGGGAATAATGGCAAAGAATACCGTTGAAGTCAGCGACACAAGCAGCATCTGAGTGCAATAGTACAATGCTTTGCCTTAAAAGTGGACTGATAGAAAGATTCCTTTACTTTCTCCAGAATCTTTTTTTTATATATATAACAGACAAACAGACAGACAAACATAAATACATACAGTTCAGGGATTACACATACATCTTTGTTCTATTGCTTATGTTACCTCGTACTGCTTGCAATATTTGTCCCTTTTTATCGCCATGTACTTTACAAAAGTATTTTGCATTATAGTTAAAATTACATTTTGTCATTTCTTCTTATATGATTATTATGTCGATATTGTTCTTTTGTTATAATCTTCCAACCGCCTGTAAAATCTTGCCCGTGTATTTTCAAAGCTTGCTTCATCTCGTCCTCTGGGAATTAAAGTTAATTTATCCATCTCAGCAGAATCTGAATAGGGTGACGTGTGTGTGTGGGCTCCAATTGGGGGTAATCCAACTTCAGCTTCGGGAGTTCCACACGGCAAAGGTAAAATTCTCTCCAAAAAGAGATTTTGGATAGGTTCCAGCAGGGCTATTTTTGGGCAGGGACGCACAGGAACGGAGTTCCGGCTGACTCCCGAGTTGTCCATGCCCAGCAGGAACTCATTAGCATAATAGGCCACACCCAACAGCAGAAACTCATTAGGATTGGCTACCTTAGGGGTATGTGGCCTAACATGCAAAGGAATTCCAGCTACAAAAAAGCCCTGAGTTTTGACAACAAACAAGGTAAACAGAATAAGAAGCAAAAGGTGGGTGTGGCTGGATGACCACACTTCTGCTAACATGGGGGTGTGGCCTAATATGCTAACGAGCTGTGCTGTTTGGTGTGTGGCCTAATATGCTAATGAGTTTCTGCTGTTGGGTGTGGCCTGTTATGCTAATGAGTTCATGCCGGGCTTTTTCTACAAAAAAAGCCCTGGGTTCCAGGGCTGTGACCAAACGCTCCTTCCAGCCCCAGGTCTCTGTACCACACATTCTCCCCCTAACCTTCTTGCCTGCTTGAAGACAGGGTGGGATCAACCAGACACACAAAAGCAACCTTGTAAAGTGTAAACAAAATCTGGGGGGGTTTTTTGCAAAAATATTTATAGTATTATAAGATAAGCTATAAAGTGCAAATAAAGTACAAGATGTGTAATAATGTTAAGAGACTTACAGTTACAAGCAGGACATAAACCCTGCTGAAATATAATCTTTAACAGCCACATGACAGGCCTGTTTCGAATCGATATCTTTATCAAGTTGGTTAACTCTCCACAAGTCTTGTGGGACTTCCACCAGTTTCCCAAAATTCGCAAGCGCATGGCGGCCAGCGTCCCTAATGACGAGCTTGAGATAGCCGCAGGAGCATTGATGCACGCATCCAAGTTCCCCGCGTACATGAGAGATCAGCGACAAGGATGGAATTTCTGGGGTTTCAGGTCTCAACATCTCTTTAATTTCCTATAAGAGCATTAAAGCACACGGTGGTGCCATTTCCCCAATACCAAGGTAAAGGTAAAGGTAAAGGTTCCCTTGCTCAAAAGCCAGTCAAATCCGACTCTAGGATTGCAGTGCTCATCTCCGTTTCAAAGCCGAAGAGCCAGCGTTGTCTGAAGACGTTTCCGTGGTCATGTGGCCGGCATGACTAAACACCAAGGTGCACGGAACGCTGTTACCTTCCCACCAAAGTGGTACCTATTTATCTACTTGCAATTTCTTGCTTTCGAACTGCTAGGTTGGCAGGAGCTGGAACTAGAGACGGGAGCTCACTACGTCATGCAGCACTCTCGGGTCTTGAACTGCTGAACTACTGACCTTCCACAGCCTGCAGTTCAGCGTCTTAACCACTTGAGCCACTGCAGCTTCCAATACCAAAGCTCCCCCCAATTCCCACTCCTCCCAGTAGGGGAGAAGACACATGGAACGAAGGGGGTTTCTAAACAAAATTAGAGTGCCCAGACATGAACAAGCTGGACCTCAGGCCCTCCTTTTCTCTGCCCAGGCTCCAATACCTGGAAATCTGCCAGGATGGGAGAAGAATGCTAACAGTAGCAGAGGACAGGGAAGTAAGGCATGGGAGGCCAGGGGGATGATGGTCTCTGGCAGGGCTCTTTTTGTAGCAGGAACTCCTTTGCATATTAGGCGACACACCCCTAATGTAACCAATCCTCCAAGAGCTTACAGTAACCGCCGTAAGAAGAGCTCTGTAAGCTGTTGGAGGATTGACCACATTAGGGGTGTGTTGCCTAATATGCAAAGGAGTCCCTGCTACAGAAAGAGCCCTGGTCTGGGTTTAGTTCATCCTCCTGTATATTCCACATTAATTTAAGAATAGGAACACGAACAAAACCCAGCTGCAGCCTGAGCATCCCAGGAAAGGAGGTAAAATCGTGCCAATATTGTTAACCCTCCCTGCACTTGCTCTGCAAAGGGGAATCTTCCATGCCTCTAAAATGGGGGGGGGGTTCCCCTGTCTGTTTTCCAGTGTGGAAGGAGCAGGGGGAGAACCCCTGAGAATTTCTTCCAATTTGGGTTCGAGGAGGAAATTACCACCCAGAAATGTTTCCCACTGACACCAAAGGGAATCGCTGTCGGGTTGATCAATTAGCTTTTATTCAGATATCAAAACGAATTTATGTGCCATGGCACCTTAAAGCCGAACAGGCTATGTGGCAGGGGAGGAGCTTTCGTGAGTCACGGCTCCCTTCTTCAGGTGCCAAGTGAGCCGTGACTCACACAAGCTCATCCCCCTGGCACATATCTTGTTAGCAGGGCTTTTTTTGTAGAAAAAGCCCAGCAGGAACTCATTAGCATATTAGGCCACACCCCTACGTTACCAGAAGTGTGGTCATCCAACCACACCCACCTTTTGCTTCTTATTCTGTTTACCTTGTTTATTGTCAAAACCCAGGGCTTTTTTTGTAGCAGGAACTCCTTTGCATGTTAGGCCACACACCCCTCATGTAGCCAATCCTAATGAGTTTCTGCTGTTGGGTGTGGCCTATTATGCTAATGAATTCCTGCTGGGCGTGGCCAACTCGGGAGCCAGCCGGAACTCCGTTCCTGTGTGTCCCTGCCCCAAAATAGCCCTGCTTGTTTGTCTTCAAGGTGCTCCGGGACTCTTGCTCTTTGCTACTGCTACAGACAGAGTAACACGGCCCCCCGTCTTGAAATTTATGTGGATAGATTCAGGTGGTGTAGCCGCATCGGTCTGAAGCAACAGAAGAAAGTTCGAGTCCGGTGATACCTTTAAGACCAACAAAGTTCAGTTCTGGGTATAAGCTTTCATGTGCATGCCCACTTCTTCAGATACATGATGAGACATAGCCCCACACCAAATTCAATTTGTTTTTGAAGGAGGAGGAGGAGGAGATTGGATTTACACCCCGCTCTTCACTCGGAGTCTCAGAGCAGCTTACAGACTCCTTTCCCTTCCCCTCCCCCTGTGAGGTAGGTGGGACTGAGAGAGCTCTGACAGAAACTGCTCTTGAGAGAACAGCTCTGACGGAACTATGACTTGCCCAAGGTCATCCAGCAGCTGCATGTGGAGGAGTGGGGAATGAAACCTGGTTCTCCCAGATTAGAGTCCGTGCACTTAACCAGCACACCAAACTCGCTCCCTGTGAATGCCTCTGTATAGGATCTCTCCCTTCCTTCCCATTCTATCTGACCGGTGATAGAGGCCTCCCGTTTCCAAGAAGAATGCCTGACCTATATGGAATCTCTTTTAACTATGTTTGTGTAGTTGCGATTAAATAGTCATATAGATCCACTCTGCCCTGTTCTGTCAGCTTCTCAGATTTTCTATTGAAAATCTGTACACTGGGAATTCCAGCATGCACATAACACTTTCTTTAAAATTATACCCTAATGAATGTGAAACTGAAATGGCCTCTGAATAAAAATGCAAGACAATGGACAATTTTTGTCCTTTTGAAATGAATCAGATAAGCTAGTCACAACTATTTTATACCCCGTTAATGCAGAGCCAGAAAAAAAGTTAAATAGTGCTTTAATTGAGGGATGGTGCTGAATTTCACATCCCTGCTCATTCAGCTCAAAACCCCCCACTTCAATTTTGCTTCTTCCTTATATAAATTGATCTGAAGCATCTTTATTTTCACACCATTTATGATGAGAGACATTTCTGATTTAGGGGTCAAAGGGCAGTCTGAACAGAAACAACGTCCATGGCAGACAAGAGGGAAAGCCTAGAGTGGTCCTTTCCACACTGGTCCTTAAATCCTGGTTCAACCCTGTACCCGAACTTATATTCTACACTAAATGTGAGCTCACCCCTGTAATTGTCTTGGGGTATTTTTTTGTTTTCACATTACATTGAGGTCACCCCGGTTTCGCCCCACACTTGTCCCAGGATAAACGGATACTGTTATAACCAGGGATAAATGCAAGGTATTGTGTCCCGAATTGAACTCTGATAAAACCAGGGATGAGATCCAAGTGCAGAAAGGACCAGTGTGCAGTTAGTTAATTAAGCCTGTTTAATAAAGTTCTGCTGCGTTTTCTGTTACTAGCAAGTGCTGGAATCGCTCCGTCAAGGACGTGCAATTGCTCAGCTGAAAACACATTTTTCTATGTCCTTATGCTGAATTTTTCACATAAAATAGATACAGGAAAATACACACACACACACACACACACAAGGCATTTGTTTTTGAAAAAGAGGTGCTGGAACTCTCAAGAGGGAAATGAAGTTTTCAATCTGTATACTGAAAACTCATGAACTTTTAAATATTTTTAAAAGAATTTGGTTGAAGAGGTTTTGGAACTCCGTTCTAGCACATTCCCCAGAAAAAAAGCCCTACGCATACACACATAGATATACACATATAAATATATGTGTGTGTAATCCATATATATATGGATTCCTTGCTGATAGCTAACAGCTAGCAAGAGATATGAGGGCAGAGACATTGGTGTGGCATCATCGTGAACAGCTTGACATCACTGCTGTGGGGAAACTGGAGGTGACATCATGCCACTCTAGGAATTGCCAGAAACTCTATGGTAAAATCATAGAATTTCCTGGGGATTCCTAGAGCAATACAACACCGCTTCTGGGTTTTCCAAAGAAGTGATATCATGTCATGCATGACAATCACCAGTTTTTTTAAAAATAAATCTCCCACTGCCCAAAGGAATGACAACAGGAAGCACAAGTTGCAATAGCAGGTGACCTGGCAACCCGACATATTTGCACACTCATCTAAATCATACCTAAGGGGCTGCAGTGGCTCAGCGGTTAAGACACTGAACTGCAGACCGGAAGATCGGTAATTCAGCAGTTTGAGACCTGAGAGTGCCGCATGACGGAGTGAGCTCCCGTCTCTGGCCCCAGCTCCTGCCAACCTAGCAGTTCAAAAGCAAGAAATTGCAAGTAGATAAATAGGTTCTGCTTCAGTGGGAAGGTAACAGCATTCTGTGCACCTTGGCGTCTAGTCATGCCAGCCACATGACCACGGAAATGTCTTCGGACAGCACTGGCTCTTCGGCTTGGGAACAGAGATGAGCACCGCCCCCTAGAGTCAGATTCAACTGGCATTCGGGCAAGGGAAACCTTTACCTTTTACTAAATCATACATACCTATACACCTACAAATGATGTCCCTTGTACTCAGAAACTGTATAAAAGAAAGAAGCGTGGCTCCCTTACCCCCACCATTGGTACTTCTCATAACAGGTAGCAAGAGGCAGAAAGGAAACACTCTAAAGGCAACCAGCCAGAGCGGCTGGGCAAAAGAGAAACAGGCGGCCACCGTGAGGAAAAGGCAGCTGGAGGAACAGAGCTGGCTAAATAAACCTGGCAGGGACCATTGCAGACTGATACAGACAACCTTGGTTTGTTTGGAGGTTATTAGTCACTGTCAAACAAAATGTGCAGTCAGCTCTTTGGATGATTTCATCTCCAAATCAACATACTCATCATTGTCACACAACGCGATTTACATGTTTTAGGTCAGAGGATGGATTGCGGGGAAGTGGAACCTCCTGGGTATCACATCGATAGCAAACCTTTCAATGACTCTAATTTAGCAGGACTGCAGCCCTTGGTAGCATCGGGGGGGGGAGAATTCTGGTTGAGGAGTGTGTGTTGGGAAGGGTTTGTTTCTCATGTTAGGCTTCTGAAGCAGACATCTAGGTATATCTCACATTAATCCTCTCAACGATATTTTCTGCCAAGGGGACTACATTGAGACAAGCCATATATCGAAATGACAGGTAAAAGAAGAAGAAGAGTGGGTTTCTATACTCCGCTTTTCTATACCGTAAGGTGTCTTACAATCACCTTCCCTTCCTCCCCTCACAACCGGCACCTTGTGCGGTAGGTGGGGCCGAGAGAGTTCTGAGAGAACTGGGACTGGCCCAGGGTCACCCAGCTGACTTCATGTGGAGGAGGAGTGGGGAATCAATCACAGTCTTCTAGATTACAGTTCTCCTGTCTCAACCACTATACCAAGCTGGCTCTCTGGAGGTGTATCGGCTGATTCTTATGTGGTTTTGCAAAATGGTTAGAAAGTTTTACAATTCAATCCTAAACAGAAAATACTAAACACTGACTTCTACCTGAGGGATCCGCCTTTCCCCATAAGTTCCCCCAAGGGCACTACGGTTGAGGGGGCAACACCTGCTGGCTATTCCAGCCCCCAAGGTTGCTAAATATGCTGCAACCAGGGCCAGGGCTTTTTCGATGGTGGCCCCTACCTGGTGGAATGAGCTCCTGGTGGAGATCAGGGCCCTGCGGGACCTTATGCAGTTCCGCAGGGCCTGTAAGACGGAGCTCTTCCGCCAGGCTTTCGAGTAGGGGCTGCCATGGCTACTGTACCACCGCCATCTTGACATCACGGGGCGTACTGGCCCTGGTATGCGATCATAGTTATAGTGGGACACCATTAGAGCAGCAACAACCGTGCCCACTGGAGTACTGGTGTTATGGGTTTTATGTTAGGGACTCATTCACTCTGTAGACCGCTGTTGCAATTGTTTTATAAGTAATGGACTATTTATTGTTTTAATGTTTATGTATTGCATCTGCCTCTATGTTTTACTGTGTTTATATGGCATTTGCCTCTGTGTTTGCCGCCCTGAGCCCATGCTGGAAGGGCGGGATATAAATCCAATAAATAAATAAATAAAGTTTGAAATATCATCAATACCTTAGCAAATTTATCTTTATTTTTGCCACCTGAGTGGTAGGAAAAAATAAATATTGACATTGGAAAACAAAGTTTGTCGTAAGCAAAATAAAGTGTGTTATTTAGACAAGAAACAGGCTGATGACAGTCAGAGATTAATAGGACTAGCAGCATATAACCTTGTATTGAAAAGATTTCCACCCATTTCGAAATAGGTTTCTGTCAGTGCCTCCTCCCCAAATTCTTGAGAGCCAGTTTGGTGTAGTGGTTAAGTGCGTGGACCAGGTTTGATTCCCCGCTCCTCCACTCGCAGCTGCTGGATGACCTTGCGCAAGCCATAGTTCTGACAAGAGCTGTCCTTGAAAAAGAGCAGTTTCTATCAGAGCTCTCTCAGGCCCATCTACCCCACAGGGTGTCTGTTGTGGGGAAGGGAAGGGAAAGGAGATTGGAAGCCGCTCTGAGACTCCTTTGGGTAGTGAAGGGCGGGGTATATGTCCAATCTCTTCTCTTCTTCTTCTCCGAAAGAGAAAAGTCCTTGCTCTGGAGGAAAGCGCCACAGAGAGCAGAATGAATTTGCAGCCCAAAGAGGTCACCACATTTCTGTCACATGGAGTTTTCCTGATCCTCTTTTATATGTCAGAATTGGTGTTTTAGTGACAGACTCAAACCTGCAGTTATCCTCACTGGCCCTTGTGGGGCGGGGGAGAATCTAACCACAACTCTCAAAGGATACAGTAAGACACTGTAAAATCTTTTATAGACGATGCCGATGAAATCATCTACCTAGAAGTCCTAGGGGCAGCCTGACTTCCACTTTCCTCACATCAAATTCTTTCCGAAGGATGAAGGCCCGGCTGTAAACAAACCAGGCCTCCATATTCTGCTGTTACAACTCTGACATGTTCTTTGTGGTTTCTAGGCATTGTGCATCATATCGAGAAGATTTTGACACAGGAAAGTAACAGCTCTTGGAGTCTGCCAGCCAGTCTCAATGTTTCTGTCCCCGGCAGGAAGATTCTGACTACATCTGACAGGAACCAAGTAGTCCTCAGAGGCACTCAAGAGGGAGCGCAGCTGAGCCAAAGTGGTTTTGCTGTACAGTATTTAAACCGCCTAAGGTTTCACCAGCCTGCAGGCTTGCATGCTGGGTCTTTCCACCCTTCTGAGCGACGAATGGTTAACTCAGGAAGCTGAAACATGTTTCAGAGAGGAAATAATTGCCTTGCAAGATTTTGAATGAATATTGTTATATAATTTAATACCTGTATGCAGCCCCTAGCGGAGCTCATCAGAAGGTTTGGAGTTGGGTGCCATCTGTAGGCTGATGATAGTCTAGGGCAGAGGTGTCAAACTCATTTGTTACCAGGGCCGGAGCTGACATAAACGTCACTTTGTCGGGCCAGGCCGTTTGTTCCGTAAACATAATGCCAGGTACCGGAGATAGAAACTGTATAAAGGACAGCAGCTGGTTGTCAGGTTCAATCATTGGTGCGACCTCATTTGGAATACTGTGTACAGTTCTGGTCGCCACATCTCCAAAAGGATATTATAGCATTGGAAAAAGTGCAGAGAAGGGCAACTAGAATGATAAAAGGGTTGGAACACCTTCCCTATGAAGAAAGGTTAAAATGCTTGGGGCTCTTTAGCTTGGAGAAACGACGGCTGAGGGGTGACATGATCGAGGTTTATAAGATTATGAATGGGATTGAGCAGGTTGAGACAGAAGGACTTTTCTCCCTTTCTCACAATACAAGAACTCGTGGGCACTCTATGAAATTGCTGAGCAGTCAGGTTAGAACAGATAAAAGGAAATACTTCTTCACCCAAAGAGTGATTAACATATGGAATTCACTGCCACAGGAGGTCGTGGCAGCTGCAAGCATGGACAGTTTCAAGAGGAAATTAGATAAACATATGGAGCAGAAGTCCCATCAGTGGCAATTAGCCAGAAGGTATAGATGGGAACTCTCAGTCTGGGGCAGGTGATGCAGTCTATTCTTGGTGCTGGAGGGGGCCGCAGTGGGAGGGCTTCTAGTGTCCTGGTCCCACTGCTGGACCCTCTGATGGCACCTGGTATATTTTGGCCGCTGCGTGACAGTGTTGGACTAGATGGGCCATTGGCCTGATTCAATATTGGCTTCTCTTATGTTCTTATGTTCTTATGTTCTTATGTTAACAGCAAGCAAGTCCAGGCACACTTTAACTCAGAAAGTTATGCTTTATTGGAATAGCAGTCTGCTGCCTATTAATGCAGAGTCATTGTCAGGAATAACGGGTAGGGTGTGGGGAGTTGTGTATATACTCTGAGGCTTCAACTAGCCAAGCAAATGAAATCCAAGCGCGCATGCAGGAAATCTCCCAGTGGGACATTACATCATAAACAGGAGACACCCCCCCCGGTAAGAGGGCCAATATATTCACACCGGATGGGAACCCAAGCCCTCCCCTCTGTTCAAGGTTGTACAGATAGTGGTTTCTAGCAGAGGAATGTCTCCCACGGTTGCTTAAGCAAAGCAAAGCTATACGCATGTGAGTAAGCAAGGAATTAGGTTATACAGAAAACATGGCAGTTATCTGACATCGGTAAGTTCCAGGCTGGTGTATCCCCTCCCTGCAAGACCCCCTGGGCTGGGAGGGGAGTACAGAGGAAACCTCACATAGGCAAACTGGAGAGCCAGCAGTGCAGCACTGGGCAAGACACTCCCATGATGCTTGACTGCTGAAGACAAGGTTGTTCTGCCATGCTGAAGCCACAATGGAGAGGCTCCACCCACTCCCCTCCAGCACTTCCTCCCTTGTATCAGTTGCTCACGGTCCGCATAAGAGCCCTGGATGGGCTGATTCCAGCCCCCGGGCCTTATGTTTGACACCCCTGATCTAGGGTTCCCAGCCCCCGGGTGGGAGCAGAGGATTCCCTGATCTCTTTGGCTCCCGCCCACCACCAGCCAGCTGGTCAGTGGGAGAAAGCCCTGCCCCCAACAGCCCCCACCCGGCGCCATGTCTCCAACATGGTGATACCACACAGAAGAGACGTCATCACGCTGGGGATGTTGTGTGGCAATGCTCTAGTATTTGGGGCAAAACTCTATGGTAACCAATGTTCCCTCTAAGCTGAGTTAGTGTGAGCTAGCTCACAGTTTTTTAGCCTCCAGCTCACACATTTTTGTCTCAGCTCAGGAAGGGATGGCTCCAGAGCAAACTAATCTATGCAGTAGGCCAATCGTTCGCTCACAACTTTAATGCCAGGAGCTCACAAAGTAGAAATTTTGCCCATAAGACTCCACAGCTTAGAGGGAACATTGATGGTAACCATAGAGTTTTGCCCCAAATGCCAGAGCATCACTGTGCGATGTCCCTGACATGATGACATCACTTCAATGTGACATCATCATGTCGGGGACATTGCTCACAGAGATGTTGCCCTGCCCCGCCCCCCACTCCCAGAGAGCTCCCTCCCATCCCCTGCCGGTGAGGAGGTAAGACCAGGCAACCAACCCCATGATGACGCCCAGCTCTTCCTCTTGCTGGATAAAGAGCCTGAGGTTGCTCTCTCGCCCTGTCCCAGTGCCTGGATGCCATGGATGGGTGGTGATGGGGAATTTTCAAAGAAAGGGTCCAAATCACTACCAACAACTGGAGCAGAACCCCTTTTCTTTACAACCTTATCTATTGTGTATTTTTATGTTCTGTGTTTATGTTGTTAACCACCCTGAGCCCTGATTACCAGGAAACTGGCAGGATAAAAAGCAAAATAAATAAATAAGTAAATAAATATTCATTTAATTTGAATTTTCTTTTCCAGTCATCTCTGTTATGGACACTGTTATGTTTAGGGGGGAAGTCTAAAAGGACTGTGCTGGAAGATTTACTACCTTTATTGGACCACAAACCAGCAGGGTCTTAAGCAGGCCCAGGACTACCGAGTCCCGTGGGCATTAGTGCACTAGAAGTGACATTGGACTTCATAGAAGTACCAGATTTAGAGAGGCAGCCAATTCCCCTCTTGGGAATTGGACCCCGTGATTTCAAATGCCTCTCAACAATGCAGCCACATGCAAATCAATTAATTACCACAACCCTAATTAAAACTCCCTTATTGAACAACTGTTAAAATGCTATTGAGGATGCTGTCTGTGGAACTCTTTATTTTAACCCTTCTGTCCTGGATTGCGGGTTTGCAGTACCAAGATTGCAGTACCAAGTTTCAGAATTCACGCAGGGCGGGGTCATTCAGTCCAAGGTCAGGCTTCCAAGAACTAGGCTAGGCAGAGTCAGGAGCTGAGCATTGACCGTACCTATTGCATTCACAAATAACAGTCTCTCTTGGCTGGTTTTTATAGCCCCGTGCCTAAGGGTCATGCTTGCAGCCAGCAGCTCATAAGTAATATTTATTTATTTATTTATTAGATTTGTATCCCGCTCTTCCAACATGGGCTCAGGGCGGCGAACATGGAGGCAATTGCCATACATAAAACCCTAAAACACTAAACAATCATTTCCTATAAAACAGTTAAAAGTCGGTGCTCAGCAAACCATCAGATCCATTAAAATGCCAATGACAAAAACACACTCCGAGGAAACACACTTGTCTCTGCTCAATTGATGTTACGCTACAACAATCCCCATACCAGGGCCAGTGCACCTCGTGGTGTTAATACGATGGTGGTACGATGGCAGTGGCAGCCCCTACTCGAAAGCCTGGTGGAAGAGTGACGTCTTACAGGCCCTGCGGAACTGCATAAGGTCTTGCAGGGCCCTGATCTCCTCCGGGAGCTCATTCCACCAGGTAGGGGCCACCACCGAAAATGCCCTGGTCCTGGTTGCAGCATATTTAAATACCTTGGGGGCTGGGATAGCCAACAGATGTTGCCCCCCTGACCGTAGTGTCCTTGGGGGAACATATGGGGATAGGCAGTCCCTCAGGTAAGCCGGACCCTGGCCATATAGGGCTTTAAAGGTAAGAACCAGCACTTTGAAGTGGGCCCAGTACATGAGAGAGCCAGTTTGGTGTAGTGGTTAAGTGTGCGGACTCTTAGAGAACCGGGTTTGATTCCCCACTCCTCCACTTGCACCTGCTGATGTGACCTTGGGTCAGTCACAAGCTCTGGCACAGCTGTTCTCTCAAGGACAGTTTCTGTCAGAAGTTCTCTCAGCCCCACCTACCTCACAGGGTGTCTGTTGTGGGGAGGGGAAGGGAAAGGAGTTTGTAAGCTGCTCTGAGACGCCTTTGGGCAGTGAAGGGCAGGGTATAAATCCAATCTCTTCTCTCTTCTTCTTCTTCTCTATTGGCAGCCAGTGCAGCGCCTTCAGCACAGGCTGGATACGGTCCCGCCTAGTGAGACCCATCAACAGCCTGGCTGCTGCATTCTGCACTAGCTGCAGCTTCCAGATCTGCAACAAAGGCAGCCCCATGTAGAGAGCTGCAACTACTCATCTTTGTCATCATCAAGCAGTTGAAGAAGAAGAAGAAGAGTTTGGACTTATACCCCACCCTTCACTGCCCAAAGGCGTCTCAGAGCGGCTTACAAACTCCTTTCCCTTCCCCTCCCCACAACAGACACCCTGTGAAGTAGGTGGGGCTGAGAGAACTTCTGACAGAAACTGTCCTTGAGAGAACAGCTGTGCCAGAGCTTGTGACTGACCCAAGGTCACATCAGCAGGTGCAAGTGGAGGAGTGAGGAATCAAACCCGGTTCTCCCAGATTAGAGTCCACGCACTGAACCACTACACCAAACTGGCATCGGGCCAGGAGGCGTGCAATCTGCCTTCTTACCTGTAGTTCTGTTTTCAGCCTCTCTATGCAGTGCTCTAAGGGTGTAGGAGATACTGGTGGGCTGGGAACAGCTAACTGAGGTTCACCTGCTGAATCAGGGCTGGAAGGTGTTGAGTGGCTCTGCACCCGTTGTTTGCTGTGAATCCTGACAAGCCTACATCTCATTCTCTTGCTGATCAACTCCTGTTAATTCAAGGCTGGCTACATGGGCCTCCTTTTCTCCTGAGGAGTCCTCTCCTCTTGAGGGGTCCTCACTATTGCTGAGCCCTAGCTGACCCATGACGCTGCTACACAGACAGCTTCAATAATAACATAATCCGCCCCACCCAAAAAAAACCCTGAACTTGGTATTCAGGACTCAGAATACTGATAATTTTACATTCCCGATATCCGGATCCAAAAATCACCATTTTTTCCTGGTGAGTATCCCTAGTGGCAACCCTAGTACATCCCAGTTTTTTAAATTTATTTTATATTTATTTATTAATTAGATTTCTAACCCTCCCTCCCGCTGAAGCAGCTGCCCATTTTTTAAAAGACAGGATTGCTTTCATCACCACTTGCAAGTCTGCATCAATTATATTACTTATTTACTACATTTCGACCCAGCCCTTCCTCAGGGCACTCTACATCATTTCTCTCCCTTCTCCATTTCATCCTCAAAACAACCCTGTCAATTGAGAGAAACTCCTCTGTTTAAGAAACAAAACGGATTTGCATCCTTTGGCCCAATTCTAACACAATGGATTTCCAAGCAGAAAGGAACATAGTCCACGATGTGTTTTGGAGATTTGGATTCACGGGGAAGCTAAAGCTGAAAGAGAAGGAGGTGATCAGAGCAAAGGTGGAGACAACAGTTGGGATTGGGAGGAAGGCAGGAGGGAGAGGATTGGCCAGCCCACTTCATGCCCCCAAAGTACTTGTGCTTGCTCAGCTGGTCACCACGGTTACCACACACTAGAAACTGGATACGCAGTCCGGAATCAAGTCAAACAACGGAGCCAAAGGTCAGAAAGCCAGGAAGTCAGTCAAAGGCTGCAGGAGCTAGGAGCAGGGAGCGGTTGCTACAAGCCAGGAGCAGATCCGAGCATACACGGTTGCTTCCGTGCTGAGGCAGGTGTGGGGGTGTTTATGACTTGGCCTCCTGTTATGTCCTCAGAGACATAATGGTAAGCATAGTGAGCAGGTGCTCATTATGCGGATTGTAAACTGCACAAGTATTGCCCAATCAAAGGGCTCATAGAAGGAACAACTGTGATTGATCATAAGGAACATGATGATTGGTCCTTATAACGGCATTATGATTGGCTGCCTTGTTCAAATGTTATTGGCGCGTTATACATTCTGTGGGTGTGGCTACTACAGCCTGAAGTGTATATAAACTGCTATTTTGGAACTGTATTTTGTCTAGCTGGTCTAGTCCTTAGCTGGTCTAATTGGAGCTGAAATAAAGCTGAAATCACTTTGAACTTATCTCCTGTGTCGTGTCTCATACTTATCACCTCCTTCCTTCACGTTGCCTTTGCGAGAGCTGCAGTCTGGCACTCCTCCTTTGCTCTTGCACGTTCAGCCGCTGGTGTGCCCTGCGCCTGGGACACTCAGGAGAACCAGGTGGGGATTCTGGCCTTGGGGTGTCTCCACTGGGGGGTGCTGGGCCAGTCTCTGGATCAGTCTCTCTCTCTGGCTGCATCTCCTGTGCAACTGCTGGGGCCTCTTCTCCCTCAGGGGCTGTTAAGGGTTCCTTTTCTGGGCTGGCTCCAGAGGAAGCTGGGTTGCTCCATGCCTCTTCCTCATCTGAGGAGTCGTCAGCCTCAGCAGTGCCAGGACCCAGGAGAGTACTCAGTCACAGTGCAATAGTGCATTCCTTCCCTGAGTAAAAGGGGAGGGGAAAGAAGAGGCAAGCCAGGGTGACTACTCTTCCCAAGTTCTTGCCCCTGCCTGTGTCACCTTTGTGTCATGTGAGGGCAGAATGTCCACACAGGGTGGCCATCCTCCAGATGGGGTGCTGGAACTCTCAAGAGGGAAATGAAGTTTTCAATCTGTATCCTGAAATCTCATGAACTTTTAAACATTTTAAAAAGAATTTTATCAAAGACTCCGTTCTGGCACGCACCCCCCCCAAAAAAGGCCCTGCCTAGAATTATATCGTGCCTAAAAAGCAGAGACATCACCCTGCCAACAAAAGTCCACATGGTCAAAGCAATGGTATTCCCTGTAGTAATGTATGGCTGCGAGAGTTGGACTATAAGGAAGGCCAAGCGCCGAAGAATAGATTCTTTTGAACTATGGTGCTGGAGAAGATTCTTGAGAGTCCCTTGGACTGCAAGGAGATCAAATCAGTCAATCCTAAAAGAAATCAACCCTGACTGTTCCCTGGAAGGCCGGATCCTGAAGCTGAAGCTCAAATACTTTGGCCACCAAATGAGAAGGGAGCATTCACTGGAGAAGACCCTGATGCTGGGAAAGATTGAAGGTCAAAGAAGAAGGGGATGGCAAAGGATGAGATGGTTAGACAGTGTCATCGATGCAACGAACATGAAATTGAGCAAACTTCAGCAGACAATGGAAGACAGGAGAGCCTGGCGTAATCTGGTCCATGGGGTCGTGAAGAGTCGGACTCGACTGTGCGACTGAACAACAACAAGAATTATAAGCAGGGGTCTTTTCTTAGAAAAATAGCTGCAGGAGCTCATTAGCATAAGGTATGTTAATGAGCTACTAGGCTATTAGCATAATAGCTCATTAGCATATGCCACACCCCCTGAAATCACCAGAGGTGATGTCAGCAGGGGGAAGCAAAGGGAAGGGGAAGGCATCTTCAAAAGCCTCCCCTTCCCTTCTCCAGCCAGTCTGCGGGGGGGGAGATTT
Source organism: Gekko gecko (assembly GCA_029375565.1). NCBI lineage: Eukaryota > Metazoa > Chordata > Lepidosauria > Squamata > Gekkonidae > Gekko > Gekko gecko. The sequence continues at coordinate 332,072,255 of JAPDNY010000001.1, read as the reverse complement.
GGGTCACAGCTGGAGGAAAGAGGGAAGGAAAGAGAGAGTGTAGTGAGAAGGAAAGAAGGAAGGAAAGAGGGAAAGAAAGAGTAGGAAAGAAGAAGGGAAAGGGGAAAAGGAGAGAGCGAAAGGAGGAAAAGAGAGAAGGGAAGAAGGAGGAAAAGAAAGAGAGAGAGAAGGGAGAAGGAGGAAAAGAAAGAGAGAGAGAAGGGGAGAAGGAAAGGAAGGAAGGAAGGAAGGAAGGAAGGAAGGAAGGAAGGAAGGAAGGAAGGAAGGAAGGAAGGAAGGAAGGAAGGAAGGAAGGAAGGAAGGAAGGAAGGAAGGAAGGAAGGAAAGAAAGAAAGAAAGAAAGAAAGAAAGAAAGAAAGAAAGAAAGAAAGAAAGAAAGAAAGAAAGAAAGAAAGAAAGAAAGAAAGAGAAGGAAAGAAGGAGGAAAAGGGAAAGAAAGAAAAGGAAAGGAGAGAAGGAAAGGAGGGACAGAAAGAGGGCAAAGAGATGGGGAGAGGGAGGAAGGCTCCCCCACCCCCCATCAAGCCCCCACCCCCCCAGATCCCTCACTTACCGTCGCCATAATGCCTTCCCCGGGGCCGCAGCTCTCCAGCGCGGGCCCCGGGCAGCTGGAGATGGGCCTCTTCAGGCCATCTCGGGGCCGCAGCACTCCAGCGTGGGCCCTGGGGCGGCTGGAGACAGGCCTCTTCAGGCCACTCCAGGGCCACAGCGCTCCAGCGCAGGCCCCAGGAAGCCGGAGACGGGCCTCTTCAGGCCGCCCCCCAGCCTCAGTGCTTAAGTGTGGGGAGCTGGAGGCGGGGCATTTGTGGGCTGCCGGAGCAGTGCTCCAGCGCGCTCCAGCCCCAAAATTCCTCTGATTATAACTGACCTCCAGACTACAGAGATTAATTTGTTTTGGAGAAAATGGCTGCTTTGCAGGATGGACTCTATGGCATTATACCCCTGGAGAGCCAGTTTGGTGTAGTGGTTAAGAATGCAGATTCTAATCTGGGAGAATTGGGTTTGATTCCCCACTCCTCCACATGTAGCTGGTGGTGTGACTTTGGGTTAGTTATAAGTTATTTCAGAGCTGTTCTCTCAATGGAAGTTCTTGAGAGAGCTCTCTCAGCCCCACCTACCTCACCGGATGTCTGTTGTGGGGAGGGGAAGGGAAATGAGATTGTAAATCGGGTAGTGAAGGGTAGGATATAAATCCAGTCTCCTCCTCCTTCCTTCCCCAAATCTCATTCTCCCCAGACTTCACCCTGCAAATACCCAGGAATTTCCCAACCCAGAGTTGGCAGCCCTCCTGGGTCCACAGCTAGCTCTCTGCACATTGAAGGGCGAGATCTGACCCTGTATTTCTTTCCGCAGCTCAATCCTCTTTATTTCTGCAAGAGGAGAAGGCCTTTTATGGATGACTAGTGAAAGTCTCTTTGATCCTTTATTAACAGGGCTCCAGACACTCCACCTGCGTGGAACAATGCTGCCTTTCAAGAAATATTCATACAGCAGCAGGAAGCCTTGAGGGGAAATTCAGGGAGAAGTGTTAGGCTGTATTAATGATCACTGTGCCTGGAATCCCAATATCCCTCCAGCTTCATAATTATAACCAGAATCTCTGCTACTGACCTGTCTTGACTAAAACCCAATTTTATGCCATGTAAGTTTAAATTGCTCTGACCTGGGTAGCTCCAGCTAGCCTGACCTCATCAGATCTCGAAAACTTAGCAGGGTTGGACCTGGCTAGTATTAGGATGGGAGACCTCCAAGGAATACCAGGGTCATGACACAGAGGCAGGCAGTGGTGAACCACCTTTGAACGTCTCTTGCCTTGAAAACTCTACAGGGTCGCTGTAAGTTGGCTGTGACTTCATAGCAAAAAATAAAATAAAATCCAGTTATGGAAAATGGTGAATGTTTATCCTTGTTCACAAAACGTATTTAACTGCCTTTCAACTGAAATCACAAGAAGAGGAACAGCAATTAAAACATATATTTTTAAAGTTAGACAATTAATGAAAATGTAAGCTGAGGAGTGAGGATCAGCTACCCATTGGTCATTAAAATGCCTTTGAAACAGGGGGGGAATGCGCAAGGCATATTGAGATGTAGGTGTAGGATTGCTAAACCTGCACCTGATAATCCTGGGAGCCACTGGGGTGAGGCATGGGGAGGGAGAGTGTCACACAACACAGCAACGTCAGTTCCCAGTGAAGAACTAGAAGTGATGTCACCACATTGAGCAACGCTCTAGAAATTTTCCCCATTTGTATGGTATTGTCATAAGTCAGTCTGTGCTCAGTGACAGTGCAGATTCTGCAGATGAAGAACTGCCTAAGGCCAGTCCTCAGCCAGTAATTGAACAACTAGATTCAGTTGGCTCTGAGCCAGAAGGAGAGCAACGAGTTCAGGTTATTGGCGGAGCAGAGGTCACAGCCTACAGCTGAAACTGAGCCAGAGCCTTGTCGCTCTGAAGCAGCAAACAAGAATTGAGAAGCAACTTCCAGCTTTCCTAGCTCACCCACTCCCCTGCAGCGCTGATGCTGTCAGAGGCGAGCTGAGTTGCAGGAAAGAAGGAGGAGATTGAGACTCATAACTCTGCCTTGTGCAGGGGCTTGGACTAGATGACCTTGGAGGTCCCTTCCAGCTCTATGATTCTGTGATTCTATCATTCTTTGGCCCATTGTCAGTTGTCAATTGAGGAGATAGATGAGTAGTTTCAGGATGACTGCCAAGGATTTGGCTGGGAATGTAGCTTGTTAAGACTTGGCTATAAAATCAGTGGGGAGAAACAGCAGTTTCATGGATGCAGCAAGTACACATCATTGTTGAATCACTGGCCTTGCTGTTGCCAGACTGCTGGAGTCTTGGCCCTTGGACTGGGCCTGACTGTTGGCTTTTCTGGAACCCCTGACCCTGGACTGGACTTGCTGCCTGAATCTCTTTACCTAGACTGGACTTGGCATACCTGCTCTCTGGAATCCCTGACTTTTGAACTGGACCCTGGTTCACTCTGCACCCTGGCCTGTGACCTGCCCTGCTGAGTCCCAGCCTCTACCTCCTGGGATTGAACAACAAAAAAAGGAAGGGGTGTAACCAAAAAGAGAAAAACCATGTATGAAAAAGGATTAAACAGGAATGAATGAACATCTCCATATCTTTATAAACTCAGAACACTGAAATGTTATACAAACAAGTGGAAAATGTTATAAGATACTCACAAGTAATCACACACCAACTCTGTCTACTCACTGAGTAACACACTAGAACTCAATCATAACAGAAAACAGGCATTCACAAAAATATGCCTACAGAATAGGCTTGTTTTTTAAAAAGTCCAATAGCAACCAAACAGAACTGAATCTTCCTCCTGGATGAGTAACCAGAAAAAGGTTCCTCACAGAACGGGTTCTGGTGGTACTTGAACGAGGTCCAGAAAAAAGCTCCTCAAAGGATCCAGTGGTACTTCACATGTTCGCTAGCTGTGAAGTTAAAAAACTTCCCGCGTATTGCCGACGCTTCCTCAAAAGAAGAACCTGAGACAAAAACTGAAGCCTCTCATACGCTCTGACTTGAGATATTTTTGACCACACGTACGGCTGAACGGGTTTTTGTTTCCGTTTCCTCTTCTGAGGAAGCGTCGGCGACATACGGGAAGTTTTTTTAACATGTGAAGTACCCCTGGAACCTGGTCTGTGAGGAGATTCTTTCTGGACCTCATTCAAGTAACCGCTGGAGCCTGGAATCACTTTGCTGACAAAATATCACAGTCAAATGGCTTGCTGGGTTGGGGGCTGTGCAGGCCCGTAGCCAGGATTTTTTAAGTCAGGGGGGGCATTTGAATTTCTTAGGGGGTACTGGCTATTCAAATTAATATGGGGGAGAAGGCTGTGACTCCCTGGGCTGGGTGGGGAGTTAGGGAGCCTTGCCAGCAAGTCAGGGGGCCTGGCCTCAAGATGCCCCTCTGTAGCTACGGGCCCGGGGCTGTGGCTTAGTGGAAGAGCCTCCGGTCCCGGGTTCAATCCCCAACATCTCTAGTTTAAAAGGACCAGGCAGTAGGTGATACCCGAGACCCTGGAGAGCCGCTGCCGGTCTGAGTAGACAATACTAACCTTGATGGGCCGATGGTCTGATTCAGTACACGGCCGCTTCATGTGTGCTCAAGGTATGTTATGTTTGCATCTTTGTCACGATCCACTTAGCTAGTGATCAGTTAAAAAGAAGAGCTGATCTGTCTGGCAGGATCTGTGTCTTATAAATCCATGCTGCCTTGTGCAAAATGACCTACCTACTGATGCAATCCCGTCTCACTGGGACAGGCGATCGTCTGAATCCTAAATCCCCCCCATTCATTTGGATAAAGCTCCTTTAGAACATTTTGAGACTGAGGTTGTCAGGCTGTAGGTGACCCAAGACAGGGGAAGCGGCCTGCAACGGACAGCGCACGTTCCAGAAGTAGAAATGCATGGTGCCAAAGGACAATGAAAGCCGGAATTAAACGTCTCTCGGAAAAGCAGAAATTCTCGCTGGCTGGGATGCAGTCCAGAAAACGAGTGGAGACGCTGCCTGGCATGCGAGCCAATGTCCCATAAATACAACACGCGCACGTCTTCAGAATCATGTTGTATATTCGAAGCCAAGACTATTTGTATAGCTGGGGAAGGGGAAGGGGAAGCTACAGACGGGAATTTTTTTCCTGCAGGAGGAATTGTGACACGGAGCACCGTTCTTCAACTTGTGGGTCCGGATCGACTTACAAGTAGGTAATAAGATGATCTTAGTTAGATTGGCAACTTTTAATTAAAAAATGGAACAGAAAGACTCAGAAGGGGAAGTGAAAAAGACGGGGGAGAGAGAGAACTACACATTTATTGAACTGTCACATTCTTCAAATTTTGGGAACTGTAGCATGGTGTGGGTGCTCAGAGTTGTCAGAAAGCTCCATCCCTTTCACTTATGTGCATAGAACTACAACTCCCATCCCCCCTGGGTTCCACAAGGAAAAGGAATGGCTACTAAACTAACACACCTGTTAACTAGAGCCCTGTGTACTTGTGGATTAGACAATTCACAAAACTAATAAATGATAATAATCTGCAGTGTGGATTTCTGCCCCACCCCCCCTGTCAAGTCACGGGTGACTTGCAGTAATCCCTGGTGGGGGTTTCAAGGCAAGAGATGTTCAGATGTGGTTTACCACCCTGGCCTGTAGCCAGGATTTTGTGATTCAGGGGGGGGGGGCTTTAAATAAGCCAGTTTGCTGTAGTGGTTAAGTGCGCGGACTCTAATCTGGGAGAACCGGGTTTGATTCCCCACTCCTCCACTTGCACCTGGCTGGATGACCTTGGGTCAGTCACAAGTTCTGGCACAGATGTCCTTGAAAAAGAGCAGTTTGTGTCAGAGTTCTCTCAGACCCACCTACCTCACAGGGTGTCTGTTGTGGGGAGGGGAAGGGAAAGGAGTTTGTAAGCTGCTCTGAGACTCCATGTGAAGGGCAGGGTATAAATCCAATCTCCTCTTCTTCTTCTTCAAGTCAGGGGGCATTGACATCATAAAATAAAATTTTAAAAAACTCATTTTGCAGCATTTGTACTCTGCTTGCCTATGCAGGGAAGCAAGCCATGTTTGGGGAACGGGTGTCGGTGGGGAGTCCTCTGGGAGGCCTGGAGAGCCAGAGGGCCTGGATGGAAGTTAGGGGGGCCTTGGCAGGAAGTCAGGGGGGCAGGCCCCGAAATGCCCCGCTGTAGCTGCGGGCCTGCACAGCTTGTCTCTGCATTGTGACCCTGGACTTCCTTCGTGGTCTCCCACCTAAGTACTAACCAGGGCCTACCCTCCTTAGCTTCTGAGAATCTGACAAGATCTGACACTAGCCTGGGCTACCCAAGTCAGGGTACATATGCCCCGACAAAGGCTGTGAAGGAGAAGAACAAATAATTCCATGCATTTTTCGCCCAGCCAGGCTCCAGTTCTCTCCAGCCTGAGAGGAAGAATCTGAAACCCGCCAAGCACAGCAAGGGAAGCTGAGGGGAGAGAGTTTAGTTCCAAAAATGGCCACCCCCATACTCCAAATCTCTTACACACTGTTTTCACATCTGCCCATGCAGGGCAGATGGAAATTCTAACTGCCTTCCAAACGGGAAAGTTTTCTCCAGCCTCTCTCCACAGCACATGTGGAAGGGGCTGTGGCTCAGTGGCAGAGCATCTGCTCGACATGCAGAAGCTCCCAGGTTCAATCCCCAGCACCACCAGGCAGACAGGTGATATGAGAGAATGCCTACGGACAGGGTTTTTTTATGTAGAAAAAGCCCAGCAGGAACTCATTAGCATAATAGGCCACACCCACCAGCAGAAACTCATTAGCATAATAGGTCACACCCAGCAACAAAGTCATTAGCATATTAGACCACACCCCCATGTTACCAGGAGTGTGGTCATCCAGCCACACCCACCTGTTGCTTCTTATTCTGCTTACCTTGTTTGTTGTAAAAACCCAGGGCTTTTTTTGGAGCAGGAACTCCTTTGCATGTTAGGCCACACACCCCTATCGTAGCCAATCCTAATGAGTTTCTGCTGTTGGGTGTGGCCTATTATGCTAATGAGTTCCTGCTGGGTGTGGCCAACTCTGGAGCCAGCCGGAACTCTGTTCCTGTGCGTTCCTGCCCCAAAATAGCCCTGCCTACGGAGGGAGGCTACGTGTTTTCATCATGAACGACGTTAAATAAGGCAGCTTGGAGACGTCGTTCTGAGGGAGTTCCCATTGCTGTAAAACAAAGCAGTTTTTGGAGACGCTACTTTCTGGGAGAAGCCGTCGATGTGCAGTCCTGATGAAGGGGTCGATAACCCATCGAAAATCTGGAGAATGGGTCGACTGCGGCTCATCACTTAGTGTCTTCCGCAAGTCTTAAGGACTGGATTCACTTGCTTTACAGACATCAGTGTTTTTCCAGTTTGGAATTGAGAAGCCTTTTCCTCACTTTGGAACAGTGGGGTTTATTCTGGGAATGTTACATTTCCTTTAAGTGCTTAACTTGTCTGTGTACCGATTGTTTTGAATAGTAGGTTTAAATCAGAACACTTAAACAACAAGAATTGTTGAAGAACTGGAATATTTTGGAGCTTGTAAAGGTAAAGGTTCCCTTGTTCGAAAGCCAGTCGAATCCGATTCTAGGGTTGCGGTGCTCATCTCCGTTTCAAAGCCGAAGAGCCAGCGCTGTCCGAAGACGTTTCCGTGGTCATGTGGCCGGCATGACTAAACACCAAGGCGCACGGAACGCTGTTACCTTCCCACTGAAGTGGTACCTATTTATCTACTTGCAATTTCTTGCTTTCGAACTGCTAGGTTGGCAAGAGCTGGAACTAGAGGCGGGAGCTCACTCTGTCTTGCGGCACCTGGGTCTTGAACTGCTGAACTACTGACCTTCCACAGCCTGCAGTTCAGCGTCTTAGACACTTGAGCCACCGCAGCTCCTTTTTGGAGCTTGATTTGATGTTAAATTTCGTATTTGGTCGAGGACAGTTTGGTGTAGTGATTAAGTGCGTGGACTCTAATCCGGGAGAACCGGGTTTGATTCCCCACTCCTCCACTCGCAGCTGCTGGATGACCTCGGGCAACCCATAGTTCTGGCACAGCTGTCCTTGGAAAAGAGCAGTTTCTGTCAGAGCTCTCTCAGCCCCACCTACCTCACAGGGTGTCTGTTGTGGGGAGGGGAAGGGAAAGGAGTTTGTAAGCCGCTCTGAGACTCCTTTGGGTAGTGAAGGGTGGGGTATAAATCCAATTTCTTCTTGTTAAGTATGAGACCTCAGTCAGCTCTTAACAAGTGATTACAGCTTTATTAGAACATGACAAACAACAACACTGAGCAAGAAGCTCTCTTTTAAACTTTCTGGGCTTGGATAACCACGCCCCCTAGAGAGTTAATAACCAATCTTAACTCTCGCATAAAGGCCAATGATTGTTGTTCCCTCCAAAACTTCTCCTAGGCTCTGATTGGCCTACTGCGCAGAGTAGCCAATCAGAACATGTATTTTATGATACCATCCTTCTATGGAGTCCTGGTTGAAGCTCAGACATTACTGAATGTATGCACAACACATAACACTTCTCTTCTTCTTCTTCTTCTTCTTCTTCTTCATACTCCCACCTCCCTTTTTTTCTCCATATTTCCCCTCCACCCAGGGGGTAGGTGGATACTGAAATTATCCATCATCTTGGATACCGGATTGTTTTTCAGATGAATAGTTTTAATATATTTTAGTGTTCTTTTTAATTTTCTTATATAAGAACATAAGAACATAAGAGAAGCCAATGTTAAATCAGGCCAATGGCCCATCTAGTCCAACACTCTGTCACACAGTGGCCAAAAATACCAGGTGCCATCAGGAGGTCCAGCAGTGGGCCCAGGACACTAGAAGCCCTCCCACTGCTGCCCCCCTCCAGCATCAAGAATAGAGTGCATCACCTGCCCCAGACTGAGAGTTCCCATCTATACCCTGTGGCTAATAGCCAGGGATGGACTTCTGCTCCATATGTTTATCTAATTCCCTCTTGAAACTGTCCCTGCTTGCAGCTGCCACCACCTCCTGCGGCAGCGAATTCCATATGTTAATCACTCTTTGGGTGAAGAAGTATTTCCTTTTATCTGTTCTAACCCGACTGCTCAGCAATTTCATGGAGTGCCCACGAGTTCTTGTATTGTGAGAAAGGGAGAAAAGTACTTCTTTCTCAGCCTGCTCAATCCCATTCATAATCTTATAAACCTCGATCACGTCACCCCTCAGCCGTCGTTTCTCCAAGCTAAAGAGCCCCAAGCGTTTTAACCTTTCTTCATAGGGAAGGTGTTCCAACCCTTTTATCATCCTAGTTGCCTTTCTCTGCACTTTTTCCAATGCTATAATATCCTTTTTGAGATGTGGTGACCAGAACTGTACACAGTATATTATATGGCTTTTGTAAGAGTTGCGCAACAGCGGAATCACCTGCCTGGGGAGGTGGTGAACTCCCCCCACACACACTGGCAGTCTTTAAGCAGCAGCTGGACGAACACTGATCAGGGACGCTCTAGGCCAGGGGTGTCGAACATGTGGCCCGGGGGCCGGATGAGCCCCCCCCCAGAGGGCTTCTATCAGGCCCGCAATGGAACTGGGCTGTCTTCTGCTTCTTCTTCCAGTTCTGCTGCTGCTGCGTCGTCGTAGGTTTGCAGCTTACAGATGCACACAGCTGAACAGCAGACTCAGGATTGCAACGGCACAGACATTTTGATGCAATCATTCAGAGCAAGAGGTGTCAGTTCTCAGACACTGTTAAATAAACAAAATATTGCAAGAGCGCTGATGTTTTAAGCATGCTTTTATCTTAAGTAAAAAAAAACCCAACCTTTTGTGTTTGTGTCCCTTATAAAGTTTACAACTCCGCTACCTGGCGTGACATTTTATTTTATTTTTTAAACAAGATTTTTATTGGAATATATTCAACATTTTTAAACATAATTTCCAATTCAAAGTTACAGATTATATCCCTTCCCCCTTCCCCCCCTAATAGGCTTCCAACACTGCTATTGCCAATAACAACAAACAATAAAAGTGATCAAGTTTAAACTTATAGCAATCTATAAACCAGGTAACTTATGTTTTAGATACAAAAATCTAACTTAATCTAACGTAACTTCATTTTCAATAAGAATCAAAGTTATACATTTTCCCTTTCATTTTATGTTCAGTTTCCATATAGATTTTCAGGTCTTCCCACTCTTTTAAGTATTGTTCTGCCATTTGTCCGTTTAGTTTTTTAGTCATTTTGTCCATTTCAGCAGTTTCCTTAACCAGTCCTGTACATCCGGTACTTTATCCGCTTTCCACTGTTGTGCAAAGGCCATTCTTCCTGGCGTGACATTTTATGACATGCGTGGCCCGGCCCTTTTATCATTCTAGTTGATCCATAGGCCTATCCGCAGCACGGATCGCGTGGACCTTTGGCATCAGGCAATGAGCGTGATCTGTTACCACCATCCTGCAGAATTTAAAAAACATTTTTATGCTTGTCTCATAACACGCTCTGTTTGTTTGTCTGCTTTGTTTTCTTTGGCCTTGGCAGTTTCAAATTATGCTTTATATATTCGTGCCATTTAAAGCCTGACTCATATTCTCATCAAGTTTCGGTTCCTGCAGGTACTTCCATTTCTTCCCCAAACTAGGCTTTCAGCTTCATTCGGTTATGGCAGATTTTTTTTTTTTAAGTTTCTAAAAACACGCACCCAGAGAGAAAATAAAGTACAATAACTTATACAATTGACCTTGAGAAATAAACAAAGGAGGATAAATGAGTTGGATCCCCAAAGAAGCTGCAAAATGAAAGAGACTATTATAAACAATGTTTTGGGCCACCGAAGAAATTCTAGTCATGCGGGTGTTCTTCAGAGCACCATGCGCTTCCTTGCATATAAACAATGCTGGCCCACATCCCAGTGTCAGAATGAAATGCATGTATTGTGAAACTTAATCAGCCTTTAAGTGATTGTTGTAGACAGGGCGCTCAGCCTTTCCGTGGAGGGGAACGCAAGTGTTTTGAATCGTTGGCAAACTCAGATGAGAGCTTGACATAGCGAGAGACTCAGGGCTCTTTCCGTAGCAGGAACTCCTTTGCATATTAGACGAAACACCCCTAATGCAGCCAATCCTCCAAGAGCTTACAGAGCTCTTCTTACAGGGGCTACTGTAAGCTCTTGGAGGATTGGCTACATTAGGGGTGTGTCGCCAAATATGCAAAGGAGTTCCTGCTACAGAAAGAGCCCTGGCAACAGTTATGTTAGAATTCTTCCTGAAAGCACACAGACTTAAATGCCAGTGACAGGCAAATGTGCCCATGGGCTGTCCTTCCATCAGTGTTCTCACACTTTCATCAATGATAAGTGAGATTTGGGGATTAATTTTAGTGGGCTGTTGGGCACAAGAGAACATAGGAACGTAAGAGAAGCCAGTGTTGGATCAGGCCAATGGCCCATCCAGTTCAACACTCTGTGTTACACAGTGGCCAAAAATACCAGGTGCCAGCAGGAGGTCCAGCAGTGGGGCCAGGACACTAGAAGCCCTCCCACTGTTGCCCCCCCAAGCACCAAGGATACAGAGCATCACTTGCCCCAGAGTTCCTATCTATAGGTAAAGGTAAAGGTTTCCCTTGCTCAAAAGCCAGTCGAATCCGACTCTAGGGTTCCGGTGTTCATCTCCATTTCCAAGCCGAAGAGCCAGCGCTGTCCAAAGACGTTTCCGTGGTCACGTGGCTAGCATGACTAGACATCGAGGCGCACAGAACGCTGTTACTTTCCCACTGAAGCGGTACCTATTTATCTACTTGCAATTTCTTGCTTTCGAACTGCTTGGTTGTGGCTAATAGCCACTGATGGACCTCTGCTCCGTATGTTTATCCAATTCCCTCTTGAAGCTGTCCATGCTTGTAGCTGCCACCACCTCCTGTGGCAGTGAATCCCATGTGTTCATCACTCTTTGGGTGAAGAAGAGGGAAAGCAGCGTGGCATAGCCTGATTTTGTCAGATCTTGGAAGCTAAGCAGGGTCAGTGATGAGGGGGCCGCCAAAAAAGACTCTACAGAGGGAAACCAGGGCAGACCACCCCTGTTTCTCACTTACCTTGAAAAGCCCCTCGCTGGAGTCGCCGTAAGTCAGTTGTGAATTGACTTGATGGCACATACATATGAATGTACTGGGCACAAGCATGAACAACCCAAAGGAGGAACCCAAATGCCGGCAGTAACCAAAAGAAAAAGGTCGGCTCCTAAATTCTGCTCTTCCAACAGTAGAGCGTTCTTTTGGTGTGAGGGGTACATTCTGCTGGTGGAAGTCTCCCAGTGACAGAAGTTCTGCTGCTATTGGGACAGATTCATCAGAAGCAACCCTATTAATAAGGTTATATATTTTGAAAGCTCACTGCAATATTGTGGTGTCGAATGCGTGACACTAACCATTGAACACATGAAACTGCTTTATATTGAATCAGACCACCGGTGCCCTGACCTGAATAGCCCAGGCTGGCCCGTTCCTGTCAGATCTTGGAAGTGAAGCAGGGTCAGCCTTGGCTAGTATTTGGAAGGAGGACCCCCAAAGAATGCCAGGGCTGCGACACAGGGGTGGGCAATGGCAAACCACCTCAGAAATGTCTCTTGCCTTAAAAAATACACAAGTCTAGCTCGCCTCCTAGTGGTGCATAATGCTAAAAGAGCTAGAACTTTGGGCTGCCAGACAATCTTAGGTTCTCCTGGCTATTCTACACACAGTGCCATAGGATAATAATAATTATTGATTATGAATTAGACCATTGGTCCATCAAGATCAGAGAGCCGGTTTGGTGGAGTGGTTAAGAGCGGGGGACTCTAATCTGGGAGAACCGGGTTTGATTCCCCACTCCTCCACTTGCAGCTGCTGGATGACCTTGGGCAAGCCATAGTTCTGTCAGAGCTGTTCTTGAAAGACCTATCTTAGCCCCGCCTACCTCACAGAGTGTCTGTTGTGGAGAGGGGAAGGGAAAGGAGTTTGTAAGCCACTTTGAGACTCCGAGTGAAGGGTGGGGTATAAATCCAATCTCCTCCTCTTCCTCCTCCTCCTCAGACCAGCAGCAGCTCTCCAGTGTATCAGGTGGAAGGGCCTTCAGATCACCTCCTACCTGGTCCTTTTTAACTGGAGATGCTGGGGACTGAATCTGGGACCTTCTGCATGCCAAGCAGGTGCCCTGCCACTGAGCTACTTCACTTCCTCCCAGTTGCTCTTGGTAGCTTTTGCTAGCAGCTCTGGAAGGTGCCTGCTGTTCTAGACACCTCTCACTTTGCATTCAGAGGAAAAAAAAGTGCATACAAGGGAATTCACTTGCTTGCCCGTGTTTTGGAGCTCTACGAGAAGGAGATCACTTTTGCCTCTAGCAAGCTGCACAGTCAAGTGGTGGCTTGGCTTAGTTTGGTGCAGTGGTTTTGAGCGTGGACTCTAATCTGGGAGAACCGGGGTTGATTCCCTGCTCTTCCACATTCAGCCGCTGACGTGACCTTGGGTTGCATTCAGTATAAGGCAGTTTCCTCCAGAACTGAAGAACCCAACATTTAAGCGTGTTCAGTCTTCCAATTAAGGCAGTTTCCTCCAGACCTGAAGAACCCAACATTTAAGCGTGTTCAGTCTTCCAATTAAGGCAGTTTCATCCAGAACTGAAGAACCCAACATTTAAGCGTGTTCAGTCTTCCAATTAAGGATCAGCCAAACTTTTAAATTCACGTTCTCTTCCGTTGCATGAGAACGATGCTTACAGGGCCTGTCAACTTGGGGGAAATCTTTTGTGCTGACGGGGGAGACTTATTAACAGTGTGTGAAGAATGCCTGTTGGCTTTCATGAATTAACCCCTACAACTCCGGGCAGGGGTTTAGGAAGAGCGTCCGTACACTTGAAAAATGCGCCTGCTCTTACAAGGAAGGCACAGCTGTTATTCCGCATGGCTTAGCCTCCGCCTTTGTGTGCTTTAATTACAAAACTGCAGCTTCAGCACTAAAAGCCTCTCCCCCCTCCTTATAGTTAGCTCAAATAAAAGCCCAGAGCACTGAGATGAATCCATTCTGAAAATTAAGCCGACGTAATCAAGAATGCTTGTGGCGGAGTCAGGAAGAGCGTTAGACCCTGCTAAGCTTCTTGACTTCGCGGGGCGTAACTCTGCTGCAGATGACACTGTTAATATGCATTCAAAGTCTTTTCTTCATCCAGGGGGAGACGCTTGGATTCCACGCGCATCCCTCAGGAGGAAGTCCTGCTGCGGTCTCTTCGGGGTTCTCGGATTTTACTAGGCTGTGCTGCTGTTGTCGTTAGCGGTTGCCAACGGAACTCTGTCGCTATATATTGCTGGTGCTCGTTTCAAGATGCTGGATGGTCTATTTCAGGGGCCCCCAACGGGCACCACGGCACCCGCCGAGACCTTTCCTGGCACCCGCCAAGTGTTTGCCCAACGAGGCTTCTGATCAGCCATTGGAGATTTGATTGGCTGTGCAGATTTTTTTTTAAAAAAAAGGTTGCTTTGGGCAGCAGCTGCTAACCTTACCATAAGTATCTTCACAGTGTGACTGAAGGTCGGCTGCGGCAGCTATTTGTGACTGGCTCTGCCTTACGTGGCAGTCATTTTGGGGCTGAGCCCACCATACCGTGGCAGGATTCCCAAAGCGCCTGCAGGCTCAAAAAGTAAGGGAGAGGGTGAGGAGATTGGATTTATACCCGCCCTTCGCTCAGAGTCTCAGAGCAATTTACAATCTCCTTCCGTTCCTCTCCCCATAACGGAGACCCTATGAGGTAGGTGGGGCTGTGACAGCACTCAGAGAACTGCTCAAGAGAACAGCTCTGTGAGAACTGTAGCTGACCCAAGGTCACCCAGCAGCTGCATGTGGAGGTGTGGGGAATCAAACCCAGTTCTTCCAGATTAGAGTCTTAACCACTACACCATACAGGTTTGGGGAGGCCCTTGTATGTTTAAGACAAAACTATTGGATCTGAGATTTGCACACCTAGGCATTGGTCTTCAGTATGGTTGCCAGTACCCCCGGTGGAGGTGGGGGGGCCATGCTTGCAGACCCTGCCCCCCAGCCACCGATCAGCTGGCCAGTTGGGGTGACTTACCAGTAGAAAGAGGATGGCCTTGGCCACATTGCCAGAATCACACAGGAAGCGATGTCATCACACCAGCAATGTCTGGGGGGGATGCTCTGGTATTTGGGCAAAAACTCTATGGCAGAAGCCAGTTTTACCATAGAGTTTTTGCTCAGATATCGCACTGTCTCCCGGAAGTCACTGGCATGATGATGTTGCTTATTGTGTGACACCAGCAATATGGCTTGGGCGTTTCTCTTTCTCTGGCAAGTCCCCCCCATCCACCCCTGGCTCCCAGGACCCTTGTCTTCAGCTTTTGGGTTGGGACCCTGAAGTGTGTTGCGTTTCAAATGAAGGTGAGTGTGCAGTGCTGATCCCAATGCCTTTTTTTCTTGTTGATATTTAGGATTGTTCTTAGACGGCACAAGGACAAAGAGTTCTAGGCAAGAAGTAAAAGAGAGACGTCGGGGAGGGAGGGAGGGACAGGCACACAAGTGCTATAAGGATAAAGAGCAAGTCCCAGGTTGCTGCAGGTGGAAAAAAGCAGAAGATTATTGCACTGAAAGTGAAATGAAAGGGAACAAAGTCTTTCCTGCATCCTCTCTGAGGGTAATTTTAGAAGGCAACTTCTCTTCCCCTTTATTTGTGGAGAAGGCAGTGCAATGTTTTCTTTCTGCAGGGGTGAGTGAGGATTGGATTTCCAACATTTTCTTTCTTTTTTTCAAGACGTGCCACCTGGAAACATCATCCGTTCCAGACTTTTAGCACTCCCCAAAGTGCTAGGCTTTGAAACCATAAAAGTGGAGAAAATGAAAGGGTCTCACCAGTCATTAGGAGATAGAGAATGAGGCCAAGAGCGACAGTGCAAAATAAAGTAAAAACATTTTTTATTACTCAGCTAAAAGTCTCCAAAATTCCCTAGGCACAGGGTTGACAGGCCCCCTGGTGGAGGCGGGTAAAAAGTACTGGGTTTGCTGCATGGGGAGGCGGACTACGACATGCTGAACAATGTTGGTTTATTGGGTACACATACAAAGTCAACAACTGGCCGGCAGGGGCCAACTATATACACCCGCTCCAGACACACTCACAGTCCTATTGGGAGGTTTGAATCTCCTTCCAAACTCCCTATTGGAGGACTAAAAGGTGGACTAGGATCCTCGGCCCCCTATTGTGTTAGGAGCCAAACTCGGGGACTCTGGGCGCAGACCCCTAGTGGCAGTCCATGGACACAACAGTGGGGCTCCTCTGCCACCAGGCCCTGCACCCCAGCTACCAATCAGGGGGGACTTACCAGGAGAAAGAGCAGCAGGGAGAAAGAGAAAGGCTCAGGCCTTGTCTCCAGTGTTGCACAGGAAGTGGTGTCATCATCCTAGTGATGTCTGGGCGACACTCTGGTATTTGGGCAAAAACTCTACGGTAAAACTGGCTTCTACCATAGAGGTTTTGCGCAAATACCAGACCATTGCCCAGACGTCACTACTATGCTTGGGTGTGAAAGAGGAGGAGGAAGAGGAGATTGGATTTATACCCAAAGGCATCTCAGAGTGGCTTGCAAACTCCTTTCCCTTCCCCTCCCCATAACAGACACCCCGTGAGGTAGGTGGGGTTGAGAGAACTTCTGACAGAAACTGTCCTTGAGAGAACAGCTGTGCCAGAGCTTGTGACTGACCCAAGGTCACATCAGCAGGTGCAAGTGGAGGAGTGGGGAATCAAACCCGGTTCTCCCAGATAAGAGTCCGTGCACTTAACCACTACACCAAACTGGACAATGAAAAAAGATGACAGGAAGCTGACAGGAAGAATGTAGATTCCTTTGAAACATGGTGCTGGAGGAGAGTTTTACAGATACTGTGTGGACCACCCAAAAGACAAATCTGTGGGTTCTAGATCAAATCAACCCTGAACTCTCCACAGGAATTAAAATGACTAAACTGAGGCTATCGTACTTTGGTCACGTTATGGGAAGACCAGAGCGACTGGAAAAGACAATCGTGCTAGGAAGAGATGAAGGCAGCGGGAGAAGGGGAAGACCCAACACGAGATGGACCAACTCAATCAAGGAAAGCCACAAAGGCCCTCAGTTTGCAAGGCCTGAGCCAGGCTGTTAGCTAGAGGACATTTTGGAGGCCATTAATTCATACGGTCACCATAAGTCAGAAGTGACAGAGGTAACACACACATATAGAAGAGAAGAAAAAGGAGAAGAGATTGGATTGATACCCCGCCCTTCATACCCCTCATGGTCTTTCTGGGAGGTAATGGAAACGAACAGTCTACCATATGGCGGAAATTTTTTTTACCACACGGTTGTTGAATTGTCTGTATTACTACAAAGATGGATGTTTTTTTTCCTGCCACACATTCCGGTGTTGGTAAAAGTGTTTTGCCGTGAGGTAAGACTTTGCTACGTTTCCCATGTGGTTGAATGGTTGTCCGTATTTATAATCCGCATCTGGTGAGAGAGGAAGGCTGTGAGACTTTCATAGCGACAGCCTTCTGTTAAAAACCCATTTCTTTCCCCTCTGACTTGGATTTCACAGTGCCGAGTGTTGTTTGTGTATCTACAGGGTTGTCGGCAGACCTGAGAAAGCCCTTTAATAGAGGCTTAAGCTGAAGCTTTTCACGGGTTGGAGGCCAACAACGTTCCCCAATAAATAACTTTGAGTGAGCTTCTACGAAAGGGCAGGGCATTTTGTCACCACGAAGTTGGCAACCTTATGTACATACAAAGCTTTAAAGAGCAGATTTCAGCAGGTCTTTGTGGGGGTGGGGTTATCATTTTAAGTTATGGAGAAATGGTACACTATCTCTGCAGTGATTTTTGTTTTGTAAGTTGAGGGGTTAGGGAAGTTATGTATTCACACACACATACTAGGGTTGCCAGGTCTTACCTGGCTGCCAGCGGGGGGGGCACCTTGCCTGGGACTCCCTGCCTGAAAGTGATGTCATCGGACAGGGCACATTGTGGGAGGACTCTCTAGTGTGTGAGAAAAAACTCTATGGTTACCATAGAGTTTCTTTTCAATTACTAGAGCGTCCCCCTTGCAACACGCCCCGAGTGATGACGTCACCTCTAGGTGACATCATTACGCCAGGCACATTGATGTGGACGGGGCTCTTTGGGGATGGGCCTCCCCCACCAGCCAGCTGGGTGGTGGCAGATTCGGGCCCCCAAAGCGGGTAACCCCCCGCCCCCATTGGGGGAATGGCAACCCTAACACACATACACATAATATAATGCACACACAACTTTGTTTTAACCTTTGGGGGGGGGGTCCCCACTTTTTTATTTTATTTTACATCATTTAAAGTCTGCCTTCTTGCTTGGACTCAAGATGGATTACCCAGAGTGAGTCAACACAGTTGACAAGTGGGAGTCCCCCCGACCCCCTCGGGCAGGCTGTTTCATAAGCTGGGGGCCACAGCGGAAAAGGCACAGCTACGGACGGTTGTTGACTTCGCCCATTTGCCGTGTGGCACCTGCAGAAGACCTTGCTCAGGTGAATGAAGCTGTTGCGGCAGTGCATAGGGGGAGAGGCGGTCTCGCAAATATGAGGGTCCAAGGCCCTGAAGGGATTTGTATGTCATATCCAATACCTTACATTGAGCCCGGTAACTGATGGGTGGCCAGTGAAGTGCCTGTAGGATGGGATTAATATGCAAGTTCCATCTAATACGATAGTAGCCAAGCCACAGCATTCTCCACTGACTGGAGCGTCTAAATTAATTTTGAGGGGAAGCCGATGTACAGGGCATTACAGTAGTCTAGCCTGGGTGTCATTGTGGCATGGATCCAGGTGGTCAGATCAGCCATATCAAGGTAAGGGGCTGTCTTACTGGCTAGGCCAATTTGGGAGAAAGCCTTTTGTTTGCAGAGTCATTGACTTGCCTCTCCAGCAATAACACTAGGTCCACTATAACCCCAACCTTCTTCATTGAGTCAGCAAGAGCCTTGGGGTTGTACTGGACCCAACAGGGTTGCCAGACCCCACAGTAAAGATGGGGGTCCCCCACTGATGGGCCCTGCCCCCCAGCCA
The DNA here is from genome assembly GCA_029375565.1 of Gekko gecko. NCBI lineage: Eukaryota > Metazoa > Chordata > Lepidosauria > Squamata > Gekkonidae > Gekko > Gekko gecko. The sequence continues at coordinate 332,053,618 of JAPDNY010000001.1, read as the reverse complement.
TCAATCAGCTGGCTGGCTGGGGGGCTTACTTGGAGAAAGAGAAAGGCCCCGGCCTAGTCTCTGGTGCCACACTGGAAGAGATATCATCACACCAACGACATACAGGCAATGGTCTGGTATTTGGGCAAAAACTCTGTGGTAGAAGCCAGTTTTACCATGGAGTTTTTGCCCAAATACCGGAGTTTCACCTGAATGTTGCTGTGTGATGATGTCATTTCCTGTGCAATGTCGGTTACGAGGCCTGGGCCTTTCTCTTTGTCCAGGTAAGTCTCCCCCCATCCCAGTAGCTGCCAGGTTGACCTGGCAACCCTAGGACCCAATGTGATTGCTGGAGATGCTAGTTAATGCAGAGGCAAACAAAAGGCTTTCTCCCAACTAGGGCTGCCGTCCTCCAAGTGGGGGCTGGAGATCTCCCACTTCTGGTCTGCAGGTGACAGAGCCAGTTTGGTGTAGTGGTTAAGTGCGCTGACTCTAATCTGGGAGAACCGGGTTCGATTCCCCACTCCTCCACATGCAGCTGCTGGTGTGACCTTGGGTCAGTTACAAGTTCTCTCAGAGCTGTTCTCTCAGGAGCAATTCTCAAAAGAGCCCACTCAGCCCCACCTACCTCACAAGGTGCCTGTTGTGGGGAGGGAAAGGAGTTTGTAAGCCGCTCTGAGACTCCGAGTGAAGGGCAGGGTATAAATCCAATCTCCTTCTCCTTCTCCTCCTCCTTTTCTCCATGAGAAAATGGTTGCTTTGGAAGGTGGGCTCTATAGCAATATACCCCACTGACATCCCTCCCCTCACCATACCCTGCCCTCCTCCAGCTCCACCCCCCCAAATCTCCAGGTATTTCCCAACCTGGGGCGGGCAACCTGACTCCCATCTCAGCCTAGCTTGTAAGATGGCCCCTTAACCTTGAGGCAGCTGACCACGAAAGCCCATATTGAAACAATCTTTCATCCGTAAGACGCCACTGGGCTTTTATTTTGAAGGAAGTACGCCTGCCAAGCAAGTCAACGGCGAACAGTTCACAGACCCACATTTAGCAGAGCCCAGTTTCGTCAAAATCTCTACCGCGTTAAGCGCGTAATAATGATTTCTACCAGAATATCATTTCAATTAACATTTTAATTAGCCTACATACATTTTTTTTAAAAAAAAACCTTTTTCTTATAGAAACCCAACACTCTCCCCTGTCTCTAGCACGGACTCTTTTTTTCAAAACCTAATTGACATTCGAGGTCTTTTTGAAATCCACCATAAGCTCTGTGGTGATATAAAACGCAAGCACACTGAACTCTTCCTATTAAAAATGATTATGCTGACACACACGTATTTAAATTTTTTCCATCACTTTTTTTAAAAAAAACCCTTTAAATTCTCCTACTTTTCCTGGCCGTTTCAGTGTTCTAGAGGCAAAGAGGTTATGGGAGGAAGGCAGGTATAGATAACCCGGCATTCTGAGCCCGATTCGAGGCGGGTATTTTTAGAAGCACTCGCTCTTTATGTAAGGAGCCGTGCAAATCTTAACTTTCAGCCCGCAGCCTGGGTCCGTGGCGCCCAAAAGACTGTCTTCTTCTTCTATACACGCCTGCCTACCGGTGTTCCCTCTAAGCTGAGTTAGTGTGAGCTAGCTCACAGTTTTTTAGCCTCTGGCTCATACATTTTTGTCCTAGCTCAGGAAGGATGGCTCCCGAGCGTACTAATTTATGCAGCAGCCAAATCACTCGCTCAACTTTAATGCCAGTAGCTCACAAAGCAGAATTTTTGCTCACAAGATTCCATAGCTTAGAGGGAACATCGCTGCCTACCAGGTTTGATCCTTCTCTGCACCCCTTCTCTGCTCCTTTCAGGACAGCGCTATAGGGCAGAAGCCCGGGGCCTAGGATCACATACTCATCAGAGGATCTCCCCCTCCCCGAAAAAAGAATGCAAGAACAGAGAACCACAGCTCCTGTGACAACATAGAGAAGAACAGCGAAAGCTGTGTATATATCCGCTAAGTACCCATCCGCTGTACCCATTGTTTTAATCGTTTCATGTTTTATCATGTTTTAATGTTTAATGTTTCAAACTGAAATTATATTTATTCGAATGGGCGGGATATAAATGCAAACGCTAAAATAAGTAAATACGTACATACACAAGTAATACTAACGAAATCAACGACTGCAAAATAAATTATTTTATGGGAAACATCCAAAGTCATATACAAGTGCAAGAAGAGGTCCAAACAATGAAGTTCCAAAATCATATGCAAGCGCAAGAAGGGGTCGAAACAATGAAGTTAACGAAGTTTTTCTGGATTACAAAGTCGTTTCGTAGTCTTCATCCAAACAGGAACAGTCTGGTGTAGTGGTTAAGTGTGCGGACACTAATCTGTGAACTGGGTTTGACTCCCCACTCCTCCACTTGCACCTGGCTGGATGACCATGGGCAAGCCATGGTTCTGATAAGAGCTGTTCTTGAAAAAAGAGCAGTTGCTGTCAAGAGCTCTCTCAGCCCCACCTACTTCACAGGGTGTCTGTTGTGGAGAGGGGAAGGGAAAGGAGTTTGTAAGCCGCTTTGAGACACCTTTGGGTAGTGAAGGGCGGGGTATAAATCTAATCTCCTCCTCCTCCTCCTCCTCCTCCTCCTTCTTCTCATCTTTTAGAGCTGCGGAGTTTCATTTTTTTTGCATGTTGCATAATTCTCTACACAGTCAAACAATCTGCTCCAAAAGGAGAACATTCACCAACACGTTCTTTCCTTATGCCGAGTTGCTGGCAGCTCGAATCAAAGTAAAAAAGTTCCTCTTGATTTTGTTGGTATTACTTAGCAGATATATGCACAGCTTTTGTTGTTCCCCCTCAAAAGAAAACAATCTGTAGCTTTCCTTTTGAAGAATAGCATATCATATGCCCAGAGTTTAAAATTACCTGGATGCACCACTGTTTGCCTCTGCATTTGGAGATGTGGTAAATGAATGCAAGGGACAGGGTCTTCTCTGTAGCAGCACCAACCCCTTTGGTATTCCCTCCCCACTGAAGCTGATCTGGCAGATTTATTATCGCAGCTGTACATGAAAAGTTGGATCACAGATTTATGATTGAAATGGTCTTTTTTTTCCTTCCATGATTGGCTGGTAGAAACAACCGTTCACAACAACAGCACAAGGCCAGACTACAAGAGAGGGGGAAAAACATCCTGAAGAAGATATTGAAATGGCGTCTTAATGAGGTGGCAGGTCGTCAGTTCATTTGTTCTCATTCATTCATAAATTGTTATATTTCACTGGGACTGTTTGCAATTGTTTTGTGTTATCGGGACATTCAGAAATTGTCACACTTTGCTGGGATTGTTCGTCCTGTGTACAATCACAATTTGTTTTTTACACAATCAAGGACAATTGCTTTCCTCCTCCCCCTCCCTCTTTTTGTGACCTTTGGTACTTAATACCTTTTGTGAATCCTTTATCCTTGCAAGCATTCATTTGGTCCCCCCTTTATCGGATTTTTATCTTAGTTTGTCGTTTGATCCCCCAGTTTTATCTGACCTTGTTTTATTGGAGCGATAGGCTTTATTTTTAGTCTGTTTTGTGGTTGTTTTAAATTTGCTTTTGCCTGGGGCACCTGGGTGAAAAGTGTAGCCTACGAAGGTTTTAAATAAATCCGTCAATAATGAGCAGGACGAGTGTCCGTCTTTTGCTATAACACGGTTGACAGACTTCGCTTCACCTTGGCAGCTCTAAAAGAAGTTTATTCATGTCTGCTTCTGGCATATGTGGAATCTGGACGTGACCTCACCCACAGAGCCATCATGTGCCGTGCCAAGCCAGGCCCCTTGGCATCGGTGGGAGGGCTGCAGACAGGGATGGTGGGGGGGCATGATGCTGGCTGCAGCATCACATCATCTATCGTTTGTTTTTCACTACTCAGAAGCAGTGTTCCCGCTAAGCCGAGTTAGTGTGAGCTAGCTCACAGTCAGGGCCGGCTCACTCACTAGGCGAACTAGGCATTCGCCTAGGGCAGCTCAGCCATGGGGGCGCCAAACTGAGAAAAACACTGAGAAAAATCTTCCTCTTCCTCTCTCTTGGGGCGGGGGGCGCCAGAAGGTAGCCTCGCCTAGTGTGCAAAAAACCCTGGAGCCAGCCCTGCTCACAGTTTTGAAGCCTCTGGCTAGGGCTGCCAGGTCCTCCGGGGGGGGGGTTGCTTGCTCTAAGGGCCACCAACCCGCCAGCCCAGATCCGGCTACATAGGGAAACTCTGCCCCCAAAGTGCCTGAATCGTCCCGGGCACATTGTTGGGGGACACTCTAGCGTTTGGGTTGAAAACTCTATGGTACCATAGAGTTTTAAGCCCAAGTGCTAGAGAGTCTCTCAACAACATGCCAGGTGTGATGATATTACTTCTGGGTGATGTCATTGTGGTGTGTGCGAGGCTCCTGGATGCACAGCTTCTCCCCACCCCCGCTGGATGCCGGGTAGAGACCTGGCAACCGGCTCACACATTTTTGTCTCAGCTCAGGAAGGATGGCTCCAGAGCCAACCAATTTATGCAGCAGCCAAATCGCTCGCTCACCACTTTACTGCCAGCAGCTCACAAAGTAGAATTTTTTTCTCACAAGACTCCGCAGCTTAGAGGTAGCCTTGCTCAGAAGCCGTCTTTTCTCATTGCTTTATTTGGCATTGTTGGGGGGGAAACTGGCTTGTGTCAAACAGGAGATCACAGGTGTCTGATCCCAATTATGAACTGTACCTTTGAGCAGTGAAGGGGATTTATGTGGCAATCCGAAATACCCTTTCCCCGGGAGTAAGCCCCATTGAATAAAATGGGACTTACTTCTCAGTAAACCTACTTACGGGGTGCTTTCCTGGGTCTTAGAATGCCTCCAAGCAGAAGGAATCTCAGGGATCTCACCATATTAAGATGGCCCAGCTCTACAGACTTCGTGGGTCCCATGAAGGGAACGTATATTTATTTGAGACATCTATACCCCACTTTCCCCCCCAATGGGGACCCAAAACAGCTTAGACCATCGCTCTCCTTTTCTCCATTTTATCCTCACAACAACCACCCTGTGAGGTGTCAGACCCCCAGTCCAGTTACTCTCAACAACTCTCTCTTGGCAGTGATAAGTTTATTGAGATATATGCAAGATCTAGAAAGTCACTGTGTTAGAACTAAATGTTGGGGAAATTGGCAGAAATACTTAGATATTCAGAGTTTGCAATGGATCTTTGCTTCACTGGAGAGGAGGCATTTCTTTCTGTATAAAAATCTTTATTTCTAAAGGGAAGGGTACACAGGAAAAGCTACAAAATAAAAGATCTAATGCTACATCTCTACAGCTACAGAACAGACTGACCACTCAGTCTCTCAACAACAACTGCAATGGAGATTCTTCTTCTTCTTGACCCCTAGAAGGAAATCGCCTGAATGCATTAATCGGTGATTGTGAGTAAACAGAATTAGATTGTGCGGGCTTTGTTTTCACTGGCTATGAGCCAGGTTTCCCTTCCAGGTCAGTCTAAACACTAATGCACAAGGTAAAGCAGATCAACCTTAAAATGACTAAATTTTAGATCTTGCAACACACATATTTCCAACACTAAAGACTTTTGGTGGGTACAAGCTTAATATAGATAATTCGAATAAAAGCCCCTTCCTTCCCCAAGCATACGTCACCTTCACACCACACCTAACGTTGCCATTGCAACCAAGTGAAAGATATATGTCTTGGTTATCTGCAGCTCAAACTGGTACAGAAAAGCTTTCAAGGACACCTTACCCAGGGAAAGAAGGTGCGACTTGTGAAGGAAGTTATGACTTATAGAAGCAAAGGTCCCATTCTTTCACTCATTCACTCAACCCCTCTGCCCACAGGAATTACCTCCTCCAATAGCCATGGCAACCCCAGCGAGCAAAGCGAAGCATGGTTTGACAGAGATAGGTTACACACAGAAGATGTGGTTGGCCCAAGGTCAAACAGCAAGCTTCCAAAGCAGAGTGTGAATTTGAACCTGGATCACTTTAATCCAAGAACTAATCATTCCACTATGGTGGCTCAGGCATATTTGTTCAGTGAGGGCTAGACCACATCTCGTAATAAATTGGGGTTTGCTCATCCCTTTGCAACTGGCATCTGAGGACAAGACATTTGTACAGGATATTCTTTCTGTTTCGACTGTTGTTTCACTCTGCTGATTTGCTTCTGTAATGGACAAAGAAAGGGATTGAAGTTTGGCGAAGGAAAGATTATATGGCCACAGTGTGAGCATAACATTTACATGATGTGATATTTGAACATCAGTGGGTATAGATTGCCTTCCGGAGTATAGAAGGACCTGATCTAAAATGTCTGATCTCTTTTTGTCTTGTGGACAGAGCTGATTGTGTTCTTTCCAGCAGAACACAGGCGTTTATTTCACAGCAAGTAAATCCGAGGTGATTATTCCCCAACAGGGCATCTGCATTTTCTCCCATTCAGTAACTGAACCACAAAACAGTTAAGCAAGGTGGGGGAAACACGTTTTGAGAAGTGCAAAGCATTTGTGAGTCATACTTAGTTCTCTCTGCTGCTTTTGTGAAAGGGTTATTTAACACTCAGTTCTTCCTGACTTCTACGAGCCTATGTGTGTAAAGCGCTGTCGAGTTTCGTCAGTTTCAGCCCTACCAGAGAAAGGTGGTGGTGAGGAGAGATCCATAATTCTCTCCTCTTGAATGCTACTAACAAATCAGGAAGCCTGGTTTGGGATAACAAAACTGAGTGGCGATTGAATACACAAGTCACCTCTCCTGTTTTCTGCATGACTCCGAGGCAAATTGAGGCTGCAGGAGTTTCCTATTTGCATTTAATGAATGAGCTGAGATGTACGACTTTTATCTTGGCTGATTGAGCCCCAAGTTGTTTCGAGGCAGAATTAGAGATCTGAATGCAGAAAATTCCTGGTTTGTGTTGGAAAATTTGGTAAAAGTAGTTAGATATTCAGAGCTTGCAATGGATCTTTGTTCACTGGAGAGGAGGCATTTTCTTTCTGTGTAAAAATCTTTATTTCTAAAGGGAAAAGTACAAGGGAAATCTACAAAACAACAAACATTTAAGACTACATCCTTGCTGTTACAAGTACAGCAACAGACTGACTGATCACACGCTTAGTAATGGAGAGTCTTCTTTCTTCTTGACTCTAGAAGGAAATCACCTGAATGCATTAACCAATGATTGTTAGTAAATAGACTCCAGTTTCCCGGGCTTTCTCCCCATTGGCTTTGTGCCAGGTTCCCTTCCAGGTCCGTCTAAACAATAGCACACAAGGTAAACATGAACCCTATAATGGCTGAATTTAGACCTCACAACACACGTATTCCCAACAATTTGTACCTCTTTCACTTACCCACTACCAGCTCCTCATGCTGCTAGTGGGAATTGCTGTAAAGTCTTAGCCAAGCTATGGCGACCCTGTAGGGTGTTCAAGGCAAGAGACGTTCATTGGTGGCTTGCCATTGCCTGCCTCCGTGTCACAACCCTGGACTTCCTTGTGGTCTCCCATCCAAGTACTAACCAGGGCTGACCCAGCTTAGCTTCTGAAATCTGATGGGATTTGACTAGCTTGAGCTATCCAGGTCAGGGCGTTACTCAGAAAAAACAGCAGCGTTCATAAAAGACAACATTTTCACTGAAGTTTGGGGTTTGGATTTCTTAAACTGAAAAATTACCAAAGTAAAGCATGCATACACATGCACACAAATAAAATCTTTTGGGGGGAAAATACGGGAATAAATACAAACGGTTAAGATCAAGTCAAGCACGATGAGAACAGTGCACAACAGGGAAATGTAAAGCTCTGAAATGTGAGAGTAATGCAAAATGTGATATGTGAGTATCAGTGGGTGTAGATTGTTTTCTAAAGCACAGAAGAATCTGATACAAGATGCTCCTTTTGTTTCCTGAATGAGGATGATTTGGTTCTTTCCAGCAGAACACAGGCATTTATTTCACAGCGAATAAATCCCAGGAGATTTTTCTCGATGGCGGCGTCTGCATTTTCTCCCATTAAACAACTGAACTACAAAACAGTTAAGTGCAGCAGGGAAAATATGTTTTGACAAGTGCAAAACATTTGTGACTCATGCAAAGTTCTCCTCACTCCTCCTGTGAAAGTAATTTAAGAAGAAGAAGAGATTGGGTTTATACCCCACCATACACTACCTGAATGAGTCTCAGAGTGGCTTACAACCAACGCTCCCTCTAAGCTGTGGAGTCGTGTGAGCAAAAATTCTACTTTGTGAGCTATTGGCATTAAAGTCGCGAGCAAGCGATTTGGCTACTGCATAAATTAGTTTGCTCTGGACCCATCCTTCCTGAGTGAAGACAAGGATCTGTGAGCCGGAGGCTAAAAAACTGTGAGCTAGCTCACACTAACTCAGCTTAGAGGGAAACACTGCTTACAACCCCTTTCCCTTCCCCTTCCCACAACAGACACCCTTTCGAGCTCTTTCGAGAACTGCTCATGAGAGAACAGCTGTGAAAGAACTTGTGACTGAGCCAAGGTCACACCAGCAGCTGCATGTGGAGGAGTAGGGAATCAAACCTGGTTCTCCCAGATTAGAGTCCACACTCGTAACCACAACACCAGTTCTTGGTTTTGTGTGTATGTGAAGTACTGTCAGGTATGGCGACTCTATAGGGTTTTCAAAGCAAGAGATGAACAGAGCTGGTTTGCCATTGCCCACCTCTGTGTCACAACCCTGGAGTTCCTTGGTGGTCTCCCATCCAAATATTAACCAGGGCTGACCCTGCTTAGCTTTTAAAGTATGAATGATGAGATGTGGCTAGCCTGGGCCATTCCCCCCAAGCCCTCATGCTTTCTCGGTGGTGAAAAGTTTCATCAAGTCACAGCTGACAGCATTTACTAGTAAGATGGCTGACCCATGCTGTGATCACAAAACCCACACAGAGGCTAATGTGTGACAAGTGCACAATGTGGACTCATCGCATTGCCAAACAGTGTCTGGTTTGGTCGCCATATGCCCACTGGAGGCAGGAGATCTCCCACCCTCACCTCCCATTGCTTGCTGTCACTCCAGCAGCTGATGGGAGAAAAAAAAAATTAAGAATAACCATTGGATGACAGTGAAAACACTTCCAGGGAAAACACAGATGCGACGTTATATCTCTCCAGGATTCGCTGGAAACCTTGTGGTATTACCATAGAGTTTGCTGTGATTCCTAGAGAGGTGTGACATCATATCCAGGTTTTCCCCAGAAGGTTGTCTCCATCCATGTCTCCATTCACCCTGGATTCCAGCTGGTCACCAGCTATTTTCCAGCAGCCTTACTGATAGGTCCCTCTATAGGTTTGCCTTCCTCTTGATGGTCACTCATTGAACAAGAGGGCTCTCAATATAGTTTAGCACAGGGGTTCCCTAACCTTTTTCAGCCTCTGATCAACTTTGGAATTCTGACACAGTGTGGTGGACGCAGCCACAAAATGGCTGTCACGGGGTTACCCAAAGAGGTGGTCTCCTAATTAGTTGAAGGAAATTAGCTTTAAAGGAAACAAAGCCAGAGGGAGTAACTGAGATTTTCAACCAATGTTTACAGGGATTTTTCCCTTAAGAAAACTCTCAAAATAAACTGGGCAAATGTTCAACAGGAAAGGTTTTTATTAAAAGAGAATAAAAGGATAAAACACGCATACAAACACACTGAAAATACATACAAGGCTAGCTAAGAGGAAATCAGGGAGAAAAGGGGAAAGACAATTCTGGGGAAGGCTATAATTACCAGTCTTGAAGAAAGAGGTCCATGGAGGCAGCAGCAAAATGATCAGCATTTCACAGAGGGAAGGAGAGAAGGCCCAACTGATTGGGGGGTGCATGTATGGATCTGAGAACACACACACAGCACTGGTGGCTAGGGACTCTTGATACAGGGCAAAATGCTCCCTGGGGTACACTGATGTATTTGCCCCCCAAACAATAACTCAATGGGGTTTTTTAGAGGTGGACAATGATTTGGGAGAAGTTTGATGGGATTTCTTGAGGTGGACGATAGATGTAAATGCTGCTTGATGACCATGTAAGTACTAGATGGGGAAAGCTACCAGGTTTGGTGAATAGAATTAAGTGCTGCTTAATTAGGGTAAATGGGTGAAGGGAAATGAGGCTGGGAGTTGATGAAATTAGTCCAAGGTGAGGCAATACATTCTTGGGAGACCCATTGTCCTAAATTATGTGTCTCTCTAAGGTGGGGAGGAGATCGCTAGCTAGCCATCCACTCCTACTCACACTTCTAAACTACATGTCCAAGCTTGTTTCTGGCTGGCATCCATTTTTGTGTCATTTCGGGCCAGGAAGTGTATTGCATTTATGATATTTGAGATGATATATTAGGAAAGGTGTTTATGGTTTTCTGAAGATAACTGCCTCTCAGCAACAGGAGAGATCTGACAGCTAACAATGGGAGGCAGAGTCAAACATAAAATGGCTGCAACAGTTATATAGTGAAGATCCTTGTGCTGTGGTGGCGGCAGCTGACAGAGCAGTGTTTTGAAAAATCTGCACAGTCAATCAAATCTTCAATGGCCAATCAGAAGCCTTCCTGGGCAGAAGTCTCACCTGGCCCCACCCACTTTCTAAAAACACTTGGCCAGGCTCCAGGAAAGGTGTTGGGTGTCAGGGCACCCACAGACACCACATTGGGGAAGCAAAACAGTTCCTACATCATCTGATATGGTTTCCTTTGGATTTCAGGGGGGGAAAACAAATCTCTGCTTAAGTTCTTTTAAAAAGCTGACATAGCAACCAACCTTGACACGGGGATGATTTAGGAGATAAAAATCACTGCTCATTTACAGCGACACACACTCTATCTATCAAAAGATCCTGATTTCTAAACAGCTGGTGGTTTGGTGCAGGGAATATTTAACCATCTGGGCTTTAAATTTACGATCACCACCGTCTATCGAGTAAATAGAACTTGTTAAGGTGACAGTATTGAAACATTTATTTAGTCATCATTCCAATGTCTGTGGTAATTACAACAGCTCTTCTTATGTGCATCACATCTGAGATGGTGTCAGGTTTTCAGTTTCCAAGTGATCGCACTAGCCTGGACCCAACCATGCATTCTAAAGAAATTATGACATGATTTTTGTGCAGTGGCAATTTCCCATGATCCCACGCTCCCATTACAGACCCCCACTTTGCCCCCTATTCCGGTCCAGCAGGGAGGCCCAGGTCTCCTGCTCCACTAGAAGACTTCCTCCCCAATGTTCCCTCCAAGCTGAGTTAGTGTGAGCTAGCTCACAGTTTTTTAACCTCCGGCTCACACATTTTTGTCTTAGCTCAGGAAGGATGGCTCCAAAGCAAACTAATTTATGCAGTAGCCAAATCGCTCGCTCACAACTTTAATGCCAGTAGCTCAGAAAGTAGCATTTTTGCTCACAAGACTCCACAGCTTAGAGGGAGCATTGTCCTCCACCCAGCTCCATCCTCCCACCACGGTCTGATGAAACAATGGGAGGAAAACAATGGTGAAATGGACATCACCGTGAAGTGACAATGTCAGTACTGAGAACCCGGAAGTGACATCAGCATATTAGCATAGCATTCTAGGATTTCACCAATAGTAGAATCCTAGAGTGTTGTGACAACGTCATTTCCAGGTTCACGGCACAAGTCACATTGCATCGAATGTCCCCACCCCTTAAAACTCCGTCCAGTTGCCAGCTCATTGAGCGTTGCCAACTTCCAGATGGGGCCTGGAGATGTCCTGGAATTACAGCTGATATCCAGACAACGAAGGACGCCACCGAGCCTCCTCCCCAAACCCCGCCCTCCCCAATCTCCGCCATCAAATCTTCAGGAATTTCCCGATCCAGAGTTAGCAACCTTACTTCCATTATCCCGACATCCCCAAATTATCCTACAATCTTTGTTATGTTGTCTCACTTGCGTAGCGATATCTCATTTATTTGAATGTGCAATCATCGGTCTCAAAGGTCGTTCCAGCAAAATGATATTAGCTCGGTGTATGCAAACGTACTCTTATGCATCACTTTATTAATATCGTCATCAAATAGAAATCGACCGGCAAAAGGCTGCTTGGAATGGGACGGCTGACCCCAGAGGTCAATTTAATATTGATTAATCCTGCACAAAATACTAATAGGTACCCTGCGGCACATTTGGAAGATTCTCCCCGCCCCCGTTGCCTATTGATTTTAGACTGCACGTTCTACAGGCAAAGTTGTAGCCAATTAGCCACCAGAAGAAGAAACCGTAAAAACGAGAGCCGCAAAAACAAAACGATCGGACGTTTTAGTGTGTGGTTGGCCCCAAGACTGCATTGTGCTCAGGGAGTTTACACCATGCCAATCAGCAGCGACGAGTAAGGTCAAAGATGTCCATCTTCCAAGGTACCAAACAATGTCAAGGCAAGTCCAGAAGCAAAACAAACACAAACCTGGTGGTATGTTTTGCTGACATACCACAGCACCCACCTCAGGAAAAAAAATGCTGTTACCTCCACCCCTGAGAGGAGACGAGTGGGGAATCTCAGTTTACTTCCCACAGCTAGAAAAGATGCCTTTACGCATTTATTTTGACATATTTATCGCTTTGCTGTCCTTTCCCCCTTAATTAAATCAAAACAACTGTTGACCTTATAACCTCCGCTTGTTATTTAGTTTTCTCCCTGCATATCTTAAAACATCTTCATCGTGTTACATGTTAATTTCCTGTTCGGCCCGTCGATAAGTTTGAACTCCAACTTCCATTCCAATGTCCTTTTGAAAAAGTGTGCCCGGCACACGAAAGCTCATACCTTGGATAAACCTTTGTCGGTCTTAAAGGTGCCCCACTGGGCTCTAAAAAAAAATGTCTACAAATTTGGTGATTCCCCCTCCTTCTACTGTATTATAATGAGAAAAGAAACAAGAGAACTACCTTGTGGGCCTTCTGTGCCCTTTAGAAGACTAGCTACCCAGGGGACTCTGCTGGAACAGGGCACATCTCCTACATGACACAGAGGCCGGGAATCAGCAGCAATGGAAATTATCTTTGTTTTTCTGGGTTTTTGGGAAAAGGTCACCTTTTCATTTTTGTGTTTTAAGCTATCAAAACGAACTGAGTACACTGCTGTCGAGTTGCCGCAATCCTGCAGGGGATTCGAGGCAAGAGACGTTCAGAAGCGGCCTGACACTGTCAGTTTGGTGTAGTGCAGTGGTTAGGAGCACGGACTCTCATCTGGGAGAACCAGGTTTGGTTCCCCACTCCTCCCCATGCAGCCAGCTAGGTGACCTTGGGTCAGCAACAAGTTCTTTCAGAGCTGTCCTCTCAGGAGCCATCCTAGAAAGAGCTCTCTCAGCCCCGCCTACCTCACAGGGTGTCTGTTGTGGGGAGGGGAAGGGAAAGGAGTTTGTAAGCCCCTCTGAGACTCCTTCAGGTAGTGGAGGGCGGGGTATAAATCCAATCTCCTCCTCCTCCTCCTCCTCTTCTTCTTCTTCTTCTTTTACTACTACTACTACTACTACTACTACTACTACCTACTACCTCTACCACTACTCTTCCTCCTCCTCCATATATAGAGTTACACAGGGCTTTTTTTGTAGAAAAAGCCCAGCAGGAACTCATTAGCATAATAGGCCATACCCAACAGCAGGAAATCATTCGCATATTAGGCCACACCCCTGACAGCACAGCTCATTAGCCTATTAGGCCACACCCCCATGTTACTAGAAGTGTGCTCATCCAGCCACACCCACCTTTTGCTTCTTATTCTGTTTACTTTGTTTGTTGTCAAAACCCAGGGCTTTTTTTGGAGCAGGAACTCCTTTGCATCTTAGGCCACACACCCCTAATGTAGCCAATCCTAATGAGTTTCTGCTGTTGGGTGTGGCCTGTTATGCTAATGATTCCTGCTGGGCGTGTCCAACTTGGGAGCCAGCCGGAACTCCGTTCCTGTGCGTTCCTGCCCCAAAATAGCCCTGGGGTTACAAAACTCCAGGTGGTAGCTGGAGACCTCCTGCTAGTACAGCTGATCTCTAGGTGACAGAGATCCGGTCACCTGGAGGAAATGGTCGCTTTGGTGGGTGGACTCCATAGCATCACAGCTTGAGTTGCCAGGGCCAGGTTGGGAAATCCCTGGAGATTTGGAGAGGTAGGGGGTAAAGCCTGAGGAGGTCAGAGTTCGTGAAGGGGAGGGGCCTCAATGGGCCATAATGCCACAGAGTCCACCTTCTGAAGCAGCCATTTTCTCCAGGGGGACTGCCGCCTGCCGCCTGGAGATAAGTTGTCATCCCAGCAGATCTCCAGTCACCACCTGGAGGTTGACAACTCTACATCACATACACACCCCTCCTGAGCTCCCTCCCAAACTCAGCCTTCCCCAGGCTCCACCCCCAGATCTGCAGGAATTCCCTAAACCCGCACTCGCGACCCTACCCAGCTACCTACCTGTTATTATCCTGAGATCTCATTTAACCTTTTATTTGTATTCAGTTCCCAGCGCTGAACACTTGTACTTGTGTTAACAGAAAATAGATTTTTTTTTTTTTGGTGAAGTTAAATGTCAGGGTTTCTAATCAAAAGATACACACATGCGCTCCGTTAAATAGCCTGCAGATGTATTATACAACCGTTCAAAGAAGTCCTCCTATCGAGCTGCAATTCCATCTAGAGAAAATGGCTGCTTTGGAAGGTGGACTGTATGGCCTTATAAGAGAAGCCGATGTCGAATCAGACCAATGGCCCATCCAGTCCAACACTCTGTCACACAGTGGCTAAAATATACCAGGTGCCATCAGGAGGTCCACCAGTGGGGCCAGGACACCAGAAGCCCTCCCACTGCTGCCCCCTCCCAGCACCAAGAATAGCGTGCATCACCTGTCCCAGACTGAGACTTCCCATCTATACCCTGTGGCTAATAGCCACCGATGGGACTTCTGCTCCATATGTCTATCTAATTCCCTCTTGAAACTGTCCATGCTTGTAGCTGCCACCACCTCCTGTGGCAGTGAATTCCACATGTTAATCACTCTTTGGATGAAGAAGTACTTCCTTTTATCTGTTCTAACCCGGCTACTCAGCAATTTCATGGAGTGCCCACGAGTTCTTGTATCCTGAGAAAGGGAGAAAAGTACTTCTTTCTCAACCTGCTCAATCCCATTCATAATCTTATAAACCTCGATCATGACACCCCTCAGCCGTCGTTTCTCCAAGCTAAAGAGCACCTCCAAGCATTTTAACCTTTCCTCATAGGAACCTTTAACCTTTCTTTATACCCCTCTGAAGTCCCTCCCCTTCCCAAAACACCCTCCTCAGGCTCCACCCCCAAAATCTCCAGATATTTCCCAACCTGGAGCTGGCAACCCTGTAATATCAGGCACACTTGTGGGAGAAGTGGTTTTTTTAAAGAGTCTAGTTAGTGTAAATATGGCTGAAAGAGTTGTTTAGTCCACTTTTACCCTAGGGGGAGCTGTGGAGCATTCTCTAGTGTTTAAGTGTATTCAATGTTTTCTCCTGCAGGTCGGCCTTCCTCTCGTTGTCTTTCCCTCTCAGCTGCGTTGTTGGCGTGTGTGTGTGTTAGCACTTGTACTGTGAAGGCCTCTCTGTCGTATCAGTGGCACGCAGTCAGTGGTCGTCTTCTCTTGCAAATCCTGTTACAATAAAGGATCGTTGGAAGTAAACACCGAACGGCGGGACTGGATTATTTCTCAAGTCCTGCCAATGCTGCCGAGTGCCACATGAAGCTCACAGGAGATCTGAACTGCACCTACAGTTGCCATGGCGGGGTTGGGAAATTCCTGGAGATTTGGGGGCAGGGGGAGCTTTGGGGAGAGGAGGGAGCCCAGCGGGATATGATGCCAAAGGGAAAATTATCCTTTAGCACGACGGATGCCATTTTATAATACTGTTTGCTGCGCTTGCTTAGCCAGGAACCCTTGTACCCTAGGAGCTGTTTGAATAGGTGGATGCTTCAAAAACAGTTTCAGCCGGCTGAGCACAGCTTCTTATCCGTAGATAAAGACCCCAAGAACATGGGAAAATGTTCATAGACAAGTGCTTTACCCTACCAGCTATGTGAACAAACTTCTGCAGACAATTGGATGTACTGAGTTGCCATGCTAGGAAACTGATGGGAATGGAAGTGATGTAAAGGTGACATAAGCTGGAGTATAAATGTGAGGAGGAGGAGGAGGAGAGGAAGAGGAGGAGGAGACAGAGGAGACTGGATTCTTACCCTGCCCTTCACTACCTGAAGGCGTCTCAGAGCGGCTTTGTTATGTATTGGAATAATATGTCTGAGCTTAAGGTCTGTAAAGGTATCCTAAAGTGAACTATCTGATTGGCTGCTCTGCGTAGCAAGCCAATCAGAGTAGCTGGAGTTGTTCCGGAGGGAACGAAAACTATTGGTTATTATCTCTGCATCCTCATTGGTTGTTAACTTGTTTAAGGGCGTGGACATCATAGCCCACATAGTTTTAGAAAAGGAGCCTGTTGCTCTACTGTTCCTTGTGTTGGTTTACTGTTGAGTTGAATAAAGCTGAGTCACCGGTTAAGATCAGACTTACGTCTCATACTTAACAGGCTTACAGTTTCCTTTCCCTTCCCCTCCCCACAACAGACACCCCGTGCGATAGGTGGGGCTGGGAGAGCTCTTTCGAGAACTGCCCTTGAGAGGACAGCTCAGAGAGAATTTATGACTGACCCAAGGTCACACCAACAGCTGCCTATGGAGGAGCGGGGAATCAAACCTGGTTCTCCCAGATTTGAGTCCGCAGTCCTAACCACTACACTAAACTGGTTCCAACCACCACGCCAAACCAAAGTTAGAAGAATGCTTTTGTAACATTTGTAGTTAGGAAGGGTTCTTTGGCTGCGGCATGATAACGTTGTCTTAGAAAATTTTCGCTGCCTCAGTGTGACTACTGGATTATGAACCCCTCATTCGGGACCCGAATATTTCACCATCAATGCCACCGAGTCTGCCTTTCAAAGCATCCATTTTCGCCAGGGGAACTGAGCTCTTTCATCTGGAAATCAGTTGTAATTCCAGGAGATCTCCACATTGGCAATACTAACAATATCAGTAGAAAATACTTTTTAGACTGCCCGTGTATTCAGTTTCGGTAATTAGTTACTAATGGGTTTTTTCCTTGTCATTTCAGTTAGACCCATGTTAGTAACCGACTGCTAGTGGAATTTATTTATCTTTTCATACAATCTCGGTTGTCTCCCATTGGTGAAGCGTGCCTGAGGCATTGTTGACGGAAACCACTTTCTTCCCGCTTTCAACCCCTTCTTGTGTTTCTGAATCACTGTGGTGCACTGTATGAAATGCCCGCGAGCGCTTCCTGCTTTGCCGCTTTCCCCCTGCCCTTTTTCACCGTGTGATCTTCCTCAGAGGTATTTTTAAAATGTTCTGTTGGGAGTGCTATGGAGCTGATACAGGACCTCAAATCGGCGCCATAGTGGCACCATTAAGACGCCTGGGCTCCATTGAGACACACACTGAGATACATGCGATCGCGACTGTTGTCACCTGGAAACACCTGTTAGACCAATCACTGAAGCCCCAAACTCCCGCTTAAACCCGCTGTCCAATGAGCTACTTCTGTCCTCCTTGTTTCCAGGTGACAGCCGGCAGGATTGCACGTATCACAGCCTATCCCAGGGGAGTCCAGTCATTTAAATAGAGTAGCTATTGCAATGATCTGCGGTCCTGTTTCAGCACCATAGCACTCCCAATAGAAAGCTTTTTTAAAAAAAGAAAACCTTTGAGGAGGATTGCACATGTGGTGAAAAATGGCGGCGGGGGGGGAAGCTGCACAGTTTGAAATGGCCATAACGCTTCACAGACAGTTCATTAATGGGAAGGAAATCGCTGTGTGAAACCCCCATCCCCTGTGTCGCTTTACAAGATGACGGGCCAATAACGAATACCATCCAATTTAGAAAGGCAGTGTGAAATGCCTTGAAGTTACAAAGATCCCCGGCATTGTGAACGGTTCCACACGGTTGACAAGCAGGGAAAAGAAAACGCTGAGGTATTTTGAAAGGTGACCCTGACGAGCAACATCAGTCTGGGCTGCCCTCCTTACCGTTCCTCCGAGACGCAGGACGTAGAAAGCGAATCGTATATGAATTCTGAGATGGTTAGAAGGCGCCTGGCGGATATTCCAAGGGTCATTTGAAATACATGCCGCTCATGCTCAAGCACTGCGGCCCGCTGGTGTAATCACTCACAGATGGCGAATGACACCCTGAATTCAAAGGTCACTCACTATTTTCTCTTTTCTCCATAAACTGCAGCTTTGCCCGGAAGCACCTGGATCTCTCAGAGGAACCCGAACCATTAAATTGCTTTAAAAATAATCAGTGTTAAGTTTAAATAATGAGATGGTGGACTTCTGGACAGGCACTGATCTTCTTGATAAGAACAGCAGAACTTCAGACCAGAGCACTGCCCCCGATGTGCCCATGTCACTAACCGGGTGGTGTAGACACAGGGCGAGATGTCACTTCCAGTGGTGTTGGCACATCTGGGGGGTGACACTTCTGGCTCCCAGAACACCCCCCCATCCCCCTGCTGGCATCTCCAGGAGACCTGGCAACCCTACACTATCCCCTTTACATGAGCAGGGTGAGAGCCATGCCTGGCCCCTTCCACTTTCTAAAAACACGTGGTGGGTACCAGGAAAGAGGTCGGCAGGTGCCATGCTACCTGTGGGCACCATGTCGAGGACCAACTAGATTAGAGTGTCAGACTAGGATCTGGAAGAAAATGGTAAGAAAATGGTAAGCAAGTAATTTATTTCTACCCTGGAAGGTGGGGTAGGGCTTGCCTAAATTACCTGCATACCATTTTTCTGCTCACCTTGATGCAGAGAGTACTCCATCTTCCTGTGTTATACCTCTGAGGATGCCAGTCACAGCTGCTGGCAAAACATCAGGTCCTACAATGCCAAGACCACAGCCATACAGCCCGGAAAATCTACAGCAACTAATGAACTCCGGCCGTGAAAGCCTTCGACAATGTATTTTTCTCTGTTTATTTAAATTGTATTTTTCTGTTAATTTTGTAAGTGGCTCTGAGTTCCTGGAGTGAGAGAAAAACAGGGTCAAAATGCTTAAACATGTCAAACTAAATGAATTTTGTCTTTATTTACTTATGTCATTTGTACCCATTCCCCCCCCCCCAATGGGAACCAAAATGTCTGGCAACATTCCCACGCCTCTCCATTTTATCCTCACAACATCCCTGTGAGGTAGGTTAGGCTGAGAGCTGGTGACTGACCTAAGGTCACCCAGCAAGCTTCCATGGCAAAGTGGGGATTCGAACCCAAGTGTCCCAGATTCTCATGTGACACTCTAACTGCTACACCACTCTGGTTCGCTAGAAGAAGATAAAGAACACTTCTAAAGTGGTTGGAAAAAAGAGCACCGTTTGGGATGACAACGGTTGTTCCTCTGAGGCACAGATGAGCACATAGCTGCAAATGCTTTACTGGCGGATGGTACATGAGCAAGGTTCCCTCTAATCTGAGTTAGTGTGAGCTAGCTCGCCATTTTTTAGCCTCCAGCTCGCACAATTTTGTCTTAGCTCAGGAAGGGTGACTCCAGAGCAAACTAATTCATGCAGTAGCCAAATCGCTCGCTCACAACTTTAATGCCAGTAGCTCACAAAGTAGAATTTTTGCTCACAAGACTCCACAGCTTAGAGGCAGCATTGTACGTGAGGTAGGTTGGACAGAAAGCCAGAGGTTCTGTGCTGGAACGACTAGTTTGGTTTCACACTAGCTGTCATGGATTGATGGGTTTTGTTCTCATTCCGGGTACAGCAACGGGCTTATTTGAGGTGTTAATGACTGAAATGTTTTTCAATATTTTCATTTTTGAAATGTTTTAACATGCAACTTTGGGGAACCTGAATTGGGTGGCAACGTAGCATAGAAAGGTTTTATAGGAATAATCAGGAAACTTTTAAGTAGGAGGGATACGCAAAGATTAGCCACAGAAGTGACTTACTGAACATATGGACTGAAAGCAGGGCTCCTGACTAAAATGTTGAAGGGTTACCATTAGAATGATGGGTAACCTCATTCCCTGACATTTTGTGGTGGGCTCCGCCTCCTGTGGGCAGCCATTTTGACCTGGGCTCCGCCTCCTGCAGCAGACATTTTGGGGTTGCTCCCACAACTCCGCCTCCTGCAGCAGACATTTTGTGGTTGCTCCCAGTGCCAGAATCCCATAAGTGCCTACAGACCAAAAAAGGTTGAGGAGCCCTCGTCTAGGCTGCGATCACACTGAAGGCTTGGCGTGATCTGGTGATGCCTTTATTTGCAGCGGTTTAAATTGTCGTGGGAAGGGGTGACCAGACAGCAGACCCTGAAGTTGCTCCTCTGCATGGGGGTCCCGTGCTAAAGCATTCATATTACCGGTGCATCAACCACGGAGCACGGCCCTTGCTGGCAACAGGGGGTTGCTTATGTTCAGATGCGCTTAGGCGCACATCCCTACCAATGCTCCCTCTAAGCTGTAGGGCCTTGTGAGCAAAAATGCTACTTTGTGAGCTACTGGCATTAAAGTTGTGAGCGGGCAATTTGGCTGCCGCATAACTGACTTTGCTCTGGAGCCATCCCTTCCTGAGATAAGACAAAAAATGTGTGAGCCGGAGGCTAAAAAACGGTGAGGTAGCTCACATTCACTCAGCTCAGAGGGAACACGGATCCCTACTGGGCAAGCCTCACACACAACTGAGACGGAAGTGACCATTCACACTTCCCATCCTGTTAAGTATGAGACTCAACAACGATTTCAGCTTCAAAAGTGATTTCGGCTTTATTTGAACAGCAAACTGTAAGTCAGGAACACACAACAAGAAACAGTGGAGCACAGCTCCTTTTTAAACTCTCCCGGGCAGTCAAAGCCACACCCATAATAAGTTAAGGACCAATAGCAACACAGAGGTAAAGGCCAATCATAACACAGGGATAAAGGCCAATCAGGACCGTTCCCTCTTTGCAGCATATTTACAAGATGATTGGTTCTGTACACAGGTTTCTTAGAAACCAGCCAATAGTAATGCCACAGCTGAAGAGCCACATTTGAAATCAAGCTTAACATAGGAATGTATAGCCCAGATTCACATTCCAATACATAACACATCCGGCATCCATTCGCAACGGGGTTCAGACGTCCGGAAAAGCAGGGTGGAACCACTGGCATACATAAAGACCCAACTTTCCCCGGTGTCGGTAAACTCCTCTTCCAGGACGGGCCAGACCTGGGTGCCGACAACCAGGGCATGGAAGGCTGATGTTGTTCTCTGATGGTGCTCTTTAAATCCGCAAAAGTAACGCAACTATATAGGCGCAAACTGCTCATGTGACCACAGCCCTGAAGTGTCTTCTTCAATATGACAGGAGTTTTAAAAAATGAAATAAACTTTTTGTTGTTGTTCAGTCGCACAGTCGGGTCCGACTCTTTGCGACCCCATGGACCAGATCACACCAGGCCCTCCTGTCTTCTGCTGTCCGCTGAAGTTTGCTCAATTTCATGTTCATAAGAACATAAGAACATAAGAGAAGCCAATGTTGAATCAGGCCAATGGCCCATCTAGTCCAACACTCTGTCACACAGCGGCCAAAATATACCAGGTGCCATCAGGAGGTCCAGCAGTGGGGCCAGGGCACCAGAAGCCCTCCCACTGCTGCCCCCTCCAGCACCAAGAATAGAGTGCATCACCTGCCCCAGACTGAGAGTTCTCATTCTATACCCTGTGGCTAATAGCCACTGGTGGACTTCTGCTCCATATGTTTATCTAATTTCCTCTTGAAACTGTCCATGCTTGCAGCTGCCACGACCTCCTGTGGCAGTGAATTCCATATGTTAATCACTTCGTTGCATCGATGACACTATCCAACCATCTCATCCTTTGCCGTCCCCTTCTTCTTTGACCTTCAATCTTTCCCAGCATCAAGGTCTTCTCCAGTGAATGCTCCCTTCTCATTTGGTGGCCAAATAAACTTAAGAATGAGAAAAACATAACTTCTCGAGTCTATCCGAGGGGCCGCTGTGTTCTTCAAAGGCAGAAAAAGTTGTCATTTCTCTGGATTTATATCGGGAATGCCCCCTACTCCCCAATTAAAAGTGCTTCATCCTCAAACAGCTTTTCCAGGTCTTTATGGAGCAAATGATTCAATTAATTTGGTAGAAACACGAAAGCAAACAAGAAGGCCGAGATGATACTGTGCTGGATCACTGCAGATTTAAGCACTGGGGATAAGATCCCTGTAAACACAGAACACATTCGCAGGCTGGCCTGGCCCTTTTCCAGGGCTCTGTCTTGGATGTAAACCGTGAAGGGATTATCTGTGGAAAAGCTGCAACGCTGCCCTTTGTTAGGTTTTATCTAATGTCACTCAGGCTACAGCAACTGCGTTTCAAAGGCGGAGAGACAAATATCTGATTTCTGGAAATTAAAAGACTGAACTGGCAGCGAGTCGATCACAGCAGGAATACCCAATTCGTCAAAATCCTATCTTTTTTTTTTAAAAAAAAGGTTAAAGTAACAGAAATGGGATGTGTGGCAGAATGCGCCTTCTCTGGCTTGCAGGCCCTGTTCCACCTTGCCCTCCTAGGTTTTTCTCAATACCGGGAGAGGCTTTTCTTTCACTCTTGAGGTAACGCACCACCACCACCTGAACTTTTTAAGGGCCAGGTCTCCCAGCTTGCCTTTCACGTTCTGAGGCCTTGCCTCTTTTGTCTCCCACTGCCCAGCACCTGGTCACCACGGGGACAGTTCTCTGCCTTGCGCACCCCTGGAGAAATAGCGGCTTGCCAATTGCCTGCCTTCTTCCCTAGCACCCCCTAACAATACTAACCAGGGTTGACCCAGCTTAGCTTCCAAGATCTGATGAGATCAGGCTAGCTTGGGGCCACCAGATCATGCAGCCTAAATACAAACTTTAACTTGTAGGAGCTTGGAAGCTAAGCCGGGTTGACCACAGGTCACCAAGTAAGGTTCCTAGCTCTGGGTTGGGAAATACCTGGAGATTTGGGGGGAGAACCCTGAGGGGGGAGAGGTTGGGGCATAATACTATGGCGTCCAGCTTCCAAAGTTGCCATTATCTCTGGGTGAACTGATCTCTGTTGCCTGGGAATTACTTGTAATAGCGGGAGATCTCCAGCCACTACCTGGAGGTTGGCCACCCAACCACCAAGACTAACGAGGGCTGCTGTGCTTCTGCTCATCTCTTGCTTTACAAACCCCATGAGGCATTGCCGTAAGTCGGTTGCAACCTCATGGCGCTCAATTATTACTAACTATATGGGTTGTATGGGAACTCGCTTCCATCAGCCGTGGTGATTTTCAATTACTTCCACCTTGCGATTTGCCCCCAGTGTTGGTTATGAAGGTCCTCTGATCCCCAGGAGCAGAATTGGATGGAGGGGGGTGATGGGCTGCATCAGGAAGGGGAGGTAAGGAAGTGATTAACACATGGAACTCACTGCCACAGGAGGTGGTGGCAGCTACAAGCAAGGAAGTGATTAACACATGGAACTCACTGCCACAGGAGGTGGTGGCAGCTACAAGCAAGGAAGTGATTAACACATGGAACTCACTGCCACAGGAGGTGGTGGCAGCTACAAGCAAGGAAGTGATTAACACATGGAACTCACTGCCACAGGAGGTGGTGGCAGCTACAAGCAAGGAAGTGATTAACACATGGAACTCACTGCCACAGGAGGTAGTGGCAGCTACAAGCAAGGAAGTGATTAACACATGGAACTCACTGCCACAGGAGGTGGTGGCAGCTACAAGCATGGACGGCTTCAAGAGGGAATTGATAAACATATGGAGCAGCGGTTCATCAATGGCTATCAGTCATAAGGTATAGATAGGAACTCTCGGTCTGGGGCAAGTGATGCTTTGTATTCTTGATGCTTGGGGAGGGTCAACAGTGGGAGGGCTTCTAGTGTCCTGGCCCCACTGGTGGACCTCCTGATGGCACCTGGTATTTTTGGCCACTGTGTGACAGAGTGTTGGACTGGATGAGCCGTTGGCCTGATCCAGCATTGGCTTCTCATATGTTCTTATGTTCTAAACTCTACTTTTCTCACAGTTCATTGGAAACAACTCTGTATCTTCCCATCTCTCGTACATTCTCTAACAGCAGCGTAATTCCATAACAAGGTTAAAACTGAATGTCAGAGCTGAGAATAGTGAACAGGGTAGGGCTGTTAGGGAGTCAAATCATCCTCAACCTGCCGGCATGTCGAAAATGGTCCATAAATTTTTAATAGAAGAAAGAAGACTTCCATTTTAGCCTATTGCTTCATATTTCCAAATTTAAGGTCATCTATGATTGATCTAACTTCCTCCTCTGTAATACACACTTGTACAATTTGAACATCGTCTCGTGGATAGTTAAGCCTTCTAAATAGATTTTTATATTTCCCAAGGTCTGGCTCATCTGGTGAGTATGTTTCCTATAAATAGTCCCATAAATTCATGTTTCGTCTTTGGGAAATATGGCATGATCTGCTGCTTATTCCAGAGGCGTAAGGAAATTCTTTGTCCTCTTAAATTTTTATTTTGAAAAAGTCCTGCCTTGTATATCTTGCATCCACCTCACAAGTTCTCACATTCCAGCCAATTCACAATAATTATTAACTGAGCATAAACAAGTCTCGGATCGCGTTTCTTTACATAAGCCATTTCCCCCCGCCCCCTTCCGTTATCAGCATTTTCAGTTCTGCATGGAGATGGAGGAAGAGGAGGAGGAGATTGGATTTAAATCTTGCCCTTCACTCGGAGTCTCAGAGCGGCTTACAAACTCCTTTGGTGTAGTGGTTTGGAGTCGTGGTTAAGTGCGCAGACTCTTATCTGGGAGAACCAGGTTTGATTCCCCACTCCTCCACTTGCACCTGCTGATGTGACCTTGCGTCAAGTCACAAGCTCTGGCACAGCTGTTCTCTCAAGGACAGTTTCTGTCAGAAGTTCTCTCAGCCCCACCTACCTCACAGGGTGTCTGTTGTGGGGAGGGGAAGGGAAAGGAGTTTGTTAGCCGCTCTGAAATGCTTTTGGGCAGTGAAGGGCGGGGTATGAATCCAAGCTCTTCTTCTTCTCCTCTTCTTTTCCTTCCCCTCCCCACAACAAGACACCCTGTGCAGTAGGTGGGGCTGAGAGATCTCTTTCGAGGACTGCTCTTGAGAGAACAACTCTGACAGAATTATGGCTAGCCCAGGCTAGCCCGATCTCCTTAAATCTTGGAAGATAAGCAGGGGCAGCCCTGGTTAGTACTTGGCTAGGGGACCACCAATGAAGTCAAGGGCTGCTATGCAGAGGCAGGCAATGGCAAACCACCTCTTGTTAGTCTGTTGCTTGAAACACCTACAGGGCCACCATAAATTGGCTGTGGCTTGAAGGTATTTTCCACCACCACCATGGAGGCTACAGCACACCTAGTAGGTGTCTCTGTGGCTACCACCAAGCTTGGAAGCTTGGCAGATGGGCATGGAAACACAGATGGTTTTTGACAGGGGGACACAAAGGGATGGAAGCGTGTTCAGCTTTACCACATGACTTGGACACTTCCCCTGGAGCCTTGGCAGAAGACAACCCCATGGAAAACTCCAGGTTTCTCCCTCACACTGTTTTGGTCCGGAGGAACAGGCAATGGCAAGCCACCTCTGAACATCTCCTGCCCTGTCCTGGATGGCCCAGGCTAGCTTGATCTCAGAAGCTAAGCAGGGTCAGCACCGGTCAGAACTTGGATGGGAGACCACCAAGGAAGGACCAACTTTAGGAGAACAAGAGAACCTGCAACTGTGGGGCCATGTAGGGTGGCCAACTGTTAGCTGAGCTCCAGAGATCTCCCAAAATTACAGCTGATCTCCAGACAACAGATACCACTTGCCCTGGAGATATCACTTCCTGAAGCCCTGGAGATACCACTAACTGCAGCCACGCCCCTTCCTGTCCCTTCCAGAGTACAGAGGTCAGTTCCCCCTGGACAAAATGACTGCTTTGGAGAGTGGACCCTGTTTCATTATGCTGAGGCTCCTCTCCTCCAAAACCTCACCCTCCCCAGGTTCAGCCCTCAAGTCACCATGGATTTCCCAACCCAGAGCTGGCAACTGTGTGGAGAAGCCACTGCTAGTGCCCGTTGTGGACGGAAGGGCTGTTGCAGTAATATGTAGCACATGTTGCAGGGAGGGGGGATATTGCTGACCATCGCAGTTTGAAGCAAGGCTCCTATTCCCCGGAGGTGCATTATCCATGCTCCAGGTCATTGTTTGTCTCCACAAGGGCCCTGAGCATTGGCAACAATAATGTGCATCCTTGCTGGATACTTAGCAAAGTAAGAAGCAACACAGCAGCACACGTGTGTAATTAGCTTTAAGAAAAGTTTACTAGAAAGTAGGGAAGGGTTACATGGAGTTAAAAATAACAGAGTCCTGACGAGCTTTCTGGTTCTACATCTTGTTTGTTTGCTAAAACTCGTGGGAGGGGGGCAAAGGAAGAGCGAGATTTCCCCAAAGCCCCCACCTTTTGTGCATGTGACAAACAACACGTAGCATCCTCAATATATCGATCAGCCAATAGCAGTTCCCAGACTCGACTAATTATGAATAATACCTCCCTTTCTCTGGCAGGAAATATGTTCCTAACACCTAACTGGTTCTAAGCTCCCTAGCTAAGGATTAGCATACATGAAACAAACAGGTTAACCCTTTCACGACAGAAGGGAATGACACTTGCATGTCCCAACAGTTCTCCTCTTGGACGTTCATGCAAAGTGCTCACTTCTTCTTGTGCAAAGTGCCCTTTCTCCAGAGGCCCCATTGGCTAAGTCCCCAGGACCGTGTCCTAAGAAGATGTGGCACAAAGCTGGAGAGATGTAGCCCTGTGCCATGCATCCTTCCACCCGAGACTTGGGGATCCGGGTTGGGGTTTGTATAGATCTTAGATGAGCCGTGATGGGCTCAAGACCTCAGTATCTGTCACGCCGCGGCTGTTCCCCCGATGGCCTTCCGCCCGTAGCCGTGACGCTCAACCCTCCTGCGGGGGTACGGTGCTGGGGGCTCCAGCGGGCTTAAAGAAGTTAGGGGTTGTGAGGCCTCAGAAATGGCAGGGGGCGGGGTTAACGGCACCCCTCCTGCCCCTCTGCCCCGTGCCGCGGAGTCCCTCTGACTGCCCAGCCCTTGGCTCTCTCTCTCTCTCTCCCTCAGCCGGGTCGTCCTGGCATGTTCGTCCTCCCCGGCCTCTTTCCCCTTTCTGCCTTTTATTGGGACTTGGGCAGGGCTCTTTTTGTAGCAGGAACTCCTTTGCATATTAGGCGACACACCCCTAATGTAGCCAATTCTCCAAGAGCTTACAGCAGCCCCTGTAAGAAGAGCTCTGTAAGCTCTTGGAGGATTGGCTACATTAGGGGGTGTGTCACCTAATATGCAAAGGAGTTCCTCCTACAAAAAGAGCCCTGGACCTGGGGATCCCCTGGCATTATACCTCATCTCCAGACTACAGTTTCCCTGGAGAAAACAGATGCTTTGAAGAAGAAAAGAAGATATTGGATTTATACCCTGCCCTTCACTACCTGAAGGAGTCTTAGAGTGGCTTACAATCCCCTTCCCTTCCTCTCCCCACAAAAGACACCCTGTGAGGTAGGTGGGGCTCTCTTGAGAACTGCCCTTGAGAGAACAGCTCTGAAAGAACTTGTGACTGACCCAAGGTCACACCAGCAGCTGCATGTGGAGGAGAGGGGAATCAAACCAGGTTCTCCCAGATTAGAGTCCATTCTCCTAACCTCTACACCAAACTGGCTTTGGAGGAGGGACTCTAGGGCACTGTACCCCTCTGAGGCCCCTGTCCTCAGGCCCCATCCCCAAATCTCCAGGAGTTTACCAACCTGGAGCTGGCAACTCTACACCCCCAAGCTGCCTGCTGGTGGCCAGGGGGGGAGGACCTGGCGACCCTACCGTGTTCCCACATTCTGCATCCACCACTACCAACCCGCTTCAAAGCCTGGTGGCAGCCCAGTTCAGAGGTGAGGATGCGGCCATCTTTTCCTAAGGAATAACCCGTCTCATGGTTTTCCCGTTGCTCCCCCAGGTTAAAAGCACCCCACAGCTGTATTTCGTTGCCGTAGACAGCCTCTGCCTCTTGTCAACCTTTTTTCTCTCAGCGTGAATGCAAGTGTAAACAGCCGGAGACAGGAAAGATCTTCTCAGCGGTCCGAAGGTGGCTGCTTCAGACCTTGACGTGTGAAGGCTGATGAGGTAGGCCCGAATTCTCCCTGAGGGAAAGTTAGCGAGGGACTTAAAGACGTCCTCTCTAATAAGGAAGCTGCCAAGGAGGAACATCTTGAATGGTGAATTATTGAAAGCCGGCTGCCGAAAGCCAGACTAGAATCCAAGTATTGAATACAGCCTCACAGGAGGAACATTTAATTTTTATGAGAGCAGCCCCCTGGCTGGCATCATGGGTATTCAAAGGGCTGGCAGAAATCAAACCGGGCACCTGTGTTCCTCTGCGCTAGGGGATGACCTGTGTCTTTTAATGCAAGCAGAATGAGCCGAAATTCAGCACCTGGCTGGCCCAGAGTGGTTCAGAGCACAGGCAGTGTGCCAGAAGAAAGTTGACAGTCCATAGGGCCGCCAACTCTGGGTGGGAAGATTCCTGGAGATTTGGGATGTTGAGCCTGTGGAAAATTCCTGGAGATTCCTGGAAAATTCCAGAAGGAAGTTGACAGCCCATAGGGTTGCCAACTCCAGGTTGGAAAGTCCTGGAGTTTTGGGATGTCGAACCTGTGGAAGGTGGAGTTTGGGGAGGGACCACGGTGGGTATAATGCCGTAGAGCCCACCCACCAAAGCAGCCGATTTGTCCAGGGGGGCTGATCTCTGTCATTCTGAGATCAGTTGTAATTCCGGGAGATCTCCAGGCCTTGCCCAAAGACTGGGACTCCTGCAGTCCTACCCATATGGCTGTTGTAGGACAAGGGGAAAAGAATGTGATTTCTGAATGCGTCCGCACTAAGTTCGGCATCAATGTGAACACCTGTGGCAACTCCACTTGGCCTGGCAGCTACTTTCCCTACACCATCCGCCTAAAACCCAAGAAGCCTGAAAGGAAACTCACATCACTTAGGACTTCTCTTGCGCGTCTTCTCCCCCTCCCCAAAAATGCCTTAAGATCCTGATCTCATTCAGTCCTGTTCTGACATCACGTGCAAATCCATCGGATGCAAATCATGCACATCCATGATAATGGCAATTGTTGCTGCTAGTTAGGGGTGCCAACCCCCAGGTGGGGCCTGGAGATGTCCCAGAATTGTGGCTGGGCCGTGAGATAACATCAATCAGTTGGAATTGTAGAGTTGGAAGGGACCTCCGGGGTCATCGACTCCAACCCCCTGCACTATGCAGGACATGATTGATTGATTGATTGATTGATTGATTGATTGATTGTCAAATTTATACCCCACCCTCCTTGCAAAGCAGGCTTGGGGCGGCTTCCAGGTAGCACAAATACAGAATAAAATGTACATAATTAAAACACAACAAATACCTCCCCCACAACCCCAGTGACTGTTGTTCCATGCCTGGAAGATGTCTTGTTCCATTGGACAAAATGGCGGCTTTGCAGGGGGACTCTATGGCTAGGTTACCAATCTCTGGATGGCGGCTGGTGATCTCCTGGCATTACAACTGATCTTCAGGAGACAGAAGTCAATTCTTCTAGAGAAACGTCTGCTTTAGAGGGTAGACCCGTATGGCGTTATATCCCACTGAAGCTCCTCCCCACCTCAAACCCCACCCTTCTCAGGCTCCGCCTCCCAAATTTCAAAGTATTTCCCAATCTGGAGCTGTCAACCCTACCAATAACATTTTACCCCACTGAAGCCCCTCCCAAACCCTGCCCTCCTTGTGTTGGCAGCCCTACTGCTGACTAGTAACCAGTAACCGAGTAGAGAGAGCCAGTTTGGTGTAGCAGTTAAAAGTGCAGACTCTAATCTGTGAGAACTGGGTTTGATCCCCCCACACCCCCACATGCAGTTGCTGGCATGACCTTGGGTCAGTCACAAGTTCTCTCAGAGCTGATCTCTCACAGGCAGTTCTTGGGAGAGCTCTCTCAGCCCCACCTACTGCACAGGGTGTCTTGTTGTGGGGAGGGGAAGGGAAAGGAGGTTGTAAGCCGCTCTGAGACTCCGAGTGAAGGACAGGGTATAAATCCAATCTCTTTTTCTTCTTCTATTATACCAAGGCGAATGACTGCCATGGAATTCAAGGTCAACCCAAAGATCAGTATAAAGTGTTGTTACATTTATTGAGAACCAGTTTGGTGTGGTGGTTAAGTGTGCGGACTCTAATCTGGGAGAACCGGGTTTGATTCTCCACTTCTCCACATGCAGCCAGTTAGGTGACCTAGGGTCAGTCACAAGTTCTCTCAGAGCTGTTCTCTCAAGGGCAGTTCTCTGAGAGCTCTCTCAGCCTCACCTGCCTCACAGGGTATCTGTTGTGGGGAGGGGAAGGGAAAGGAGTTTGTAAGCCGCTCTGAGACTGTGATTGAAGGGTAGGGTATAAATCCAATCTCTTCTTCTTCTTGAATTGATGCAAACCTCTGGAATATAAAAGGAAGGTAGTATAATGGATCGAGGGGCCAAAAACTACAGAGCAAGTCCCTGGCAAGCAAAGGGGAACCAATGGAAGTCCGGTTTCCAGGGCTGCGACTTCAGCACTCTAACGAGAAGCGGGTACCTCCTCAGGCACGCTGCCAGCGCCTCATCCATCTTCAAATGTTAATTAAACTGCTTCTGAAATCTTGCTTTGAAGCTAGATTAAATGTCCGTCTGGCTAGTGGCGGGTGTTGTTTTTTTTTAAAAAAACCACATATTTACAACTTAGCCATTGGAATACCGCTGAAGACTTTTACATCCCTGTGAGAATACCCACAGGGCTCTTTTTGTAGCAGGAACTCCTTTGCATATTAGGCGACACACCCCTGATGTAGCCAATCCTCCAAGAGCTTACAGGAGCCCCTGTAAGAAGAGCTTTGTAAGCTCTTGGAGGATTGGCTACATTAGGGGTGTGTCGCCTAATATGCAAAGGAGTCCCTGCTACAAAAAGAGCCCTGAATTACGGTATCCCACTCTTACTCTTAATGGATTGTCAGCAGAAGCACAAGCTGGGGGTCAGCAGAGATCTCCTGCTCTTCCCCTCTTTCCCCCCCAAATCTCTCCCGGGCAAGCCAGCCAGAATCAAAGTCCCCAGCCACTGCCTGCCAGCCAGAGATAGCGGAATCCTCTAAAGGGGCCTGCCGCTGCTGCAAAGCCAACTCCCAGCAGTCTGGACTCTCTCTGGCCTTCACGGCTGTCATAATCCTAAACAGGTTGAAAGCAATTGCGGGGGGCGGGTAAGCCCCAGGATGCAGACTGTTTTGCAGATGCTGGAATAGAAGGGGCCAACACGGTAGCCAACACAGCCTGGAGGTGCTGGCAGGAAGCAGCCCACAGGAAGCCCGTCTTTATTAATTATAATTAGGGGGGAAACAACACTAAATTATAAATTGCAGGAGGATGGGGTGGGGGAACAGCCGACAATAAAGGCATTCTTTTCTGTCTTCTTTGGGGAGAGCGAGTGGAATAAGAGATGTCCTTCGATTCATAAGAACCTAAGAACATAAGAGAAGCCAATGTTGGATCAGGCCAATGGCCCATCCAGTCCAACACTCTGTGTCACACAGTGGCCAAAAATACCAGGTGAAAGTGGATTATTTAGTGTGTGTGACCACAGCCTGAGACTTGACAGCATTTGACCCCCACATTTTTAACCACACATGGTCTAGATCGGGGTATCAAACATGCAGCCCGGGGGCCAGATCAGGGCCTCGGAGGGCTGCAATCCGGCCCGCAAGGCCCTGGCTGTTTCCTGTTTCCTTTCCCAGTTCTGCTGCTATGGCTACATCACAGCTTACTTTACCAGACGCTCTCAGTCACACAGGAGAGATAGATGGGCAAGCCTCTCTTGTGTGACTGAGTCCGGCTGAGGCTACTACTCCTACCAGGGGGATGGAGGGAACCAGCCAGAGTTCACTTCCTGGCCAGGCTGCCTCAATCATATACAGGAGACATGAAACGTCTTCAGACAGCGCTGGCTCTTCGGCTTTGAAACGGAGATGAGCACCGCAACCCTAGAGTCGGATTCAACTGGCTTTCGAGCAAGGGAACCTTTACCTTTACCTTCTACCTGGCATTACATTTTATGACCTGTGGCCCAGCCCAACAAGGTCTCATTTATGTCAGATCTGGGCCTCATAACAAATGAGTTCGACACCCCTGCTCTAGATTCTGGCACTGGAACTCTGCAATGATCGGGGATGCCCAGAACAGATCTTGAAGGTCCACTTCATCTTTAACTCTGGGACATAAGCCCTACGAACTCAAGGAGAGACAACCGCTTGTTTCTCAGTGACCCAAATATCTCCCAGTGATATAGATACTTTCCCTGCCTGTGCCAAATATAGACTCATATTTAGGTCTCCCCACCTGGTGCTTGTCTCCTTTTGACCTTGACTAGTCCCTGTCCAGAGAGTTTTCCACTCGGAATCTGCCAACGATAATCAAGACACAGCCTCCGAGTTATTGAATTTGTCTGGGCGGCTGGGCTTGATTGATCAGCCCCAGCGACGCCTCGGATATAATTTTAAGGTAAGAATCCTGAAACTCACATGTCTGTAAGGCTTAATGGAGACACATGCCCCTTCCCTTCGTACACAAGATGGTTTGGATGTTAGCAAAGAGTTCTAAAAGTGGCCCTGTTGTCTCCTTTTCTTCACTCTTCCTTTGTTCTCAGGGTGGTCTGCGGTGGTATCTTTCAGTTTCTTTAAACATATAGAACTACTTAACCATGATAAGGTTTCTGGGGTTGGTGGTGGTAGAAAGTAGGGTTGCCAGCTCTGGGTTGGGAAATACCTGGGGATTTGCAGGGTGCAGCCTGAGGAGGGCGGGGTTTGGGGAGAGGAGGGACTTCAATGGGGCCTAATGCCATAGAGTCCACCTTCCAAAGTGGCCATTTTCTCCAGGTGAACTGATCTCTGTCACCTGGAGATCAGTTGTAATAGCGGGCGATCTCCAGCCACCACCTGGAGGCTGGCAACCCTAGTAGAAAGTGCCATCCAGTAGATGGTGGTAGAAAGTGCCATACAGTGACCTCTTATGGAGGTTTCAAGGCAGGAGACGTTCAGAGGTGGTTTGCCCTTACCAGACTCTGCATAGCAACCTGGACTTCCTTGGTGGTCTCCCATCCAAGTACTAACCAGGGCTGCTGGTGTGACCTTGGGTCAGTCACAGAGCTTTCAGAGCTGTTCTTGAAAGAGCAGTTCTCGAAAGAGCTCTCTAAGCTCCACCTACCTCACAGGGTGTCTGTTGTGGGGAGGGAAAGGGAAAGGAGATTGTAAGCTGCTTTGAGATTCTTTCAGGTAGTGAAGAGCGGGATATAAAACCAATTCTTCTTCTTCTTCTTCTTCTTCTTCTTCTTCTTCTTCTTCTTCTTCTTCTTCTTCTTCTTCTTCTTCTTCTTCTTCTTCTTCTTCTTCTTCTTCTTCTTCTTCTTGGATCTTGTTTGATTCAGATACTCTGTTCTTAATGTGTACAGATACCAATAGCAATAGGTGCAGCAAGTGCCCTGTGGAAAGGCAAAGCTCAAAGAAACTTTGATGGCCAGACTAGGAACTGTTATGCTTAATTAGAGTTGCCAGACCACTCCCCCGGTGGAGGTGGGGGTCCCCTGGTGCCAGGCCCCACCTCCCCGCTGCCGATCAACTGGCCGTTGGGGAGAACTTACCCTGAAAAAGAGGGAGAATCCTCCCACGTGCAGCGACATGTCTACACAACTGCCCACATGACTTGGAAGTGACACTATCACTTCTGGGATGTTGGGTATTTGGATGATCTGGTATTTGGACACAAACTCTATGGTAGAAGCCAAATTTACCATAGAGTTTTTGCCCAAATACCAGAGCATCACCCCAGTGTCCCGGAAGCGGTAGCATCACTTCCGGGTCATGTGGGCAGTGACATAGACATGTCACTGTAGTTGGATGGGGCTCCCTGGACGGTTGCCGTGACCATCAAGTGAGGCCCAAATATTTTAATTAATAAATAACAGGGAAAGGATTCCTCTTTTCCTACTTAACCAGTGAGCCTTCCCTGATTAACAGACGTGTGGTGTTTCACTGACGAATCGTCGTGGGTTCCCCGGCTCCACCCCCCGAAATCTCCAGGAATCCCCCAACCTAGATTTGACAGCCCTCCCCACGAGGCCTTGTTAACTGTCTGCAAATTGGTTTAAACCATCTTCTCAAGCACACCTCCTGTTTTAATTTAGAAGCTACGCGAGGCTCTCGAAGGCGAGAGGCTTTTATTCTGCGTCTGGTTCTAAAACGTTTTCTGATCGGATTGCCGGCAATTGGTTTTCTAGTATCTTTTTTTTTCTTCCAATTTTAATTTCTTTTCATCGATCTGTCTGATAGAAGCGACTCGGAGGGCTGCTGTGACCGTCAAGTGGGGCCCAGATATTTTGACGAATAAATAACAGGCAAAGGAATTCCACTTCTCCCACTTAACCAGTAATCCCTCAGTTAAAAGAGGTGTGATGTTTCACCGACAAATCATTTTGGACTCTCCCTCCCCCCGCTTTCCTCTTTGCTATAAGCAACCCTGTTTCTTTCAGCAGTCACAGGGCGTCTTTCTCTTGGGATCTCTTTTTTCTCCTGGGAAAGATTAATGAGCCTATCATTTGGCAGGGGAAGGGGGGGGAGTCCCTCCTCCGTGTGCCGTGCTCGGCACGTTTCTAGATTAAAGCGTCACATCCTGTACCGCTTTCCATCTTTTTAACCTCAGCAGTTCGTTCTGCAGTTTTGATTCCACCTGCAAAGGTGGAGGAGAAATTTGATTTTCTGACACTGACATGGGGGGGAGGGAATTCCGGGCGAAATGGCCCGCCTGGTGTGCACGTAGGGTTGCCAGACTCACACACACACCAGCAGTGCTCCCTCTAAGCTGATTCAGTGTGAGAGCTAGCTCACAGTTCTTTAGCCTCCAGCTCAGACATTTTTTGTCTCCGCTCAGGAAGGGAGGGCTCCAGAGCAAACTGATTTATGCAGTAGCCAAATCGCTCGCTCACAACTTTAATGCCTGTCGCTCGCAAAGTAGAATTTTTGCTCACAAGACTCCACAGCTTAGAGGGGGCATTGCCCCCCCTGGGTGGAGGCAGGGGTCCTCCTCTGCCAGGCCACACCTCCTCGCTGCCAATCAGCTGGCCAGTGGGGGGACTTACCCCCCAAAAGAGGGAGATCAGTCCAACGTGCAACACGTTATCTATGTCACTGCCCACATGACCTGGGAGTGACATAATCACACCCAGGATGTCGGGGTGATGCTCTGGTATTTGGGCAAAAACTCTATGGTAGATGCCAAATTTACCAAAGTGTTTTTGCTCAAATACCAGAGCATCGCCCTGACGTCCCAGACATGAATACTCACTTGGAATACTATGTACAGTTCTGGTCACCACATCTCAAAAAGGATATTATAGCATTGGAAAAAGTGCAGAGAAGGGCAACTAGAATGATAAAAGGGTTGGAACGCCTTCCCTATGAAGAAAGGTTAAAACGCTTGGGGCTCTTCAGCTTGGAGAAACGACGGCTGAGGGGTGACATGATCGAGGTTTATAAGATTATGAATGGGATTGAGCAGGTTGAGAAAGAGGTACTTTTCTCCCTTTCTCACAATACAAGAACTCGTGGGCACTCCATGAAATTGCTGAGCAGTTAGAACAGATAAAAGGAAATCTTCACCCAAAGAGTGATTAACACCTGGAATTCACCACCACAGGAGGTGGTGGCAGCTACAAGCATGGACAGTTTCAAGAGGGAATTAGATAAACATCTGGAGCAGAAGTCCATCAGTGGCTATTAGCCACAGGGTACAGATGGGAACTCTCAGTCTGGGGCAGGTGATGCACTCTATTCTTGGTGCTGGGGAGGGGGCAGCAGTGGGAGAGGGCTTCTAGTGTCCTGGCCCCACTGCTGGACCTCCTGATGGCACCTGGTATATTTTGGCCACTGTGTGACAGAGTGTTGGACTAGATGGGCCATTGGCCTGATTCAACATTGGCTTCTCTTATGTTCTTATGATGACATCACTTCCAGGTCACTTGGGCAGTGACATGGACACATCGCTGTATGTTGGATGGGCCTCCCTGCTGCTCCTGGTAAATTCCCCCTCCCATCCCTCACCAGTTGCCAGGAGGGACCTAGCAAATCTAAGTGTGTGGCTACATCATTTTGACAGAGTGCCACAACTATAAGCACATTCGGCGACCATCGCGCTGTCAACCTGCCCCGAGCATAGGCAAGCCCATTTTCAGCTTATGGTCCTGAGGGCAAGTGAGGGGGTGGAGGGAGAAACGAGGAGGAGAAAACATGCACGATACAACCTGGTTAGAATCATAGAATCATAGAATGTTAGAGTCGGAAGGGATCTTGCAGGTCAACTAGTCCAACCCCCTGCACTCTGCAGGAGCGTAGCCGAAAGATAGCCCTACAACATACCCAAAAGATGGTCGTCCAGCCTCCACTTGAAAATGTCCAGAGGGCTGGACTACGACGGGCCACAGCTTTATGGATTATAGCCGCTGGAGCATTAACGTGGTACAGAGCATGGATCCAGGCATCGGGCAGCCCATCTGCTGATCGATGGATGGAACCCTTCCGCAGCTCACATACTGGGGGTAGACCTGGAATGGCACAACCAGCGGTCCCACATGGACACAAGCCTCTGTATGGTGCCCTTGCCACACAGGGTGGAACCAAGAGACAGCCCCTGAGCTGGACGTGATACTACCCAGCTTCACCGCCTTAAGGAGATTTCAGCCAGGGGAGGTGGGCACACAGGCACAGCAACCCCCCCCCCAATGGATCCAGCACAATGCGTAAAACTACTCAGACCTGTGACAAGTAACACTGTCAATCTGCCCAGAGCATAGGATGGCCCGTGTTCAGCTTATCTGGGATTCAGATTCAGATGTTGGGTTGTGTTTGTAGAGGACTGACAGTGCCATCCTAAATGGAGGTATATCTTTCAAAGCCCACTGAGTTCAACTGATTCCTTGACTGTGCAGCTCTGCTTAGGATTGCACCCAACTGCAACTCAACCTGCTTTAATTGTGCCGCTGCTTAGTTATTTCCGGTGATGCAGTGGGATCATAGACTCATAGGATCATAGAGTTGGAAGGGACCTCCAATGTCGTTTAGTCCAGCCCCCTGCACAATGCAGGAAATTCACAAATGCCTTCCCCCCACACACACTCACATCCAGTGACCCATGCCCAGAAGATGCCCAGAAGATGACAAAAATCCTCCAAAATCCCCAGCCAAATTGGCCTGGATCAAAATTGCTTCCTGACCCTAAAGTGGCAATGAGCATTTCCCTGGGCGTGTAAGAAAGGGCCGCAAGAACTAAGCACGATCTGCCTAAGTTCACAGAATCAGCATGGCTGTCAGATGGCCATCGAGCCCCTGTTTGGAAACCTCCAAAGGAGGAGAGCCCACCACCTCCCGAGGAAGCCCGTTCCACCGAGGAACCGCTCGAACAGTCAGGAAGTTCTTCCTAATGTTTAGCTGAAAACTCTTTTGATTTAATTTCAACCCGTTGGTTCTTGTCCGACCTTCTGGGGCAACAGAAAACAACTCTGCACCATCCTCTATAGGACAAGCCTTCACATATTTGAAGAGGGTTATCACATCACCTCTCAGTCGTCTCCTCTCCAGGCTAAACATACCCAGCTCCTTCAACCTTTCCTCATAGGACTTGGCCTCCAGACCCCTCACCATCTTCGTTGCCCTCCTATGGACACGTTGCAGCTTGTCTACAGCCTTCTTAAATTGTGGTGCCCAAAACTGAACACAATACTCTAGGTGTGGTCTGACCAAAGCAGAGTAAAGCAATACCATCACTTTGCGCCATCTGGATGCTATACTTCTGTTGATACAGCCCCAAATCACATTTGCCTTTTTAGCTGCCGCATCACACTGCTGACTCATGTTCAGCGTCTGATCGACTAAGGCCTCGCACATACTACTTGTTAAGTATGAGACTCAACAAAGGATTCAGCTTCAAGTGATTTCAGCTTTATTAAACAGCATCTGTAAGTCAGGAACACACGACTGAACACACACAACAAGGAAGCACAGCTCCTTCTTTTAAACTCTCCGGCTGTCAAAGCCACACCCATAGTCAGATAAGAACCAATAGTAACGCTGGGATAAAGGCCAATCAGGACCGTCCCTCTTTGCAACAATATCACTCAGTGATTGGGTAATTAGACAGGTTTCACAGAAACCGACCAATAGCAATGCGACATCTGAAGAGCCACATTCAGACTCAAGCTTAACATGTGAATAGATAGGAGCGATTCACATTCAGTACATAACACTACTGCCAAGACAAGTCTCCCCCATCTGATAATTATGCATTTGATTTTTCCTATCTAAATGCAGAACTTTATATTTATCCCAATTGAAATTCATCTTATTTGTTCTAGCCCAGTTTCCCAGCCTGTCAAGATGTAAACTGAGTGGCAGAATGGGGGCAATTGGCCCTTTCGGTGATCCTGAAATGGATATTTCCTTCTAGCTGTGGATGCCTGGTTCCCTCCGGGCAGCCAAAACCCTGCCACGTCCCATACAAGTGAGTGAAGCCACCCCGTGCCTCAATAGCCACCCAAGAAGCCACCATCGATTAAATCTGAGAAATCATCATGTACGACTTCCCTATTGCTTTTCATTCTTAGACCTATTTGGAACCTTTTTTAAAAAAAAAAACCCTTGAAACATTGCTCTGGGCATGAGGAGGGGGAGTGGTTCTACGATTGTCACAAGGGCCAGCCAGTCAGCACTCTGCGCAGCCAGATTTCTGGCAGAGCAAGGAATGGCTTGCTTATCATTTCAATTTAGTTTGAATGCTAGCTGCATCTTTTGCACGCTCAAAAAAGGTGTAAGTGTGGGTCTGCTGCAGTCAAGCCATGTGCCGCCATAATTGGCCAATGTTACAAGCCACCAATGCTCCCTCTAAGCCATGGAGTCTTCTGAGCAGGGCTATTTTGGAGCAGGAATGAACAGGAACGGAGTTCCGGCTGGCTTCTGAGTTGCGGGGTGCCTGGGGAAGCCAAGCCAATCCAGGGAGGGAAGGCAGTTTAAACTGCCTCCTCCTCAGGTTCCTCAGGCACTCCGCAGCTGCAGGGCACCTGGGGAAGCCAATCCAGAAACCGCCTTCCTTCCCTCAAGTTCCCCATGTGCCCTGCAAGCCGCGGGGCACCTGGGGAATCTGATCCGATCCTGGGAGGGAGCTGCGCTGTCAGGGGTGTGGCCTAATATGCTAATGAGTTTCTGCTGCTGGGTGTGACCTATTATGCTAATGAGTTCCTGCTGGGCTTTCTCCTACAAAAAAAGCCCTGCTTGTGAGCAAAAATTCTACTTTGTGAGCTACTGGCATTAAAGTTTTGAGCAAGCGATTTGGCTAGTTTGAGAGCCAGTTTGGTATAGTGGTTAAGTGCAGGGACTCTAATTTGGGAGACCCAGGTTTTATTCCCCACTCCTCCATTCGCAGCTGCTGGATGGCCCTGGGCAAGCCATAGTTCTGTCAGAGCTGTCCTTGAGAGAGCAGTTCTCAAAAGAGCTCTCTCAGTCCCAGCTACCTTACAAGGTGTCTGTTATGGGGAGAGGAAGGGAAAGGAGTTTGTAAGCCGCTCTGAGACTTTGAGTGAAGGGCAGGGTATAAATCCAATCTCTTCTTCTTCTACTGCATAAATTAGTTTGCTCTTGGAGCCATCCTT
Organism: Gekko gecko; assembly: GCA_029375565.1. Classification (NCBI taxonomy): domain Eukaryota; kingdom Metazoa; phylum Chordata; class Lepidosauria; order Squamata; family Gekkonidae; genus Gekko; species Gekko gecko. The sequence continues at coordinate 332,013,748 of JAPDNY010000001.1, read as the reverse complement.
CCAGTGTTAAGGCTAAAATGTGTGAGCTGGAGGTTAAACAACTGTGAGCTAGCTCACACTAACTCAGCTTAGAGGAAACACTGCAAGCCACACATGTATTTATTTATATTTATTTGTAATTCAAATTTCTAGACCACCCTGCCCCTGAGTACCCACGGCTCAGGGCAGTGCACAACATAATGATAAAAACCATTCATAAATAACACAACAATTTAAATATTACATAAATAAAAACATTCTCAGATGGCATTTAACACATCAGATTCCAGTGTTGTCCCTGCCCCGCAAGAAAGTGGAAAGGAGTCCTGACCTGGATAGCCCAGGCAAGCCTGATCTCATCAGATCTCAGAAGCTAAGCAGGATTGAGTCTGGCAAGTACTTGGATGGGAGACCTCCATGGAATACCAGAGTCGGGAGGCAGGGACAGGCTTTATTCAGCCACCTCTCTCTCTCTCTCTCTCTCTCTCTCTCTCTCTCTCTCTCTCTCTCTCTCTCTTTTTTTTAAAGAATTTTTATTTTATAACAGATAAACACACATAAGGCCGAGTGCCAAAGAATAGATTATTTTGAATTATGGTGCTGGAGAAGACTCTTGAGAGTCCCTTGGACTGCAAGGAGATCAGATCAGTCAATCCTAAAATAAATCAACCCTGACTGTTCCCTGGAAAGACCAGAGACTGAAGCTGAAGCTCAAATACTTTGGCCACTCAGATGAGAAGGGAGCACTCACTGGAGAAGACCCTGATGCTGGGAAAGATTGAAGGTCAAAGAAGAAGAGGACAGCAAAGGATGAGATGGTTAGACAATGGCAGCCCTGTACAGTTTACTTCAAGGCAAACAGACTTCAAACCGGCTGAAACTTGGTAATGCGAAATTCCTCCTGTTATCGAGGCAACGAACATGAAATTAAGCAAACTCCAGGGCATGACGGAAGACAGGAGGGCCTGGCGTGATGTGGTCGCAATGAGTTGGACACGACTGTGCAACTGAACAACAACAACAAACACATAAAAACAAACAAGCACACAAATGCATACAGATTTGTGGGTCCCATTTCCATCTTTGTTGTACCTATTATAACACCTCACACATTGTCTGTTTAAGTATTATCCATTTTTGTCACCACATATTTTCATGTAGTATTTTGCATTGTTTAACAGCGTAGTTCTTGCATTCTTTTAATATGGTTATAGGTCCGTATTGTTATTTATTTATTGTAATCTTCCAACCATTTGTAAAATCTCGACCATGTGTTTTCAAAGCTTCCTTCAGCCTGACCTCTCAAAAATAAAGTCAGTTTGTCCATCTCTGCAGTTTCAAGAATTTTATTTATGATTTCTTCTTTTGAGGGTAGTTCATGTTTTTTTCTCCTCGGCCACCTCTCTGAATCTCCTCCAGGCCCCTGGTAAGGGTCAGTTGCCAGAGGTCGCCATGACTTCCACGTGCACACACATATGAAAAAAATACCAAGAAGGTGGAAAGGAGGAAGGCCGAAAAGAGAAGGGGGGAGGAGGAAACGGGGGAGTGCCAGTATGATGGAACCATCTCTGTCCTCAGCCAAAAGCCTGGCAGAACAGCTCTGCCTTGCAAACCCTGCATGAGGTTCCACAGGGCACAGATCTTGTTTGGTAGGGAGTTCCACCAGCTGGGAGTCGGGGCAGAAACAGCCCTGACTTTAGTCGAGGACAGTCAGACTTCTTTGGGGCTGGGGGCCACCGGTAGATTGTTCTCTACGGGGGGCATGTACGAGAGGAGACAGTCCTGAAGATACGTGGGTCCCTGACCACTCGAGGCCTTGAAGGTCGATACCAAAACCGTGAACGTCAGCAACCACACAGAGAGCAGAGAACATAATCAAACGCAGCCTGTTCACATGACAAAGAAATCTAGCGATGTAAAACCGGGATGTTCCTGTATCTAATAATTATGTGCCATCAAGTATTTATGTATTCATTTATTCATTCCAATTTTTATTTATTTATTTATTATTTGCCTTCATATCCCACCCATCCGGCAGGCGGGCAACGTCACTGAAATAAATACAATTTCAGATTAAAACATCAAACATTAAAACACAATCAAGTATTATAACAATTTAAACAATGGCTACAGCTTGGAAGAGCATAAGCTGGCTATAAAGTTTTGGCCTGATGGTGCAATGAGTTAAAGGCCAGTTTTCAGTGGCCGGTAGACAGGTGACAGGCAGGTGACAGCAACCTCAGGGAGGCCATAGATGGGCGCCCGCTGCCTCAACCAAAGGCCTGGTGGAAGAGCTCCGTCTTGCAGGCCCTGCGGAATTGAAGAAGATCCCGCAGGGCCCTGGTCTCAATAGGGACCATGTTCCACCAGGCTGGGGCCAGGACAGAGAAGGCCCTGGCCCTGGTTGAGGCAAGTCAGGCATCCTTTGGGCCAGGGACCACTCGAAGGTATTGATCTTTTATCCCTCCCTCCCTCCCTCCCTGCCAAGGCAGGCTCAGGGGCGGCTTCCATTAAAAGGATTAAAATAGATATTAAAACACAAATGTCTATTACTATGATACAGCTTCACAAAACACATCAACATAACAAATCACAATACACAATAGAATAAAGTGCCGGTGGTGGTAACATCCCGGGACAAGATAGGATGGTCCAGAGTATGGCCCCTGACAGTGTCTGGCATGACAGGCTGTTGATGTTAGCAGTCAGTTCTTATTGTTAGCAGCCAACTGGTGGTGACCCCGGGACTGTGGGGTTTTCCAGGCAAGAGATGACCAGAGGTGGTTTGCCATTGCCTGCCTCTGCACAGCAACCCTGGTTTTCCTTGATGGGCTCCCATCCAAGTACGAACCACGGCCAATCCTGCTTAGCTTCCAAACTCTGACAAGATTGGGCTAGGCTGGGCTATAGATCTCGTAGCTCCCCTCTTATTGTGTCCAGTAACTCAGAGGGCGGCAGGAAGCGGCAGAGTCATCATTGTATGACCCATTTTTTCTACGGGCGGGGTGTATGCATATTGCCCACGATTGGCACAATTGCTGTGATTCGACAAAGGGTCGCTGCAGCTGCATGGACCCTTTCCTTAGTAAAGGCAAGGGGGCAAGTCGTCAAAACGATGCCTCCTCGGGAGGAGCTCAGTAGCAGGCTTGTGTGCTCCCAAGGTGCTCCTATGGATGCTGCCAGAAGTGGATTTTTCCCCATTTCCCCCTGGCACCCCGCTCCCTCCCAAGCCAAGAGTGTGCGTAGAGGCTGCTGGGTGAGCAAACCAATACGGGCCACTGCAGGTGCCAAAAGGACAGAGAATGGGGGAAGAACGCTCCTCCTTCCTTCCTCTTGCACAAGCAGAAAGCATGCTCTGGAGAATTTCCTCTGCCAGCAGAAGAGCAAGGCCCTTTCTGCACCTGTCTTCCCTCAGTTTCCAAGTGCATCTCAATCTTCCGTTCTGCATTCCCTCCTGCTTTCATCACCACTTTGTGTCGGGGCTTCTTCTGGGTTCTGCCTTTATTTTAGGGGGATCAGCACACTGTTGGCCCGCACTTCCCAAAAGTGCTTTTGTTGTAAACCTTTGTCCTGCTCCATTTTGAAATCGATGCTACTATTTAAAGTTGAATTGTTTCTGTGGATATTTAAGCACCTCCCACTGCCCTCCCCTGTCTCAGCCTCTTTCTCTTTGGTCTATGTTAGGCGGCCGATTTACATGGACAATTGCTGGACGCTTAACATAAGAACATAAGAGAAGTCAATGTTGAATCAGGCCAATGGCCCATCTAGTCCAACACTCTGTCACACAGCGGCCAAAAACATCAGGTGCCATCAGGAGGTCCAGCAGTGGGACCAGGACACTAGAAGCCCTCCCACTGCTGCCCCCTCCACCACCCTCCATCACCTGCCCGAAACTGAGAATTCCCATCTATACCCTGTGCCTATACCCTGTGCCTAATAGCCACTGATGGACTTTGGCTCCATATGTTTATCTAATTCCCTCTTGAAACTGTCCATGCTTGTTGCTGCCACCACCTCCTGTGGCAGTGAATTCCATATGTTAATCACTCTTTGGGTGAAGAAGTATTTCCTTTTATCTGTTCTAACCTGACTGCTCAGCAATTTCATGGAATGCCCACGAGTTCTTGTATTGTGAGAAAAGGGGGAAAAGTACTTCTTTCTCAACCTGCTCAATCCCATTCATAATCTTATAAACCTCGATCATGTCACCCCTCAGCCATCATTTCTCCAAGCTGAAGAGCCCCAAGCGTTTTAACCTTTCTTCATAGGGAAGGTGTTCCAACCCTTTTATCATTCTAGTTGCCCTTCTCGGCACTTTTTTTTTTTTACACTCATTTAGAGTCCACGGCAGTTTGGAGGAAGGGCGAGCTACTGGGAAAACCCATTTTTCAAAGAAGCACTTCTAAGCCAAACAGACTTCGATCACAAACATTTCCCTCAGAACAAAAATGGATGCATGGACCGATGGGTTGCATTTTGATTTGATACTAAGCACTGATAATTGTATCTTATCCCTGGGTTGTCCCTGTTACTTTTTTTTTTTGAATCCCAAAATAAACTTTATTGAAATTAAGAGTCAAATACATATGCAGAAAGAATTAAGAACTTCAAGTAAGTACAAACAACACGAAAACAATTGATAACTGGAATTACTATACAATACGAGCAATTATATAGAGGTGAAGGAACAACAGGTAATAATAATTTTAAAAGAATTTTTAATATACAGCATTTATGGCATCTAAAGTAGATCTTGAACTCTTTACGAGATGCTAGATCAGGGGTGTCAAACATGCAACCCTGGGGACCAAATCAGGCCCCCAAAGGTCTTCCATCAAGCCCGCAGTGGAACTGGCCGTCTCTTGCTTCCAGTTCTGCTGCTGCTGCTGCATCATAGCTTCCTTCGCCAGACTCTCTCAATCGCTCAGCCATTCCATGTTTTAACCTGGGTCCCAGACTCAGAACTCTGAGCAGGAGAGTTCTGTGGTGGAATGTCAATAAATCAAAAGTAGGTTTGCAACTTACAGATTCACACTTGAACAGCATACTCAAGATTGCAGCAGCACAGACATTTTGATGCAATAATGCAGAGCAAGAGGTGTCAGTTATCAGGCACTGTTAAATAAACAAAATATTGCCAGAGTGCTAATGTTGTAAACATGTTTTCATTTTAAGTAAAAAAACAAACAAACCACATTTGTGTCCTTTATAAAGTTTATATCTCCACTACCTGGCATTACATTTTACGACACACATGGCCCGGCCCAACCAGGTCTCATTTACGTCAGATCTAGCCCTCTTAACAAATGAGTTCAACACCCCCGTGCGAGATATTCTAAAACTGGAAACCATAATTTCACAGATTTTGAAGTATAGGGTTCTGTTTCACTTTTGTGCCAAAGAATCTGACAACGTATCCATTATACAGTATTCTTGTAATTTTAAGAGCCAATCAGAGATCGTCGGACTTTACTTAATGTTAGCGAGCATTGCCCTGTTAACACTGAAATGCCTCATCCGCTCAATGTCATGCTGCTCTGAGACTGGCAGACTCCTTTTGCCCTGTCGGCACTCCAGACCCTGATGTGTCAGCTCGAACCCAGAGCTTCGTTTCGAGAGCATCCCTCTTGTCCTTCTAAAGCGGTTCCACCTCGATACTCTGTTCCTCCCGTTGGCTGCATGCTTGGAAGGATACAGCCAGTTCCCTGAGTGCACACACCGCAGACTGTTGGCGCCTTTCACAACCCACTGAACAGGCAAATTGACTTTGCAGAGCTGCGGGAGAATCCACGGCTTCAGTCGGCTGCCCCGTGTGAAATCGCTCAGATAAGACCTGTACAGTACGTTCTGTTGCTGCTGAGTCCTCACTTTTGGTAGTTCCAGTGAAACAAGAGGTGCTTCTTCCCTTGTGGCTGGTTAGGAGACCCGATTCAGGAGGCGGGAGGGGAAACATGGTTAGCCACATCAGGAAATATTGCACGGCGAAAGGCTGCACATTTATTTATTTATTTATTTATTTATTTATTTATTTATTTATTTATTTATTTATTTATTCCATTTCTATATCGCTCCATTCCGGAGGCTCTGAGTGGTTTACATAGTGGTTTATATTTCCTAGCTAGGGCCACACTTGAATGGGGAGGTGAGTGCCTACCAGGCACCCTACCGGCTTTGTTGTTTCTTTCTGTGGTTCCACTGCTACAGTGGCTCAGCGTGGTCTGGCTTCTGCGTGATGTTTTTCCGGCGCGATCCAGCTCGGCGTGGCTCTGCAGTGGCTCCTACTGGGCTGGTTCCACAGTCTGCGGCTGTGCGATGACTGCTGCACTAGCCTCCGTCCTGATTGGCCCGGCTGCGCTGCATCGCCGCATCGCCTCGTCGCCAATACATTGAATACATGCTTTATCTAAGGTATACATGTTCTGTCGACGGTACCAGCCCATTCACAGAGAGGGGCCTCTTGATGTGTATGTGCGTGTGTGCAAAGTGTGGTCAAGTCACAGCCAATGTATGGCGACCCCAGCAAGGGGGTTTCAAGGCAGGTGCAAAACAGAGGTGGTTTGCCTTGAACTTCCACTGCAGAGCCTTCCTTGGTGGATTCCCTTCCAAGTACCGATCATGCTTAGCTTAGATTTATGGTGACCCCAGCAACGGGTTTTCAAGGCAGGTGAGAAGCAGAGGTAGTTTGCCAGTGCCTTCCTCTGCAGAGTCTTCCTTGGTGGTCTCCCATCCAAGTACCTGCCCTGCTTAGCTGCCAAGGGGCTTTCAAGGCAGGTGAGAAGCAGAGGTGGTTTGCCATTGCCTTCCTCTGCAGAGTCTTCCTTGGTGGTCTCCCATCCAAGTACCTGCCCTGCTTAGCTGCCAAGGGGCTTTCCAGGCAAGTGAGAGGCAGAGGTGGTTTGCCATTCCTTCCTCTGCAGAGTCTTCCTTGGTGGCCTCCCTTCCAAATACCTGCCCTGCTTAGCTGTCAAGGGGCTTTCAAGGCAGGTGAGAAGCAGAGGTGGTTTGCCAGTGCCTTCCTCTGCAGAGTCTTCCTTGGTGGTCTCCCTTCCAAGTACCTGCCCTGCTTATCTCCCAAGGGGTTTCCAAGGCAGGTGAGAGGCAGAAGTGTTTGCCCCAGGCGGAATAATGAGACAGACAACAGGCTGGAATTAAACAGGGCCACTTTATTAACTATTTAACAGAACCTTGCAGCAATAACAACTAAGCAAGCATGGCCATACAGCCAAGGCAGCTCCCCTGACCAACCCCTTCCTTCAGGTGAGTCTGCCATAAAAGGTTCCCAGTGGAGGTGATCACCATTCCCACCTGACCCTGAAATCTGAAGGCAGTTCCTAGTGACCGCCTGATCCCAAGCGGGATATGCCGAAGGTGCTCACCAGTTCCATTTCTGCTTGCACAAACCTGCCAGTGACCAGACTAATTAAGTGCTCCCACAATGATTCCCTTAAAGCCACTGCCCTCAGTGCAAGGTAGCGAAAAACACCCTACCACGGCTGCCAATATGGGTAGAAGTGAAATTCCTACCTGGCCCCTTCAAAACGACGACCAGCCAAAGCCTGCACTGATAACAGGGTGGGAGGGTGGGCAGCACGGAGCAACTGACAAGGGCGGAGCGGAGCCTGGCCCTTGAAAACAGCCGCTCCGCCCCTGCAACGTCGGGACGCTCAGCGTCCCTTCTGTGCCGTCTCCTTCCCCGGAGCGGCAAGCAGCCCCGCCCACCAGCGGCATTGCCGGGCGAGCAGGAGCTCCGTTGCCAGTGCCTTCCTCTGCAGAGTCTTCCTTGGTGGTCTCCCATCCAATTATCTGCCCTGCTTAGCTGCCAAGGGGCTTCCGAGGCAGGTGAGAGGCAGAGGTGGTTTGCCAGTGCCTTCCTCTGCAGAGTCTTCCTTGGTGGTCTCCCATCCAAGTACCTGCCCTGCTTATCTCCCAAGGGGTTTTCAAGGCAGGTGAGAGGCAGAGGTAGTTTGCCAGTGCCTTCCTCTGCAGAGTCTTCCTTGGTGGTCTCCCTTCCAAGTACCTGCCCTGCTTATCTCCCAAGGGGTTTTCAAGGCAGGTGAGAGGCAGAGGTAGTTTGCCAGTGCCTTCCTCTGCAGAGTCTTCCTTGGTGGTCTCCCATCCAATTACCTGCCCTGCTTATCTCCCAAGGGGCTTTCAAGGCAGGTGAGAGGCAGAGGTGGTTTGCCAGTCTCTTCCCCTGCAGAGTCTTCCTTGGTGGTCTCCCATCCACTTACCTGCCCTGCTTATCTCCCAAGGGACTTTCAAGGCAGGGGAGAGGCAGAGGTGGTTTGCCCTTGCCTTCCTCTGCAGAGTCTTCCTTGGTGGTCTCCCATCCAAGTACCTGCCCTTCTGAGATCTAAGAGGTCGGGCTATGCCTGCCTTCCCTCCCATGATCTCCTGACTAAGCTGAAAGTAGGGGGGGGATGCTGCAAATGGATCAATAATTGATTTGAGGCCACTTGGAAGGGTCCTGGTCAAGGCAAACATCTGTAGGCATTCTGCAGGAAGGTCAACGGATGCTGATGAGGCAGACAAAAATTTATCAGTGAGGGATCTGTGGCTCCCTGAAGAGGTTTCAGACAATTTAGTGTTCTTGGCTTTCAAGGGACTCATAAGGACATTTGTAACACAAGGGAAAGTTGCAGCATCAGACAGTTTTCACATTCTAGAAAATGTTGTTTCCCCAGTGATCCAGGATACATCTTGTTACAAGCATTGCTTGGCATTCCTAAGACCTAGCAAGATATTGGGTGTGACCACACTGGCGGCTTGGCATGAGATGGTGCTGCCTCTAATTGTACCAGTTTAAAAGCTTGCAGGGCATATCATCCAGACAGCACGCCCTGCTGTGGGTTACCCATGTGGCTGTCCTGTGGTCAAGCATCCATGTTACTGCAGCACATCACCCATGGAGCGCACTGGCCGGTCATTTTTAAAAATGCAGGTGAGCACATATGCGCTTATGTGCATGCATGTGCTCTCATGCGCATGAAGGCAAAAACTCAAAAAAAGACCCACTCCAGCAGCAGAAGTGGATCTTCAGGTTCAGACCGCCAATCTGTTTTGCACATGCTCCCCTGTGTTCAGACATGTGCAATAAATCTGCGGGGAACCAAAAACACCCCTTGTGATGTGGTGCCTTTTTCACCCAGCTCCAAGTTGTCCTACAATGGGGTGAGTATGCCTGGGGAACTCCTGGCAGAAGAGGCGGTGTGAATATCTTCATGTATATTCGGTATATACAATGACTGCATAAAGTCCATTCAGTTTGTTTTCATCTCAATCATTTGGCTTAATTAGGTTATGGATCTCTTTGGTGTAGCCAGTTTGATGTAGTGGTTAAATGTGTAGACTCTAATCTGGGAGAACCGGGGTTTGATTCCCCGCTCCTCCACTTGCAGCTGCTGGATGACCTTGGGCAAGCCATAGTTCTGGGTAGTGAAGGGCGGGCCCCAAGCTAGCCCGGACTCTAATCTGGGAGAACCGGGTTTGATTCCCCACTCCTCCACTTGCACCTGCTGGTGTGACCTTGGGTCAGTCACATGCTCTGACACAGCTGTTCCTGAAAAAGAGCAGTTTCTGTCAGAGCTCTCTCAGCCTCACCTACCTCACAGGGTGTTTGTTGGGGGGGGGAGGGAAAGGAGTTTGTAAGCCGCTCTGAGACTCAAAAGTGAAGGGCGGGGTATAAATCCAATCTCTTCTCTCATCTTCTCTCTTCTTCTTCTTCTTGTCAGATCTCGGCAGCTAAGCAGGGTCAGCTCTGGTCAATATTTGGATGAGAGACAACCAAGGAATCTCAAGATTGCTGCACCAAGGCAGGCAATGGTAAAATGACTCCAAACATCCCTTGCCTTGAAAATCGTCATGGATCACCGTAAGTCAGCGGCAAGTTGATGGGACTTTCTACCACCAACTCACGAGTGGTAGACTATGAGTTGGATCCTGTTAAGTAGGCAACTCAACAAGAGGCAGTGATTTCAGCAAAGTGATTCAGCTTTATTGGTAACAGCAACTAGACGATCCGAACACAACGACAACACACAACAACAGTGGAGCACAGCTCCTCTTTTTAAATGATCCGGGCTGTCAAAGCCACGCCCATAGATAAGTTAAGAACCAATGGCATTACAGAGATAAAGGCCAATCAGGTCTGTTCCCTCCATGAACATATTTACACTTGTGATTGGTTGCTTCAAACCATTCCGTAGGAACGACCAATAGAAATGTCACAGCTTATGATCCACTGCATAGAATTAAACTTTACATGGTAAAGAATAGGCTCAATTACAGTAAAGACGTTACAGATCCAGTGGCGGGCTGGAAATTTCCTGCCTCCCCTTCCCACTGCAGCCCACTGATCTCCACAGAACGCTGTTCCTGGTGGATAGGTGGACCCTGTTCCTGGTGGACCCAGCAGAACGACACAATGTGGGAGGGGGAATCTATGTCAATTGGAGGTCTGATCTAGGTCCAACCCAATGGATTGTGTGGTTTGCTCAGGGTGATAAACGGAAGCACGTAGATACGTCTTGTGGACAGGGTTTTTTCACCATAAGGTATTAATTGTGTAATCATCTTGGGGTGTCCAGAGAATGGACCTGTTGTATGCAATGCTCCCTCTAAGCAGTGGATGCTTGTGAGCAAAAATCCTATTTGGCGAGCAACTGGCATTAAAAGTTGTGAGTGAGCGATTTGGCCGCTTGCATAAATTGGTTTGCTCTGGCGCCGTCCCTTCCTGAGCTGAGACAAAAATCTGTGGGCTGGAGGCTAAAAATAACCCTGAGCTAGCTCACACTAACTCAGCTTAGAGGGAACACCGGTTGTATGGACTCGTTGACGCTCAGGTTGATAGTGAGGCAAAAGTTGCAAGCTAATGATGTGCCTCAAAGACTTCCTTCACAAGGGTCTCAATGACTGATTCCTCAGTGAATATCAAGGACGTGAGAGATGTTTGTGGGAAGGAGGTGAATAAGTGCTGCTCTAAAGTCAGCTGTGTATATGTTCATGTATTGTGGGGTCACGTGGGACCTGTGGCTAGGCAGCTTCCACAGAAGCTCTCACTATTATCAGAAATAATTATGGGTGAGGAGGACAAACAGGCAAAGCTTTCCAGCAAGGTCTGCTGTGGTCTCACCAGGGATCATGATCCTGGTGGCTTGTCATCTGTCTTTGTGAGGGATGGTGGTACGTAGAGCCTTGGCATCCACAGAGGCCAGGATGCTGGTCTCTGGAAGGCAACCAATAGCTTGTAATTTCCTCATGAAGTCGAGCTGTGTAACGGATTGCAAAGAAAAGCAGGCTTTTTAAAATGCTGCTTGTGTCAGGGAGTTCAAGAGTTAATCTTCCCTGGAAAGAAGAGCTTATGTGATTGGCTGCTCTACTTGCTCTCTGATTGGCCAGCATCAGCAGAGAGAGGAAATAAAACAGCTGATCCGGAGGGAATAGTGGTCTTGATCTGAAATCTAGTATCTGGATCAGAAGCCAAAGGGGAAAGACTTTGGTCACCAGGGATTTCTGTCAGGGAATTGTCAGAAAAGCACTTCTCTAGAGGGAAGAATAAGGACCTCATTGTTTATTTTTATTTATTTTTGAGATTTTTATTCCGCCTTCCCCAAAGCGGGCTAAGAGCAAATCACAAAGAAACTGAGTCCAAGACACTTTACAGTAAAATCACATTAAAATCATTAAAGCAATAAACAATAACATTCACACTGGTAGCGACAGTGTCATATAAAGCTGTTAGGACCACAAGATGGAATCAAATGGGCCCTTTCAATGAATTGGGAACAAGTTGTCTTAAATATATTAGAACTACTTTAAGAGAGAACTTAGCTTCTCAGTCAAGAAAGCTACAGAACAGCTTTATGCAGACAATGGATACTGGAGAAGGATTTGGCAGAAGGTCTGGGTAGTTAGAGAGAACTCCCATACAAGCCAAATAGTAAAAAGAGTTATTGCTTCTTAGGGACAAGGAGAATAACTTCCTGCCAGTGAAAGGGGTTGGGAGGAGAACCCTGGTCTGTGATAAAGGGGAGAAGCTTAGACACCTCAGGAGCTAGTGAAAAGCTGTAATATCGAAAGGGAAAACCTAGATCTCTGAAGGGAGAAACCTAGAAGCATTAAGACAACACTGTTCTCCAGAAGAAGCATTAATGAGCACTGTATTAGTGCTGAAATATACTAAACAAAGTTCCTCTCAAAGAAAGAACTAGAAAACTCAGAAATTAAGCTTCGACAACACTCTCTTTTATGTTCAAAAGCCTCCATTCTGTATATGTTAGAAAGTTTTGTCTCAGCAACCTGTATACCTTGAATCCTCATATTTATGTATTCCCTGCCTGTTGAATAAAATCTTTATCCTGTTTTTAAAAGTTAATCTGCCTCAAGTGTCATTTCCCAAGGATTTATAAAACAGGACAGCTCCTGTATTTCCTTCATGTTCCTGTACTGGGCCTAAAGCCTAAACAAATATCTGTGACAGGGTGGGACAATTTAAGCTTATCAGACAAAGAAGAAATACACCCTACTGGAGGGCGACTCAGTTACGAAGGGGAACTAAAATGTTTTTGGCGGGAAAATTCCACCTGGGGGTTGGGAAAGAGACAGGGGTCTGTCATACCGTGTTAGTCTGTCTGTAGCAGGAGAAAAGTGTAAGACTCCAGTAACACCTTAAAGACTTAACAACGATTTGTGGCAGGGTATGAGCTTTTGTGAGGCACTGCTCACTTCTTCAGATTTCTTCAGACACTGCTGGTTGTCTGGAGAAGTGAGCAGTGACTCACAAAAGCTCATACCGTGTCACAAATCTTGTTAGTCTTTAAGTTGCTACTGGACTCTTGAACATATGAAACTGCCTCAGACTGAATCAGACTCTTGGGTCCATCAACATCAGTATTGTCTACTCGGACTGGCAGCAGCAGCTCTTCGAGGCCCCGAGTTGCATCACCTACTGCCTGATCTTTTCAACTGGAGATACCGGGGACTGAACCCGGGACCTTCTGCGTGCCAAGCAGATGCTCTACCGCTGAGCCACAGCCCCGCCCCTCCCATCTTGCTCTTTTCTACAGCTAGATGTAGAAAAGATTAGGAGTCCACTAGTGTCTTAAAGTCTAACATAATTTGTGGTAGGGTGTGAGCTTTCATGAGTCACTGCTCACGACAGCTCATCCCCTACCACAAATTTTGTTAGTCTTTAAGGAGCTACTGCACGCTTACTCTTTTTCTATTGCTCAAGAAGTCAGTCATTTCCCACAAACAATGAGGAATGCCAGTGACAAAGGGCCTGAGGATAGAGTCCGTGTAGCCAGAAACTTCTACTGTGACTGTGACAATACCCAAAATAACGGCCTATCTCTGCGGACCAAATCTGTGCATTTGAAGTAGTGGATACAAGCTTCCTGGCTAAAGCTCCAGAGATGTGTCCCTGTCCGTGTGTTCCTGTATATTTTTGCGACAGAACAACCAAAAAGCTATTTTCTTTTGGGCAATGTTCCGAATGGGCTGTTTTTGTCACCAAAACAACCAAAACCACTTTAAAAACCTGGGAATGAGAGTGATCGGCTGCTCGATTCCCTGACGGGATGACCTTCCAACCCGTTTATGGTTTTTTAAACCTTTCGCTCTAGCGGGATGAACTCGATAACCCCCGCGGGGTTTGGGGTCTCTGGCCCTGACTGGTATTAACCACCTAACCAGTTGGATTTTGGGTCTCTTGCCCTAGCTGGATAATCACACAACCAGCAAGGTTTTGGGATTCTCTTCTCTAACTGGGTCACCTTGAACCATCGATAGAAAGATTAGAAATTGAAGGTGTGAGGTCATTCCTTTACAGGACCTCCTGATTGCAACTCAAAGGTGAGCTGCAAACTCCACCCTGAAGGGCAGATGCTCGCCTTGAGCGGGGAACCTAATGTGGCCAACGGCCATAGGAGGGGGGTGAAAAGGGAATAGCCAACCCAGGATAGAGTGCTCGCTAGAGCCACACATGCATACAGAAACCAATCACACAAACCTAAGCTGGGTGTTCTTGGGAAAACGTCCTCCTACGTCCACCTGCCTGAAAAACATGTCTGTCGACTCACATGTTTTCAGACACGCAGGGCCAGCCGCGTATTCTCGTACTTAATTCATTCTGGTATTCCTCTGAGGAGTCCTCATAGCTAAATAAGGTTGGCCCTGGTTAGTCCTTGGATGGGTGAGTCCAGGATCACTATGGAGAGGCAGAAAATGACAAACCTTCTCTCTAGGGCTGTCAGCCTCCAGGTGGGACCTAAGGATCCCCTGGAATTACAGTTCATCTCCAGACTACAGAGGTCAGTTCTCCTGGAGAAAATGGCTGCTTTGGAGGGTGGACTGTATGGCATTGTACTCCACTGAAGTCCCTGACCTCCCCAGGCTCCATCCCCAAATCTCCAGGAGTTTCCCAATCTGGATCTAGCAACCCTACCTCCCATCCCCTGCCGGTGGCCAGGAGGGACCTGGCCAATGCTCCCTCTAAGCTGTGGAAGCTTGTGAGCAAAAATCCTACTTTGTGAGCCATTGGCATTAAAGTAGAAATGAAGAAAGGTTAAAACGCTTGGGGATCTTCAGCTTGGAGAAACGACGGCTGAGGGGTGACATGATCGAGGTTTATAAGATTATGAATGGGATTGAGCAGGTTGAGAAAGAAGTACTTTTCCCCCTTTCTCACAATACAAGAACTCGTGGGCACTCCATGAAATTGCTGAGCAGTCGGGTTAGAATGGATAAAAGGAAGTACTTCTTCACCCAAAGAGTGATTAACATGTGGAATTCACTGCCACAGCAGGTGGTGGCAACTACAAGCATGGACAGTTTCAAGAGGGAATTAGATAAACATACGGAGCAGAAGTCCATCAGTGGCTATTAGCCACAGGGTATAGATGGGAACTCTCAGTCTGGGGCAGGTGATGCACTCTATTCTTGGTCCTGGAGGGGGCAGCAGTGGGAGGGCTTCTAGTGTCCTGGCCCCACTGCTGGACCTCCTGATGGCACCTGGTATATTTTGGCCGCTGTGTGACAGAGTGTTGGACTGGATGGGCCATTGGCCTGATTCAACATTGGCTTATCTTATGTTCTTATGTAAAGTACTGCATAAATTAGTTTGCTCTGGAGCCATCCTTCCTGAGCTGAGCTAAAAATGTGCGATCCGGAGGCTAAAAAACTGTGAGCTAGACCACACTAACTCACCTTACACTGCACCTGGCAACCCCCATCTCTTCATCTCCTACCTTGAAACCCCTGCGGTGTCCCCATAAGTCAGCTGCGACTCCACGGCACTTTCCGCCACCACAAGATGCAATAAACATCCAACCTTGCAGCCCCGGGAGAATTTACAGCTTTGGGGGGGAAGTTAGCACTTCTTACCTCTCCTGCCAAGGGAACGCTGTTTCTAATAACATTCTCCGTAATTCATCACTGTGGGGTATTATTACACATTCCAGCTTCGCAGGCAGCTGACCGGCTGAAAGTTTGTTCCTGCCATTGTTCATATATCGTAACGCTCTGCAAAAAAAAAAAAAAATGAACGAAAGATGTGCATTTGCATTTTTATATCCCGCTAATGTTCTTTTATTGCCCCAGCTAGTGATGTTCTTGTCGTCCCAGAGACATTCCTCCCACTGAAACGGCACGAGCATCTGCTGTTTACTCAGAGCAAACGGTTCTGGATTGGAGCCTTTGACTATGACCTTCAGATGCGACACTTTCCTCTAACGCTTACCCCCCCCAGCGTAAACAGAGAGCATGTTTCCTTTGCGATACATGTACTCCTTGGCGAGATTATCCCTATTAGTGTAAGCATTTGCCGGGTGGGATAGACCCCGCAATGTCTTTCTCCTGCCAAATCTTTCAGCTGGCCTCACAGGGTAATCATTCTGGCTTCCTCGCCTATTTACAGTTTAGAATCGCGGGTTGAAATGGATCAACAAGCGCATTCAATTTTATTCGGGTGGCACGGTGTGGACACAGGGTCTGTGGATTTGGCCATTTTATCTTCCCTTTGGACAACTTCGCAGGATGCTGCCGAGTTCTCCTCCGGAACGAGTCCGGGAGGTTCTAGCTAGGGTGGACTTCATTACAAACCAGAATCAAAATGGGCTCTAACGTCTATCAGACTCCAGTAACTTGTTGGCAAATAATAACCTGCATTACATGTACACAGCGGCCTTGGTACATTATCTGAGGGTGACATTTCTCAGGGTTGCTTGACACTTGTCAGGGAGGCTCTAGGCTGATCTTGCACTGAGCAGGGGGTTGGACTAGATTGCTTGTATGGCCCCTTCAAATTCTCTGATTCTATGACACGGGGAAATGACATGATCACATGATGTGATGTAAAGGCGCTGTGCACATTCAGAAGACTAACAGGCCATTCTGGGTCTTTAGACAATGCATTTGGAAGAATAATCCAGTTAGGCATCTTTGCTGAAATTGGACTGGAGAATCCAGCTCTGCTGAAAGCATTTCGAAGTTCCATCTGTTTCAGTTGCTTTCTCAGGTCGATAATGATTTAAGACTTCCAAAGAGCATTCTCACTTCTAGCAGCACTTACTTACTAGTATCTTCTGTGGTGGAGTCCGAGTGGAGAGATGGGGCCTTGACTGAACACCGATATCTTCAGGCTGCATTTTAGAGCAAGGAAGTGGTGGCCACTCTGTTATTGTGGCATCCACGCTCTTATTTTCAATTTCTATCATTTACTGAGAATCCCTGTGTGTTGGATGAGGACCAGGCCCATAGCCAGAATTGTGTGGCTTGTGGGGCAATTTTTTTTCTGGTGGGGCTGAAGTTCTCAGTGCAGAAAGAAAAGCCAGAATTCTGAGGGGCTGGGCTGGGCCAGGCCTGGCCTTCTCCTCTCTCCGACATAGGTGTTCTTAAGCAAGCAATCACCCTTAGCCTATTAACCATTGAGCCAATAGAAAGCTGTTATCAGGATATATCTCTAAATTGCAAGCTGTCAACCACTTTAGATGACAGTTCTCAGCTGCTGCAAGTTAATTACTTCTGCCAGCCTAAGCAACAATTCTGATAACAAGACGGCAGGTGGGGGGTGATGACTTCTATAGTCAAGAAAGCTAACATTTAGGCAGAAAAACTTTCTTAAAAGAAAACAGTTTCTTGACACAGTGTTAGAAGGGATCCTAGAGGTCACCTACTCCAACCCCTTTGCTCAGTGCAGGAATTACTCAACTACAGCACCCCACTCTGTTTAAAGGAGCACACGTCTTTAAAAAAATGTTTTTAAATGATTGAAAAAGAACTTACAGGAGAAATTCTTGTGGGGCTGTGCCTTCAAGAAAGGGGGCAGAGCCCCCAAACCCCACCGTAGCTATGGACCTGACTAGGACCCAAATCTCTGTTTGGGCAAGAAGATCACTGGGAGACTTTGGACTAGCCACCGTCTTTCAGTCTAATCCAGCTCACAAGGCTGTGGGAAGAAAAACGGAGGACTCCATGGATGACGGATGGGATACAAATACAAGGAACTGCAAAATTAAGTAAAATTGAAAAATTAAAAAGCCTTTACTCCCTGCAACAGTCTCCTCCTTACAATTACCTCCCCAGCAGCTGTCTTGTAAAAAGGGGCTGGGAATCACACCCTGATTTGCAACACGGACATGTTGTTGAAGTGTTCACAAGACCTGCATGTTCAAAAAATGTCTGAAAACTCAGGATTCATCTTCCAAGCACATAATTC
Source organism: Gekko gecko (assembly GCA_029375565.1). Classification (NCBI taxonomy): domain Eukaryota; kingdom Metazoa; phylum Chordata; class Lepidosauria; order Squamata; family Gekkonidae; genus Gekko; species Gekko gecko. The sequence continues at coordinate 331,996,053 of JAPDNY010000001.1, read as the reverse complement.
GGGCTGAGCCAGAAGTTGAACCCTAGCTTCACAGCTGCCTTCTATTTATTTTATTTTATTAGATTTTTATCCTGCCCTCCCCTCATAGCAGGCTTAGGGTGGGTTCCATCATACATAGTACACAAAAACAGTTAAAATACATCAAATAAAATAAGCAGAGCCTCTAACCAGAGCCTCAAAAGATGAGGTAATTGGGGTTCCAAGTAGTTATTTAGATCTGACTCACAGCAGCACTAGAGGGGAGGCCCAATAAAGTGTGGATGTCCGCCTCAACTAAAAGCCTGGCGGAAGAGCTCCGTCTTGCAGGCCCTTCTTCAGTTTTCTTATAAGGGAGGACTGCAAAGAAGGCAAAAGTCAGCCATTGTGGTGGGGAAGCAGGGAATCGTCTGTGTTCCTACCTGGCCTAGGCATAGGGGGCGGGGCTAGGTGTCACATGATGACGCTGTAACATCCTGTGTTGCCGTGACAATCTAATCTAGTAATGTGGAGATTTGAGGGTGGGGCCTAGGAAATGCAGGGTTTACAGAGGGGACGACCTAAGCATGCTGGAATGCCATAGAGTCCACCCTCCAAAGCAGCCAATTTCTCCAAGGGAACTGATCTCTCCCATCTGGAGAGCAGTTGTCATATGGGGAGGTCTCCAGGCCCCACCTTGAGGGTGGCAACCATAAGGCATCCAGGGAAACAGCACTGTCTTTTTACAGATCTTTTTGACAGGTTGAAGAGTTGTTGTTTCTCTTGTTTTTTGATACACTGGTTTTTTAATTAGAAAAAGGCGGAATAGGAATATTTAAAGTCATAATTCCTTAAAAGCGAGTTCAGTCGCACTAAGATATGAGGAATCGGTAAATCCTAACAAAGGAATTAAGTTCTGCATCAGGGTTTTTGTGACTGTAATGACGCACCAGGAGAATGGCGCTGTAATGATGAATAATAATGAGGCATAAACAGTTTGCCGGTCTCACGTACGTGTATTTCAGTCGTGATACAAGAGATGGTTTGCTGTCGAAAGCAGGCAGTGGAAACGGAGTCAGCCCAGAGAACGTTTTTCGTGAACCAGGATTGAAATGGAACCTCTAAAATTCTTTTAGCAAAACCTTCTTTTTCTTTTATTTTTGGTGGAGCTGGAGAAGATTCTTGGGAGCAGCCGGAGCCCAAAAACGGCTTGACGGATTGTGATATTTGCAGTACCATCCTGAACAAAATTATACGCTTTTAAATCCATGGAAGCCAATGGGCTTAAAAGGGTGCAATTCTGTTTGGGATCGCACTGTTAATCAGGGAGGGAAGGTGTGACGGTACCTCTCTCTTATTTTGTGTGGTTAGGGGTGAAGTAGTTTTAAATTTCTTGTTGTTCCTTTCTCTCACTTAAAGCATCTCTCGCTGCCACCAGGAGTTTAATTTCGGTCTTTAATTAACCTCTCCCACAGTATTGTGCCCGAGCTCTAAGGCTCCGTTGTTGGACTATGGGATTCTGAGGATAAGACTCTGGGTTAACAATAAATAAGATAAAACTTTATTAGTAAAAGAAGCGTACTGGTTACAGGATGATTTGTTAAGTTGCTTAGTAGAATCTTTCCCTTTTTCTCAGGTCTCTGTCAGCTTTTCCCCCTCACTCTCTTAAAATACTGAGAAGAGAAGAAGAAGAGTTTGGACTTATACTCCGCCCTTCACTGCCCAAAGGCGTCTCAGAGCGGCTTACAAACTCCTTTCCCTTCCCCTCCCCACAACAGATGCCCTGTGAGGTAGGTGGGGCTGAGAAAACTTCCAACAGAAACTGTCCTTGACAGAACAGCTGTGCCAGAGCTTGTGACTGACCCAAGGTCACATCAGCAGGTGCAAGTGGAGGAGTGGGGAATCAAACCCGGTTCTCCCCGATTAGAGTCCACGCACTGAACCACTACACCAAACTGACAGTATTAGATTTTGCCTAATATGCCCCCTTAAGTATACATTCTCCCTCTTTTAGAATCTTAATGCCTTTCACAGCACCTCTATACAGGCTTGCCAAGAACTTACCTTAATTCAGTGGGGGACGGATACATCCTGGCAGGAACATCCGGCAGGACCATCCCCGGGGGAAGGAAAAATGTGGCACACAATGCCATCGCCCGGCGTCACTTCCTGGCAATGGCATTGTGCGGTGTGGGTGTTGCCGGAAGGAATGTTCTGGCCGGGGACTGTGTGTCCCCTGCTGAAATACAATAGGTACTTGGCAACCCTACCTCTATATGATTCTATTTGGAAGACTGTTAATCTGACTTTGTAGACAGACCGCAACTGACAGCTACTGACTGCTGACTGAACACTTCAGACTCAGAGTCAAACTGAACACTCTGCCTTCTCTCTCTCCACACACACACCTCCTAGCTCCGCCCACACACTCTCAGTCACCAACCTATCACCTCACTCACTCATCTCCCTCCTTCTCCCCGCCCTTGTTCTTCTGACACTGACCAACCATTTTAAAGGAACATACACTTATAACTTGAAATCATTACAGAAGGGCTCTCACCTTGACCTTGGGAAGAGAGAGGCTGATGCTGCTTAGCAGTTTTCATTTTAATATAATATTCACTTTGTTACAGAGTGGCCGGGCCTAACACTTTCCCATTAGCTAAGAGGAGGCAGCCCTGATCTAGATGGCTCATGCTAGCTTGATCTCATCCAATTTCAGAAGCTAAGCAGGGTCAGCCCTGGTTGGTACTTGGATAGGAGACCACCAAGCAAGTCCAGGGTTGGGATGGGCAAGCCCTCTCTGAACATCTCTTGCTTTGGAAAGTGTGAGATCATCATCAGTTGGCTGTGACTTGGCAGCCCTTTCTGCCATCAAGAAGAAGAGACCTTCCTATCGGAACTGGATCTCTGTATACGGAAAATGAACAGTTTGAGACAGTTATGGATTTTCCCTTCAAGCTGTAATGATTGTTAGATCGAATATCCAATTTTATAGAGTCCTACTGCAAACAAAAGAGTTTGGACTGGATTCAGAGGTGCTCTTCACCAGTGAAGTGGTGATTCTATTGGTGGAAAAGGGTTAGGGTGGTTTTTGTGTGTGTGTGTCGATTTCCCCCTCCTGCCAATTTGACCGGTTACACCTCTTGGGCTTCTTACTGTTCCTGAGGTTCTTTTGACCCTGGCAGAATTCCATAGGGATCCGTGAGCGCCGCAGCAGAAAGGGGAGTAATAAAGTCCCCTTCTGCCGGATTCATTCCACTGTCGGATCCAGCCCTTTGGTGTTATTCATCGAAAACAGTGCAAAGTTTCTCAGCTGTTTCCTGAACCAGTTTTAAAGTTAGCGTCTGAACAGGAATATCAAAAAGATACTGATGAACCCACAGGACAGGATGGGACAATAGCCAAGGTGTCCCGGTTGCCTGGGTGATGCAGCCTCCCACCTTCTCTAGCTCTGACATCTCCAAAAAACCCACAGGAGAAGCAAGGCCCAGCCCAGCACAGGCTGCAGGGGAGTTGAATTGGGAAGAATTCCATACAGTAAGGGGTATTGGGATATTATTGACCTCCATGCTGGAAGAGAAGGAGGAAGAGGAAGAGGAAGAGGAAGAGGAAGAAGAAGAGGAGGAGGAGGAGGAGGAGGAAGAAGAAGAAGAAGAAGAAGAAGAAGAAGAAGAAGAAGAAGAAGAAGAAGAAGAAGAAGAAGAAGAAGAAGAAGAAGAAGAAGAAGAAGATTTATACCCTGCCCTTCACTTGGAGTCTCAGAGCGACTTACAATCTCCTTCCCTTTCTCTCCCCACAACAGACACCCTATAAGGTAGGTGGGGCTGAGAGCGCTCTGAGAGAATTGTTCTTGAGAGAACCGTGACTGACCCAAGGTCACCTAGCTGGCGGCGTGTGGAAGAGTGGGGAATCAAACCCGGTTCTCCCAGATTAGAGTCCCCCGCTCTTAACCACAACACCAAACTGGCTGCGATTGGCACATCCAGGTTGCTGGTAACCCTGTCCACTGTGCCATTATAGCCGAGGTGCTTTGCTTCTGGTCCACAGATTCAACATGGGGAGATTTTGCACTGTGCCCTTAGCCGTTCTAGAGGGGTTTTACATAGCAGACGCTGCATCATCCGGAGTGTTGATCTGAGCCGTGTTCCAGATTGGGGAGTCGTGTGCTTTTTTCTTCATCCCGGCAGCCGAAGGCTACCCCAACATCACGATGGGGCAGAGTAGGCAGCCTGGCTCATAGATGACGCCGGTAGCTGGATCTAAATGGCGCTTTAATTGCCTTTCAGGAATACAAACAGAGGCATCATTAGCTGTACCAGCAGATGCGGGTGTGGGTTTGAAGCAATCTCCAAACCTCATTTTATCAAGATCCCGATGAAGATAAATTGCTCTCGGAGGGCCTCCCCTTCTGAGAGAGGACACAGTGTCTCTTGCAGGGCCGGCTGCTTTTATTAGCCACTGTTACGGGATAACGGCACGCTGGCGGAAGCGTTTAAAAGCTTCTCAATCCAATATTTATGGTGCCGTTGAATTCACAAGGGCGGCGGGGGGGGGAATGCTGCTTGACAGTATGTATCTATAATGAGGCTTAATGGAGATTTTTTTTAAAAAATTAAAAGGTAAAGAGAAGCGGAATTGATTTAAAATCCCAACATTTTGTAGCAGCTGAAATATACTGGGTTCAAACGCATTCAGTGATTAGCTCATATTTATTAGTGATTTCAGCAGGACAGAAAAGAAAGTCTGCAAGCCCCTGGCTGAAGCCTGGTTATATGCATGCAAAAAGTAACACCACGCACACACACTCCCAATAATAGACTATTTACAAGTCCTTCTCTGTCCATGGAACAGACTGCCTCGGGAGGTGGTGGATGCTCCTTCGCTGGACGTTTTCAAGAGGAGACTGGACAACCATCTTTTGGGTATGTTGTAGGTATGTAGGGGTTTCGGCTGTGTTCCTGCAGAGTGCAGGGGGTTGGACTAGATGGCCTGCAAGGTCCCTTCCAACTCTAACATTCTATGATTCTATGATTCTATGATTCATTAGTGTAGTGGTTAAGTGCACGGCCTCTAATTTGGGAGAACCGGGTTTGATTCCCCACTCCTCCACTTGCAGCTGCTGGATGACCTTGAGTCAGTCATAAGTTCTTTCAGAGCTGTTCTCTCAATGGCAGTCCTCAAAAGAGCTCTCTCTCAGCCCCACCTACCCCACAGGGTGTCTGTTGTGGGGAGGGGAAGGGAAAGGAGATTGTAAGCCGCTCTGAGACTCCTTTGGGTAGTGAAGGGTGGGCTATAAATCCATTCTTTTCTTCTCCATCTTCATCTTCGTCTTTTCCCTTTCTGCTCCAAGACCAAGGCCAGCGCATGAAAAGTGTGCGTGTGACTCAGCAGGTAGAGATAACTGGCACAGATTGATGTCTTCTATATATTCCTGGGATGGGGGGATGACGATGACAATCCACGCCAACATTCACGAGGGCGGAGAATCACCGAGCCATTCGTCCCACCTCTACCAGCGACATCTTGTTTTGTTGTCAAAACAATGTCAGTTTTATAACTCCCCACTTAACGGAGGCTAAAATGTTCCAAGGGCCGGTGCAACCGTTCAGCAGTTATTATATCGTAACCTGTCAGTATTAATCGCAATGATAGGAGGCAAGCTGGGATTCATAATTACCTTCGCTAAGTAGCGATACTTTATGTCTCCTGATCACAGGGCAGAACAGGCCGTGGCGAGATCTCACTGGCTGTGTGGTGCTTATCGGTCCTGGTGGAGGCCTCGGGACCGTAAAATTAATACTTGGAACTATCTCAAATTGACACTTTTTATCCCCAAATCAGTTGTGCTGCTCTCTGAGTGCAGAGTTCCACGGCACTCCCTACAGAAGGCACCTTTGAGATGTATTTCTGTTGCCAGAGTCCATCCCGTGACACTGTCTATTAAGAGAGACTGAAAGTAACCGCTAATGTGGGCGGGCTGCGACTTTCCAGATGGTGTAAATAGATAATGGTAACACAGTGAAAGCGAGTTTGGTACAAAAATCACAGCACTGAGGCTGTAGCGCTGCATAAAAAAAATACAAATGGACATATAAAGGCCTAAAGATCATCTAAGTCAAATGTATTGAACTGTATTTAAGCTGTTTAAGGAGTCCTACGTGGACCATATTGAATATGTATGAATGCATTAGATGTTGGTTATATTCAGGGCTATCTTGGGGCAGGAACGCACAGGAACGGAGTTCTGGCTGGCTCCCAAGTTGGCCACGCCCAGCAGGAACTCATTAGCATAATAGGCCACACCCAACAGCAGAAACTCATTAGGACTGGCTACATTCGGGGTGTGTGGCCTAACATGCAAAGGAGTTCCTGCTGCAAAAAAGCCCTGGGTTTTGACAACAAACAAGGGAAACAGAATAAGAAGCAAAAGGTGGGTGTGGCTGGATGACAATACTTCTGGTAACATGGGGGTGTGGCCTAATATGCCAATGAGCTGTGCTGTCAGGGGTGTGGCCTAATATGTTAATGAGTTTCTGCTGTTGGGTGTAGCCTATTATGCTAATGAGTTCCTGCTGGGCTTTTTCTACAAAAAAAGCCCTGGTTATATTACAAACTTTGAATTAGATTATCTTTAGGACTTTACATGTCCATTTGTATTTTTTTTTTACATAGTGCTACAGCCTCAGTGCTGTGATTTTGGATCAAACTCTCCGGATGCTGGCTGCAGCTCTCCTGAGATTTCAACTGATCTCATAGAATCCTAGAATCACAGAGTTGGAAGGGGCCACACAGACCATCTAGTCCAACCCCCTGCCCAATGCAGGACCAGCCTAAAGCATCCCTGACAGATATCCGTCCAGCCTCTTCTCGAAAGCTGTCAGTGAAGGGGAGCTCACCTCCTCCCTCGGCAGCTGATTCCACCTTTTGAACCACTCTGACCGTGAAAAAGTTTTTCCTAATCTCCAGCCGCTACCTTTCTGCATGCAACTTAAACCATTACTTCGGGTCCTCTCCTCTGCCGCCAACTGGAACGGGCGACAGAGATCATTTCCCCTGGAGAAAATGGCTGCTCTGTAAGGTGGACTGTTATGGCACTATCCCCTGCTCAGTTCTCTTTCCTGCCCCGACTCTGGGCCCCCCAGACTCCACCCCCAAAATCTCCAGGAATCTCACAACCTGGAGCTGGCAACCCTATGTGGGGGAACCAGGAAGACTGTAGATCTTCGATCCTGCTGAGAAACGTGTGCTGCTGCAGCTAGAAATGGTGCGACGCGGCACGGAACGGACCTGTCTGAACCAGTTATTCACAGATAATGGTATTTGTACATTTAGTTTCACTGAAGTAAAGCTGCATTTAAAAAAAAAAATAGGTGGTTCTTTCCTCAGCATTTTTCATTGTGCCAAATTACTCAGGAGACATTTGGATATGTCTGGCCTGGGCACTGCGGTGGATTGGGGTGGCAGGAGCAGGCACGAAAATATTTTTGGCAAGGAAACCACCACTCTGTCCAATGCCACTCTCCTCTTGATCTCAGCATGCATTGATCTTGGAATTAGCTGAGAGCTATTGCCCAAACGTGCTGACTTGGATAGCCCAGGCTAGCCTGATTTCATCAGATCTCAGAAGATAAGCAGGGATGGCCCTGGTCAGTATTTGGATAGCAGACCCCATGGACCACATCACACCAGGCCCTCCTGTCCTCTGCTGTCCTCCGGAGTTTGCCCAACTTCATGTTCGTTGCATAAATGAAACTGTCTAACCATCTCATCCTTTGCCATCTCCTTCTTCTTTGACCTTCAATCTTTCCCAGCGTCAGGGTCTTCTCCAGTGAATGCTCCCTTCTCATTTGGTGGCCAAGGTATTTGAACTTCAGCTTCAGTATCTGGCCTTCCAGGGAACAGTTAGGGTTGATTTCTTTTAGGATTGACTGATTTCATCTCCTTGCAGTCCAAGGGACTCTCAAGAGTCGTCTCCAGCACCAAATCTATTTTTCGGTGCTCAGCCTTCCTTATGGTCCAACTCTCACAGCCATACATTACTACTGGGAATACCATCGCTTTGACCATACAGACTTTTGTTGGCAGAGCGATGTCTCTACTTTCTATTATACTGTCTAGGTTTGCCATCGCTTTCTTCCCAAGGACCAGGAGTCTTTTAATTTCATGGCTGCAGTCACCGTTTTCAGTGATCTTGGATCCCAGGAATGTGAAGTCTGTCACTGCTTCCATGACTTCCCCTTCTATTTGACAAGGAGTGATGGGGCTGGATGGCATGATCTTAGTTTTTTTGATGTTGAGTTTCAAGCCAGCTTTTGCACTCTCCTCTTTCATCCTGAACAAGAGGCTCTTGAGGTCCTCCTCACTTTCTGCCATTAGGGTGGTATTGTCTGCATATGCAGACACAGAGGTAAGCCATGGCAAACCACCTCTGAACATCTCTTTCCTTGAAAACCCTATGGAAGCTTCCACACTCCATGCCGCTTTCACTTTCTTTGATCTTCAGATTTTATGGTACCTTCTGCAAAGATTTATAGCTGTTTTATGGCCATTCAGGGGTGGCTTTGCAGTCAGTATGGCGTTGGCCCCAGGGTATCTGAGTGTGCTTTTGAGCTGCACCTTTCCTCCCAGTTGAGAAAATGTGGAGCGAATGCTAGATGCAGAATCGCCCTTAAATTGCCTCGACTGGAACACTAAGAGGATCTGGAGTGGCAGGCAAATGCGGAAAGGACCATGGACAGCTCCCGTTCCGGCTCACAGGCAGCTCATGGAATGCTACACGTCCCTATCATGTTTTCTACCAGTGCTGGAATTCAGCCTATGCCCATATCAGTGCTCCCATCAAGGGTAGACTCAAAGACATCACATCCCTGCTGATCCCCCCAACTTCCTAAACTCCAGCCTCCCCAAGCCCCACCCCCAAATCTCCAGGAAACTCCCAACCCAAAGTTGGCAACTCTTTCCTCCTGCAGTGATTGGAGACAGAGCAAAATCTCCAAATTGCCTAAGGAATCTCAGCTAAGCTAAACAGCTGTTAAATGGCTCTTTCCCCCTCTGCTCCTCCCAGTCCCAAGCTTCCGAAGGCCCTGATTGGCCATTGCTGGCTTTCTCTGCCAAGCCACCAGGATACAAAGAGGATTGGCAGATACCAGAAAAGGGGATGGACTTGGATCTGTCTGTCACAGGGACATTATAAAGCAGCCACCATACAAGTCGAAGGTTACAGTTCTTAGGAGGGCAGCAGCAGGCAGGGAGGAGAAGGGAGACTGTTGAGAAGGGGAGGCAGGGCACCAGTCAGCCAAACCAGAAAACGGAATGAGGAGAGACTTGATGTCTTTCATTGGGTTTGATTTTGAGCAGCTCGTGTTGGTGCCTTTCAGCTATGCTTGGATGCCCCCGGTAATATGCATAAGTTAATTATCCAAAACTCACTGCAGACTGGTGCAACTGGTCTCGATTCAATTGATTGATTGATTGATTGGTTGGTTGATTGATTGATTGATTGATAGTCTGCCTTTCTCATTGAGACTTGAGGCAAATTTTCTTTTGCATCTTTGGTAGTGCTCACCCAGGGAGGTTAATGCGTGCCTTTACCTCACAGATTCCTTTTAGGATGTACGTTTATTAAATTAATAAAATTAAATGAACATGTACTTATTTTCGAGACCTGTGATCTTCCAGAGTTAGGCTTGCCAATATCATGGTGAAACACAAAGAATATATGTGAACACAAAGGAATTAACTGTGCGTGGCATCAATACCCAGTTTCAAAAATCAATAATTAATAGCAATAAACACCTTATTTTGACATTTCCAACATAAATTTGAACAATTAGGATCAAACTTAGTCAATTTGTCAGGTGTAATATACCACCTATAAAACATCTTAAACATACCTTCCTTATATGAAATTGCTTTTGTGATTTTTAATTTTTTTTCCCAAGCCTGTGACCATTGGTCTTACTCAATATTGTCCCCCAAGTTTTGCACCCATTTTATCATAGCATCTTTAACAACTTCATCTTGGGTCTTAACTTCTAAAAGCAATACATAATTTTTTTTTGATAAGTTTCTCATCAGCATACATCAATATCTTATCTATTTCTAATATTTTATCATAGAAACCTGACACCTTATCTTTGCCGTATCTTGATTCTATTTGAATTTTTTGCCACCATGTTAAAGTTTCTATTGGTTTCAGTTCATTTCTGTTAGTTAATAAGTCTTTGTATCTTAAAATTATTTCTTCCTGTGTCAAGTTAGGGTTTGTAAAATCTTCTAACGGGGCAACCCATTTAGGAATCTTGGTAGAAAAGTTGTTTTTAGATTCTTCCCATACCTTTAATAGAGAGGCACTGATACAATGTTGTTTAAAATATTTGTGTGTGTCTGCTTTCCCGTATCATATAAAAGCATGCCAACCTAACAAAAAGTCATGACCTTCTAATTTCAAAAGTTGTATTTTCTAAAGTAATCCAAACTTTTATCCATGTCAGAGCTGTAGCTCTATAGTAAAGTAACCAATTTTAAAATGCAAAGCCACCTCTCTCTTTGGCATCTTGTAGAGTTTTAAGCTTAATTCTTGGTCTCTTAGCTTGCCAAATAAATTGTGTTATCATTCTGTCAAGTTCTTTAATGTATCCCTCTGAAGGGATCTCAAAACCTTCCACTTTATTCACAAAGTTAGTGGTGTCCTTAATATAAGTAGGTATAGACAAAGCAAAAGGCCTTAGAAAATAACCCAAATATATAGACAAAGGATCTAATAATGAACCCATGCCTAAAACAATTGGCCTGCCAGGATGTGGTTTTCCTGGCTTGTGGATCTTTGGGTGGACATAAAATATTGGTACCTACTACCCGGGGATACTGACTATAAAGGTATCCATGTTCCTGTTCCTGTATATGTCCCAATTCCCTTGCCTCATCCAAAGTAATTTTGATGAGTTTAGCAATTTTTTCAGTGGGATCCATACTTAAGGGGGCATAATAGGAAACATCATTTAATTGCCTTTCCACTTCATAGATGTAATCCATTTCATCCAGGATGACCAAGGCTCCCCCCTTATCAGCCTGTTTAATGATAATATTGGGATCATTCATAAGGGAGTTCAATGCCTCCTGGTCAGACCAGGAGAAATTATTCCAACTTCTAGATTTGCAGCATTTACTAATAAGGCTGTAACACTGGGACTGAGTGGTTGATTTTATTTACTTCACCTTTCTCCCAAGAGGAAACCCAAAGCCGCCTATATCATTCTCCTCTCCTCCTTATTAGCTTCACAACAGCCCTATCAAGTTAGTTAGGCCAGAAGTATTTGACTGGCCCAAGGACACCCAGGAAGCTTCCATAGCAGGGGGGGGGGAACCTGGGATTCCCAGAGCCCAGTCTGACATCTCCTTCCCTTCCTCTCCCCACAGCAGACACCCTGTGAGGTAGGTGGGGCTGAGAGAGTGCTGAGGGAACAGCTCTAAGAGAACTGGGACTGACCCCAGGCCACACCTGCAGCTGCATGTGAAGGAGTGGGGACTCAAACACAGTTCTCCCAGATTAGAGTCCATGGTCCTAACCGCTACACCAAACCGGCCTGCTAGGCCTAACACAGCGGCCACCACTAGGAACAACACACAACTACACAATGCTGCCACACCTGGGGAAAACGACTGCGCTGAAAGCAGTCCTGAGATGAAAAATGACTTCTCAGGATCTTTTGCCTGCACTGTGGGGTACTCGGCCAAGTTTACAGATGCCTACCGACCAGTGCTCCCTCTAAGTGGAGTCTTGTGAGCAAAAATTCCGCTTTGTGAGCTGCTGGCCTTAAAGCTGTGAGCAAGCGATTTGGCTACTGCATAAATGAGTTTGCTCTGGAGCCATCCCTTCCTGAGTGAAGACAAACATGTGTGAGCCGGAGGCTAAAAAACTGTGAGCTAGCGCACACTAACTCAGCTTAGAGGGAACCCTACTACCCATGACTCTTCAGCCTGGGAGCAGCAGCATGGGGTTTGCAGGTGGAATCCCCACTTGTGTCCTGGAAGATGGCTGGGTGACCCTGGGCCAGTCACGTACACACACGGCCTAACCCTCCCTCACAGGGCTGTTGTGAAGAAAGATGATGCCCAAGTGAATTAAATAAATGAATGAATGGATTTGTTGGATGCAGACACTGAAATAGGTGTGCCTTCTGCAGACCCAATGGCTGCTCTCGACCATTCTCTGTTTGCTGGGTGCCCATCCAATCTGGACACAACATCGGGAGACATTTGCAAAAGTATCCCCTCGTTCCCTTTACAGAGACCGTTCCAGCATCACGTGTGGTTTGCCTTACTCAGATCTCCTTTTCTTGTGCGACTTCCTTCAAACGCCGCCGTCCCTCTGCTGAACCATCCAAAGAGATTCCCTTTTGCCAAGCTGTTGTTCGGCGCACATGATGCAGTCGTGGTTTGTCAGCTGCACAGATGTGGAAACAGCTGTTCATTCTTCGTGGCTGAAAGCTGCAGAGCAACCTTGGCAGCATGACATAAGAGGAACACGTTAGAGTTGTCTCCTAAGAATGGGGGGGGGAGCCACAAAAGAACACCAAAAAAAAAAAAAAGCCATTTTATTGGGTCAGGTAAGTGGAATTTCTATGCTGCTACCCTTTTTCCCGCACAGAATTGTTCAGGACAGAGAAAATGTGCAGCAAAATATAGTGCAGTTCCAACAGAAACGTTTAACAGCTAATGGAATAGGACGCTTGGACAGTAGCTTAAAATTTGTAAAAGATTGGCACCTGGATTTGTTTCTCTCGCCCTTTTGGTTTTGTATGTAGAAGTCTATAAGCCATAATGTTATATTATGAACTACCATGAGTGTATTGGCAGAAAGGCAGCAAACAGTTAAATTAAATCAATACTGTTTTGTCACGGGGAGACGGCATGGTGTAGAGGCTATACTAGAAAAGAGCGAGAGTCCAGGAGCACCTTAAAGACTAACAAAATTTGTGTTAGGGTAAGAGCTTTTGCGAGTTACTGCTCACTTCTTCAGATACAGCTAGAATGTGAGTCCATCTGTCCTATATTGTGGAAAGTGGAGTGATTTCAGATGTTGAATGATATTAGCAAGCAAATGGCAATAGCAGATGAATGACAATGGCAAGCATGATTGGATTAGGTGTGATATCCAGAGGGGGAGCAGGCATGGAGAAATCAGCATTGGTAATGAGACAGGAAACCTAGGTCTCGATTCAGTCCAGGAGGATGCATTGTCTCGCTAGTATTCATGATGATAGCAGCCTGTAGAAGCTGGTGTTTGAGAGTCGTCACCCAGCTTCTCATGTATAGTTTGTCTTGTCTGTTACGACAATGGCTCCTCCCTTGTCAGCTGGCTTTATTATAATATCTCAATTATTTTCCAGGCTGCTTATGGCATTCTTCTCTGTGTGGCTGAGACTGGATCTTCAGTGGTGTTTTTTGTTCATTATTTCAGCTTGGGCCCGGCTACAGTATCAGACTAGGATCTGGGAAAGCCAGGTTCGAATCCCCACTCTGTCATGTAAACTCACGGGAGTGACACAATCTCTGCCACTTTGAGTTCCCACTGTGGAGAAAAGTGGGATATAAATAAAATAAATAATAAATACTATGTATTATATTTTTATCCTGCCCTCCTTTCAAGGAGCTCAGGCTGGGCTATATGGGTCAGCCGTCTCCCATTGTATATGTTCCTCTCTTGCCTCCCAGGCAAATTGTCCCTGAATGGCTTGAAAGCAAAAAGCTGTCATTGCCATCGAAATTACTAATTAAAATAAAATGATTTGAACCAACTCTGCTTTGACAGACTCCAATCAGGCTGTGAGAACACCCGTGCACTGCACTGTTTGACTACATGACAAGTAACTTGATGAACAGGCTGAAGCTGTTAGCAAAACAACCAAACTACCTGATGAAAAACCAGCTGCCCAATCACAGCTGGCAAGCAGAACCTGACCATGGGTGCCCATGCATCCCTAGCCCATGGGAGGGCCAAAGGAGTGAAGACAAAGAAAGCAGTAATCCTACCTGTACTTTGCTTTGCAGTGACTTACATTAAACTCAGTGGAACTTGCTTGTGAGTAAACAGACTGACATGTAGGCTGCAATCACTTGATTCCCGTTCTAAACCCAAATGGCACAGAAATAGAAAATTGTCTGTCCAGGGCATAATTCATTCAGAGCCAATCACCATGTTTTCACAGTAACTAATGCAGATAAGACATGACATGTTCCTCTTTAAAAGCAGAGAAGGAGAAATCCCAGATGCCTCCAACTTTGATTTTCCCCCCTTGCTTAACGTTTCATTTTTTAAAAATCCAGTGCTATTTTACATCGTGTTCCGACCACAACAGACGTTTGGTAGTACTTTGGACACCTTGCCATCACAATTTTGTTCATGCAGAGAGAGTGGTTAAAAAAAAAGACGGGAACCCTTCCACGACTCTTTCGACAGATGCTTATGTGATTGCTTCCCCAATCCTGTGTTAAATCTGGCTCTGTTTCACTGGCTTAATTAACAGCACGATTCCATGATAATTAAAATCACGTCTGAGGCTTGCTTCCACTATTCAGATGATGATTGGAAAATGGGGGGGGGGGTCCCTATCTGTTTAACAGGCTTACTGTCAATTGCTCTGCATATTTTTAAACACCTTCTGGAATATGTCAGCCCCGTCTCTCTGTCACTTAGATCACACTGCCCATGGCTCCTGGATTCTACCCACGGCCTCGGCTTGGCAAGTTGGACTTTCACCTTGCATAAAGCAACAGAGCACCCTTGAACTAACCCAGAATTCCACTGGGGAAGGCTGCAAACAAGGGTATATTCTTCCAGAGAAGGTTGCCTAGCACTACTAATCTTGTAGGGATGCCAGCCTCCAGGTGGGACCTGGGGATCCCCCAGAATTACACCTCATCTCCAGAGTACAGAGATCAGTTCCCCTGGAGAAAATGGATGCTTTGGAGGGTGGACTCTGTGGCATTGTACCCCACTGTGGTTCCTGTCCCCAGCCCCCAGGCTTCATTCCCAAATCTCCAAGGATTTCCCAACCTGGATCTGGCAGTTGTACTTCCCATTGCCTGGCAGTAGCCAGGGGTTACCTAGCACGTCTACAATCTTATCACTGGAGAATTCATATTAAACTTTTATAGAATTCCAGGATTGCCAGGAGGAGGAGGAGGAGGAGATTAGTTTTATACCCTGCCCTTCACTCGGAGTCTCAAAGTGGCTTTCAATCTCCTTCCCTTCCTCTCCCCGCAACAGACACCCTATGATGCAGGTGGGGCTGAGGGAGTTCTTTCGAGGATTGCTCTTGAGAGAACAGCTCTGCGAGAACTGTGACTGACCCAAGGTCAACCAGCAGCTGCATGCGGAGGCGTGGGGAATCAAACCCAGTTCTCCCAGATTAGAGTCCGTGCACTGAACCACTACACCAAACTTGCTCTACGTCCTCTGAAAACCACTGGGTTGATACAGCGTTACATTTTAATCATCCGTGATAAAAGCAGCATTTTTCCCCCCAAGCAATCTAAATTAGGTCCACCTCAAAGAAAAGAGATAGGGATGAAGCCACCGGTGTTTACTGTATCAGGAGTCTTGCGATACCAAGCTGGAAGGAAACTCTGCATTACGATGCTATTAATAAAACAGCGTCCTCCCGATTTATTAAATAACCTTATTGATGCTCATCATTTTATGGGGACAGGTACCTCCTGGTTCAGCTGAGCTAATTAGCTCTGAAACGCAGTCGATGACTTCATTAGGGTGTCCCCAAGCTGCTGGCAGGTTGACATTCAATGTCAGATAGAGCAGAGATTGTAGCTGCTTGGAATGGTGCTAAACGGACAGAAGAGGACCCTTGAGGACCAGCCTTTTCTCAGCTCCCTGAAACAGCTTTGCAAAACAAATGACAAGGTGCCTTCAGGGCTAGTACTGCACTGTTCCGTACGCGAAATAAGTTCCGTACGCAAAATAAGTGTAATGATTTCATGTTTTGGTGTGTGTGTTTCTTTAAATGTTCACTTTGACTGCAGTAATGTAAGGAGAGTGATAGTGAGAGACAAGTGTGATGTGATTGGCTGATGACTGAGAGTGTGGGAGGAGAGATGTCTCTGAGGTGATTCTGTGTTCTTGAGGAGACGAGTGTGGAGAGTTTTTATGAGAGTCTGTATGACAGAGGAAGCAGTTGGAGTTTAGCCTGTGTGGCTATATAAGAGAGTTTAGCCTGTGTGGCTATATGAAAGAGAGTTTAGACTGAGTGTCTAAGCCTGTCAGAGCTAAGTTTTGGTGTTTGAGAGACTTTGTGTGATGCCAAGCTTTGTCAGTTATATTTTCTTTTTTCAACAACAGTTCAAAAATACCCAGAAACCTATTTTGTTCTTTTTTAAATAAATCATTATTTGTTTAAACTTATCCCAGCATTCAGAACAGTCCTTCCTCAGGGCCACAAAATCCTCTGAAGCATCCAGACACTGGGTCATTCAATCAAAATAGAGAGATCTGGAAATTTAATTCCTGATGGCAGCAGAAATCTACAAAGTTCATGTACACAGAGTGTGTTTTAAAGGAGAAACCGTCTCCCCAATAAGCAGAACGTCACAATAAAGTTTCGGCTTTGGTCACAAAGTGAACTTTTAGCAGTAGACAATTCTGTTTTGTTTTGAATTCTAGTGCTCTCTTCAACTGCCAAAGTCTGTTGGTGGTGCCAGGTTACTCAAGGCTGATTAGTGTAGTGTAGTTAGGCCTCAAATGCTTGCTTCCCAAGTATAACAGTGACTCGTTTCTCTGCACATCCAAACAAACGGTATTCTTTAATATTTAACACCAACTTGACAAGAATAATAGAAAAATGCAGAGCTGGGTACAGGAGAACTGTCTTTGTTCTTATTCTGTATTAATTCGAACTCGTGATCTTCTGAGACATTTTCTACCTGTGTTCTGATGGGGGAGGGAATTAGGATTGCCAGTCTAGGGCCTCCTGCTATTACAACTGGTCTCCAGACGACAGAGATCTGTTCATCAAAGACCTGGCAACCAGCAGTGCGGGACTTACCAGGAGCAGCAGGGAGGCCCATCTGATGTAAAGTGACATGTCTACCTCACTGCCCACGTGATGTGGAAGGGATGTCATCACATTTGGGATATCGGGGCTACACTCTGGTATTTGGGCAAAAACTCTGTGGTAAATTTGACTTCTACCATAAAAATTTTGCCCCAAAGCAGAGCATCACCCCAATATCCCAGATGTGATGATGTCACTTCCGGGTCATGTGGGCAGTGACATAGGACACATCACTGCACGTTGGATGTATCTCTCTCTTTTTTGGCATAAGTCCCTCTCCCACTGGCCAACTGACTGGCAGCGGGGAGGTGGGACCTGTCAGCAGGGAACCCCAGCCTCCACCAGGGGCTCTGGCAACCCTAGCGTAGCAGCTCCCTTTATGGACTTTGTCTTGAGACTGGCCTAGCTCCCTCCACAGCTATTCAGCTCCCCCTGGTTTACCACTTCCTCAGCTCTCAGGTGTCTTCCACACCCTGAGGGAATTCTCTGCCACAGGCATCTAGATTTCAGCTCTGTCCTGTTTTCTGAAGTCCTTCAGAGATCTTCCTCTGTCCCCCTGGTTGACCACGGTAGGTCTACATGGTCCTTGAAGGGGATTGAAAAAAATCTATCTTTTGATTGGGCTCTATCAAAGTTTCTAAAGGGGCCAATAGGATGGCTACATTCTCCCTCCTGTCTGATTGGGCCCTCTCTAAGCAGGCTAAAGGACCAGTAGCACAGCCCTATTTTCCCTACTTCTTCTCTAACTGGTTAACTTTACAAACCCTGAATTTGCATGGTTGTTCAGCTTCCTAATACATACACAGACCTTAAATTCATTCTAATACATCTAATTTTCTATTTACAATTTGTTTTGTCTGTTTTTTATTTCTTCGCAGGGGCCTTTAGACAAAGCCTCTCCCCTTAAATTTGTT
The DNA here is from genome assembly GCA_029375565.1 of Gekko gecko. Classification (NCBI taxonomy): domain Eukaryota; kingdom Metazoa; phylum Chordata; class Lepidosauria; order Squamata; family Gekkonidae; genus Gekko; species Gekko gecko. The sequence goes on along the minus strand of JAPDNY010000001.1, from coordinate 331,978,112 downwards.
ACTATGGAAATGTGGAAAGTTCCCTTGGTCTAACATGGGCCCCCAGTGGTGCCTGCCAACACCTTTCCTGGCACAAGGGTTGCCAGGTCTCACCTTACCTGCAGTGGGGAGCTCCTGGCTCCTCATTGGGACTTTTCTTTCCACGGGGATGCCACTGACACAATGATGTCACTGGTAGTGATGTCATCACGCTAGGGCCATTGCGTGTTGATGCTCGAGCACTCCAGGAAAAACTCTATGGTAACCATAGAGTTCTGGCAGATGGCTGGCAGCAGATTGAGGGCCCTGAAATTAGAGGATCCCCTGGCCCAACCAGGGCGATGGCAACCCTACATGGCATGCCCCAACACGTTTTCAGAAAGTGGGCAGTGCCAGATGGGGCTTTTGCTGAACTGGGCTTCTGATTGGCCTTTGGAGATCTGATTGGCTGTGCAGATTTTTTTAAACAAACATTCCTTCCACAGCAGCTGCCACCACTGCACCAGAATCTTCATTGTGTGACTAGAGGGCGACCTGTGTGTATCCAAAAACATGTTTTTGAGCATAAACCTGTGCTGTTCACATTCTGCCTACCAATGTACAAGCTTTAGTTTTACCTCCTAGGTTGTTCTTATTGGGGGTTTCAAACCGGTCCAGCAAAACTGAAGGGATGGAAGCTTATTATTTTAAAAAACATGGTTTTGGCCCTAGACTGGACCAAAGAGAGACAGCCCAGCTGACAATGCCAGAATCAGGACTGGAAAGCACTCTGCACATTCCCAGGGGCTGGAATCTCTGTTACACTTTTATATTTTACAGATGAGATCCCTTCCCTTAGCCTACATGAAGGTCTAACTTAGACCCTTTTTGCACTTGTATTTTGCCTCAGTTTCTGGGTGCATCATATTCTTCCGTTCTGCATTATCTCCTGCTTTCATTTCCGGTTTGTGTTGGGGCTTTTTCATGTTTCGGCATTCGTTTTACAGGAATCTATATTCAGACCACTTCCAGCACACAGTTACCCTGCAATGACCTAAACTCCTTTTGCTGCGATTCTTGGTTCTCGTCCACTTTTGAATTACTAGTCCTTTCTAAAATAGAATCATTTCTGCGCATATTTAAATGCTGCCCACTGCCCTCCCCTGTTTCCCCCTCTCTCTCTTTAGGTTCCCTTCCTGTTCTGTTTTCTTTCCCTCCTTCTCCAAAGACAAAAGAGGACATGTCCTCCTGCTCAGGCAAACTTTAAAAAAGCCAGAGAGAGCATAAGAAGGAATCAGTAAATATAAAGGAGTAGGGGATTCTCTGTTCCCAAAAGTGTCAGCCTTGCATGTATGGGCCTGGATTCCGACCTCCCTTCCCTTTCTTTTTTGCAGGATCACGGAGGGAGGGAGGGGTTGAATCTGCAGTTAAAAGTTTAGAAAGATGTTTGTCTTTCTCTTCATCTTAGACCAAGCAGCCAGTTAGGTCAAAGAAACCAGATTTTGCGTGTAGATGCAGAATGCATACATAAAATAAACTCAAAGATTCCAAATAAATGCTGGAAAAACTGTGGTGCGATAGCGGACTTTGTGCATTGCTGGTGGTCCTGCCCACAAATAAAAGGCTACTGGATGCTGATAATTCAACAAATTGCATTAATAACAGAAATAAACTTACCTTGCACTCTAGATTCCATCTTTCTGGAGACACGGCGTACGTCTGTAAGCAGAAAAAGCTCAGAAACATTAGTGTCGACTTTATTGATGTTGGCAAAAATAACAATTGCACAAAAATGGAAACAAAAATATGTTCCCACGCTAACATGCTGGCAAGAGAAGATCTGGGAATGCTTTATTCATGGGCGCACTTTATATAATTCCTCAGCTGTGCAGTCAGAAAAGTACCAGAAATGGTTTCAAGTGGTATGGTCTCCTATTATTAGTTATCTAGAAAATAGTGAGACAATCCCAAAAAAAACGTTATACAAAAAGTTGCCGTTCTTTTAATTTGTTCTATGTTTGATGCACGTGTTAAGTGGTTGTATTAGGTGGCTTTGTAAAGGCTATTTGATTCCCTGGAGCTACTGGGACGAAAATTGTCCAAACGAGCTGGTAACTGTTCTTTGTGTCAAATATTGTTGTAACGGTGTGGTTAAAAAATGAATAAAAATTAAAATTAAAAAAAACAACAGAATGCGTACAGAATGCACAAATAAATAAATTGGGGGAAGGGGGAGAACAGTGCACATGGAATGCATATGGCTGCGAAGTCAACCCTTAAGTCTTGACTCCTCGGATTCTCCGGAGCAAGCTGTCCGCACAGAAAGTGCCTAGGAATCTACTTTTGTCATTATTTTAAGAGAGGTTGCGTCTATCCCCTAGCTTGTTGACAAAAATGACCCTAAGACTAATTGCGCAGCTTGGCCTGCCAGATTCTTAACTGCACTCCATATTTTCAGTCCAAGAAGGTTTATTGAGCTGCTAATGGGCCACTGTACACGGTTGTTCGGCTTGGTGCATCGTGTGCTCTGCAAAGCCACTACCTTTTAAGCCAGCACGCACACAGGATTTGATCTTGGGAATTGGCTTCTTTTCATGAAACGGAAAACTCTGCCCTCAGCAGTGTTCCCTCTAAGCTGAGTTAGTGTGAGCTAGCTCACAGTTTTTTAGCCTCCAGCTCACACATTTTTGTCTTGGCTCAGGAAGGGACGGCTCCAGAGAGCAAACGAATTTATGCAGGAGCCAAATCGCTTGCCCACAACTTTAATGCCAGTAGCTCACAAAGTAGAATTTTCCCTCACAAGACTCCACAGCTTAGAGGGAACATTGGCCCTCAGCCTTATTTATTTTTTTTAATTATTTATTAAATTGGATTCACTAGGCCGCCCTTCCCTACAAGTAGGGATCAGGGCGGCTTACAACGCAATAATATACAAATTCTCAAGTTAAAAATCTAAATTAAAGCCAGCCAATGAACAACGATAGATAAGAGCAGCATACCTATACATTACAAGATGGCGGAAAGAATTTCAGCGGCCCAGCCTCCCTGGGGGGAGGGGTTACAAGGGATGAGGGTGCCAAAAATTGCCCCGTCACTGTTCTCAACCAAGGGCCCGATGAAACATCTCTCCCTTGCGTGCCCTATGGAAAGGTAATAGCTCCTGCAGGGCATGAATGTCTTCTCACTGAGAGTTCCACCTGGCAGGGGGCAGGGCCGAAAAACGACAATGCTAGGAAAAGTTGAAGGCAACAGAAGAAGAGGACAACCCAACATGAGGTGGGTTGACTCGACCAAAGAAGCCACAAGGCCCCTCCATCTACAAGACCTGAGCAAGGCTGTTAACAATAGGATGTTTTGGAGGTTGTTCGTTAATCCGTAGGGCTGCCATACTTGACAGTACTTAATCCATGCACATACTCAGCCTGAAAGTAACTTGGTTTGCTCCCGCCTTGAAGGAATCCCTGAATGGCAGGGAGAGAGTTGGCCAACTAGCTTCGTTTGTCACTAGAGCACAATACTAGGAGAATCATAGAGCTGGAAGGGGCCATACAGACCATCTAGTCCAACCCCCTGCCCAATGTAAAGGTAAAGGTTCCCTTGCTTGAAAGCCAGTCGAATCCGACTCTAGGGTTGCGGTGCTCATCTCCGTTTCAAAGCCGAAGAGCCAGCACTGTCCGAAGACGTTTCCGTGGTCATGTGGCTGGCATGACTAAACACCAAGGCACACAGAACGCTGTTACCTTCCCACCGAAGCGGTACCTATTTATCTACTTGCGATTTCTTGCTTTCGAACTGCCAGGTTGGCAGGAGCTGGAACTAGAGACGGGAGCTCACTCCGTCATGCGGCACTCTCGGGTCTCAGACTGCTGAACGACTGACCTTCCACAGCCTGCAGTCCAGCGTCTTAATGCAGGACCAGCCTAAAGCATCCCTGACAAATATTCGTCCAGCCTCTTCTTGGAAGCTGTCAGTGAAGAGGGGCTAACCACCTCCCTCGGCAGCTGATTCCACCTTTGAACCACTCTGGCCGTGAAAAAGTGTTTCCTAATATCCCGCCGATACTCTTGTTGCTTCGGGTCCTCTCCTCTGCTGCCAACTGGAACAGCTCCTTGCCCTCCCCCAAACGACAGCCTTTCAAATGCTCTCAATATGCACTAAACTCACAAGCCTTTTGGGCTGGAAAACGGCACCTAGAGCCCTACTTCTGTGACCGCTGCATTCAGCCAACGTACCCGGCGTCCACACATCATGGAGACGTGCAGAACGAGACCAAAACATTAGACACTATCGAAGTCAGGTATCCTTTCCACAGAGGGCATGCCTACTTCAATCATTGTCAGACACTGAGAATTATCATTCAAAAATCCGTTGCTGTCATGCACCGCTCTTATTTCCAGTCGCAAGCCGCAGTAGTAGTCATGCACATTGGCTCCCTCGTGTGCGGCTGGGGATGCTCACGGTATTTAGGGCTGTGGAGGAGAAAAAGGACAGGCAGGCAGGTTGCGCGGTCTTTAACATCTGGTTCGAACAGCTTCTTGGTTTCGTATCGCTAACTTATTTTAATGTAAGCAAGACTCGGTCCATGCAGCGTGGAAATCTCTTCAAGTGATTAAGATAGCAAAGAAGAGCACCGAACAGGTGATAAATTAATTGTGGGGGAACCAAGTGGCCTCTTGTGTACAGTTCTGGTCACCACACCTCAGAAAGGATATTATAGCATTGGGGAAAGTGCAGAAAAGGGCAACTACAAGGATAAAAGGGTTGGAACACTTTCCCTATGAAGAAAGGTTAAAGCGCTTGGGGCTTTTTAGCTTGGAGAAACGATGGCTGAGGGGTGAAGAGATAGAGTAGGTTGAGAAAGAAGGACTTTTCTCCCTTTCAAAGAAGAAGAAGAAGAAGAAGAAGAAGAAGAAGAAGAAGAGGAGATTGGATTTATACCCCACCCTTCAGTACCCAAAGGAGTCTCAGAGCAGCATACAAACTCCTTTCCCTTCCCCTCCCCACAAGAGACACCCTTTGAGGTAGGTGGGGCTGAGAGAGCTCTGAGAGAAACTGCTCTTTTTCAAGAACAGCTGTGCCAGAACTATGGCTTGCCCAAGGTCATCCAGCCAGGTGCAAGTGGAGGAGTGGGGAATCAAACTCGGTTCTCCTGGATTAGACTCCGCGCACTTAACCACTACACCAAACAAGAACTTCCGGACACTCCATGAAATTGCTGACCAGTCAGGTTAGAACAGATAAAAGGAAGTACTTCTTCACCCAAAGAGTGATTAACACGTGGAATTCACTGCCACAGGAGGTGGTGGCAGCTACAAGCATGGGCGGCTTCAAGAGGGAATTGGATAAACATCTGGAGCAAAGATCCATCAGTGGCTATTAGCCACAAGGTATAGATAGGAACTCTCAGTCTGGGGCAAGTGATGCTCTGTATTCTCGGCACTGGGGGGTGCATCATTGGGAGGGATTCTAGTGTCCTGGCCCCACTGCTGGACCTCCTGATGGCATCTGGTATTTTTGGCCACTGTGTGACACGGAGTGTTGGACTGGATGGGCCATTGGCCTGATCCAACACTGGCTTCTCTTATGTTCTCCCATCTGAGTTTTTCAGCACTTGTGTTTTCCCAGCAGGCGAAATAGCATTCCTGGGACCATTTTGGGGGAGGGACGGCTGAACCCCCCTTCTCTATGTGAGCCATGATCTCAATCCAAATCAGGTACCCTACATGTGGAAAGTGAAGGGAACCCACAATTTATGTCTCGCTTTTACCCCAGATCCGAAATTGGTTGTCTGTTACTATGAATCAGCCATACATCCATTTGCAGAAAGGTCTCAGAAGGCAAAGCAAAGCACAAGATCTCATTTTCAAACAATATTAGAACTTGTAATTCCCAGGGCTGCGGACATTACTGTTAAATCACAAACTCATCCGGGAAGCGGAACACCAATTTCTGCAAAAATGAAAACCTGCACCAAGAGTTAATTTAAAAATTGGCAGCTGTGCTATTACATGGCAAAACTACGAAAACAGCTGGGCGAAGGGGGCGAATCACTCAGGCCCAGTTGCCCTCTTACCTTTGCACTACAGGGGATTCACAGTGGTAGGAAGGTAACAGCAAAGAGCAGATTCAAGACAGGCAACAGAAATCGCTGCCAGGTGCCTAGACAGAAGTGGAAGTGGATATTTCCAGAGTCGCTGATCTGCACCTTTGAACACTTGAAAAACAGTCTAGGTTGGGTGTTTTGTTTTTTAATGTTTCAAAATTCCCCGAACTGAATCATCAGTATTTTGTGTGTGGTCTTGCAGTGCTTTACCATGGTTGCCTCCTCTCCCCTATTAGCTTCAGTTTCGGGCTGCCAAGCCCCCACTGGGGGCAGGGATGCCCGCCCCCATCTCCCATGGCCTGCCACCACTCCAAGTAGCAGCGAGAGAAAATGTTTTAAAAATGGCAACGGTACAGGCAGTACTACATCACAGCCTGGAAGTGACATAGGGTAGCTCTAGGAATCTCTGGAAATGCTATGGTTCTTATGGTTTTACCTAGGAATGTGCATTCCGTTCAGCCTATTCGGTATTATTCGGGCATGCCAACAGCTGAATCAGATTCTCAGATCTGATTCGGCTGGCCAAATAGGGATTCCTTGAATGAATTCCAAATCTATTCAGCATTCATTCAGGAATCCCTTCGCTGGGGAAGCGTGCCGCCGCAGTACGACTCCTCAGCAAAGGGAAGGTATTTAAACTTTAAATACCTCCCCTTCCTTCTGGGGCTCGTGCCACCTTTAAATACCCTCCCTTAGCTGGGGAGTCATGTCATGTAGGCAGCACAAGCCCCAGAGATGAGGGAAAGTGTTTAAAGTTTAAACACCTTCCCTTCACTGGAGAGGTGCACTGCAGCAGCGTGTCTCCCCAGCAAAGAGAAGGTATTTAAACTTTAAATACCTCCACTTCCTTCGGAGGCTGGCTGGGGAAGGGAAATGTAGGGGAGGCATTTAAAGATGCCTCTCCAATCGGTCTTCACATCTCCAGCCAGCCTGCCACAGTGGGCTGGATGGGGAAGTGAAGGGTTTAAAAGGTTTAAACCCCTTCTCTCTCCATTGTACCCTATTGGGCCATAGGGTACAATGGAGACAGAAGGGGGTTAAACTTTTTAAAAAAACCTTCTCTCTTTGCTTCCTCAGCTGGCCCACCTTGGCAGGCTGGCTGTGGAGGGGATGTGAAGGGAAGGCAGTTAAAGATGCCTCCCCAATCTGCCTTCACTTCCACAGTTGGTCTGAGGCAGTGGGCCATCTGGGGAAGCTCAGGGGACAGAAAACGAGTCAGTTTCACTCCCACTCAGCTTGGAAGTGGAGGGGCGATGTTTGAAAATGACATGTTCTACTGGTGAGCCGAATATTTTCGGCAATGCTGAGTATATCCTGAACCCGGTATAATACCAATACTGGGAATCGGGTATTTTTCGGGTTTGGTTTAGCCGAACCTGCAAAATACCGATTTCCCGCCCCCCCCCCGTGCACACCACTAGTTTTACCATAGAGTTTCTGGTGATTCCTTGAGCTGTTTAAGCAGAGACTTGTTGATATTGAAATGCAGGAATTTATAAGTCTTGCCTCTGGTAGGTGCTCACCTCTGAGGTTGGGGATGCCTCTAACGGTTCTTTGCCTGAATATTTTGTTGCGTGACAACCCCTGATCTGTGAAAAGCATTCGTGTTAGCTTGTTCTAATGTTCTCCCTTCTGCTGTATTGTACGGGAGGCTCAAGAAAATCCCATACTCATCTAGGTTTTGTGCCTGTGGCTTGGGAGAGATTGAAAGTATTGAACATGTTCTCCTGTGTTATTCTTTTTACTGTGATATTCGTGCTGTTTTTCTAGAACCTCTTTATCAGAATCAAGTAGGGCAATCTGATGACAATAAGATCGTTTCACTATTATCTTCCCATAATCCTGAGATTATAGAATCTGTAGCTAAATTTCTCTGTTGTGCTACTAAGAGGAGAAGATTGCTTCAGTTGCAAGGGTAAAGGACGTATCCTCGTCTCCCTGCTGTATGTTCTGTCGATATGCCAATAAAGGTACTAATTGGTTGGTTGATTGATTGATTGATTGATTGATTCCTAGAGCTACCCCAGATTTTTACCAGAAGTGCCACAGCTGACATCATGACCACCCCATGTCCCTGCCTTAAACCCTCCTACTGGTTACCAGGCACTGCTTGGCAATTCTGTCTCAGCTGGCCATGCCCGAGTGAAAGGGAAGCTGCCTTAAGATAATATCCACATGAGGCTTGCTGCTGTAAGAAAGAAAGGGTGTCCTTTATTGGTAAAGTGATCCATACTGTGACAGGAAAGGTGAGAGAGGCATTCTAACCAGGAGAGACAAACAGCTCATGTTGCTCTCTTGAAGGCTTGAGAATAGGGTTGCCAACCTCCAGGTAGCACAGGGAGATCTCCCACTACTACGATTGATCTGCAGATGACCAGAGAGGAAATGTCTGCTCTAGAGGGTGGATTCTGTGGCATTATGCCTTGCTGAGTACCTTGTCTTCCCCGGGCTCCACCACCAAAATCTTCCGCTATTTCCCAACCCGGAGCCAGCCATCCTGCTGGAGAAAGTTGGGGGGAAGGGCTGGCTGGAAGGAAATAAATCCTTGAGATTAGTAATCTAGGAAACAAAGTGACAGCAGCAGAGCAGACAAGAGGAAACCAGGCAGAGGAGGTGACTGGACCACCTTGCTAGCTCTCCCGCACCCCCTACAGTACAAGTGTGCTTACTGCAATGAGATGTCGCATCATCCTTCATTTCCAAAATCCCTATAATTACACCATCATCCAGCCCTGAAACCAAAAGCAGTCAAATTCCTCCCCTCCCCATGAGACAGTTGATATTGTAGGCACTGAGGACTATGAGTTGTGATTCCCATTTCCAAGGAGGAATATTGAGGATCTCTCTCCATTTGAAGAGCTGGCCTCTTTCTCCAGCTTGAGAAGAGTCAAGCAGCTGCTTTATGGCAACCCTGGAGGGTCTTCAAGTCAGGAGATGAGCAAAGATGGTTTGCCATTGCCTGCCCTGGCGTAGCACCCCTGGTCTTCCTTGGTGGTCTCCCATCCATAGGGTTGCCAGTTGCCTACCATCTACCGGCAGGGGGCTCCTGGCTGCTGCCCGGGTTCTTCTGGTGTGTGCACAGAGTGCGCGTGCCATGATGATGTCACCCAGAAGTGAGGTCATTGTGCCGGGGGACGCTCTAGCGTTTGGGGGGAAACTTCTATGGTCACCATAGAGTTTTTGGTTGAATGCTATAGCGTCCCCTGCATAATGTTTCCGGTGTGATGACGTCACCTCCAGGTGACGTCATTGCACATGGCACGTCAGGTGCTGTGAAGCTCTTCGGGGGTGGGACTCCCCTGCCAGCCAGATTGCCAGTGGGCAGATTGGGGGGGGGGGCTGAGATCAGGGGAACCCCCACCCCTATTGGTGGATGGCAACCCTTCTCATCCAAGTACTATCCGGGGCCGACCCGACCCAGCTTAGCTCCTGAGATCAGGCGAGCCCGATACAATTAAATATGCACACAAGTTGAGAGCCTCGTGGCAAAACTGCTCATTAGACAGAAGATTTTTCCTCCCACCTTTTAAGAAGGAAAACTGAAAGTCAGCCAGGCCGGCTAATTTGTTTAGCGTGATCGGGTTGGAAAAACAGCATAAGGGGAAGGGATTGGCACACCTCCCCTAACTGGAACAAACTGGTCCCTTCAGTGGCATTCGGGTATTTTTAAAAAAGTTGGGAGATGAATCTCAGCTCCCCCCGGGTGATGCGCAGTTCGGCCTTCCTCTAGGAATCTGGCAGATGTTTGCCAAAAGTGCCCTCCAGAGAAGGTACCTGTCAATCTGTATTATTTGCTCCTTCCCCGTAATTAGGAGGTTGTAATTATACCTCCAGTTTGATTAATTGCTGCACATTTTCTTCTCCAGGAAGAACAAGCAGAAGCACTTATTTGCCAGTATCTAGTCCTGAAGACCTGATTCTTTCCAGGAAGAATAATCACTTATGGACTACCTTTGTGTCCTCAGCCTTTTATTTCCTGTAAGCTTTCCCGTTAGCCAAGGTGGTATTTCCCATAAGAGGATTAATAGTTTGTCGTTTCCTCAGGAAATCATGTCCTCCAGCTCACGGGGGGGGGTACTTGTGGCACAGAACCTAAGGGAACGTGTCTCCATTTTGCTACAGCCAACTTGGGTTTCTGGGCCCTATGAAGTGCTAACTGTGCTGCAACTGCCTAAATCTTTGAGAAGCCCTCTAGGGTTGCCATCCTACAGGTGGGGCCTGGAGATCTCCTGGAATTACAACTGAACTCCAGACCACAGGGATCAATTCCCCTGGAGAAAATGGCTTCTTTGGAGGGTCAACTCTATGGCATTGTATCCCTCTGAGTTCCCTCCCCTCCCCAAGCTCATAAGAACATAAGAAGAGCCCTGCTGGATCAGACCAGCGGTCCATCTAGTCTAGCATCCTCTCTCACACAGTGGCCAACCAGTTCCTCTGGAGGGCCAACAACAGGGCATAGAGGCCGAGGCCTTCCCTGAGAGGAACATAAGAAGACCCCTGCTGGATCAGACCAGTGGTCCATCCAGTCCAGCATCCTCTCTCACACAGTGGCCAGCCAGTTCCTCTGGAGGGCCAACAACAGGGCATAGAGGCTGAGGCCTTCCCTGAGAAGAACATAAGAAGACCCCTGCTGGATCAGACCAGTGGTCCATCCAGTCCAGCATCCTCTCTCACACAATGGCCAGCCAGTTCCTCTGGAGGGCCAGCAACAGGGCATAGAGGCCAAGGCCTTCCCTGAGAAGAACATAAGAAGAGCCCTGCTGGGTCAGACCAGTGGTCCATCTAGTCCAGCATCCTCTCTCACACAGTGGCCAGCCAGTTCCTCTGGATGGCCAACAACAGGGCATAGAGGCTGAGGCCTTCCCTTGCTAAAAACATAAGAAGAGCCCTGGTGGATGAGACCCATGGTCCATCTAGCCCAGCATCCTGTCTCATGCAGTGGTGAACCAGTTCCTCTGGATGACCAACAACAGGGCATGGAGGCCGAGGCCTCCCCCTGATGTTGCCTCCTGCCTCTGGGTTTCAGAGGTTTAGTGCCTCTCTATGTTGAAGTTCCCTTCAGTCACCAATCAGTGTTCCCTCTAAGCTGAGTTAGTGTGAACTAGCTCACCGGTTTTTAGCCTCTGGCTCACAGATTTTTGTCTTAGCTCAGGAAGGATGGCTCCAGAGCAAACTAATTTATGCAGTAGCCAAATCGCTGGCTCACAACTTTAATGCCCATAGCTCACAAAGTAGAATTTTGGTGCACAAGACTCCACAGTTTAGAGGGAACATTGGTAGTAGCCATTGATAAGAATTATTCTCCATGAATCTATCTAATCCCCTTTTAAAGCTATTTATTCTTGTGGCCATCATTACATATTCTGGTAGCGAATTCCACAGAGAACTTCACTCTCCCCAGACTCTGCCCCAAAATCTCCAGGAATTTCTCAACACAGAGTTGGCATTGTAGCTCGGAAAAACCAGGGCCTAAGCCCACGTGAAGGCCAGCAGACAACGAGAGGAGAAAAGTTGAAATTTATTTGACATCAGGTCCAGCCAAGACAAGTGCTCAAAAAAATGGCTAAACACTATTGTGTCGTACTTACAAAGCTTTTATACAGTGAGAAAAGTTCTTATCAGGTACTCGTCACAGTGTTAGCATTTCCTTTCAGTTCAGCCCACTTCTTGCCTGTATGGTTAAGCGTACTTCTGCCCTTAGTTGAGGCTAGAACATTGCCAGTAACTGAGTTAACCCTTTGGTTACAGTGTTAGCTAAGCCAGGATGTTAGTCGATTCACAGCATTTGCTGAATGGGGTTTTGCTTCAGCATCCATCTACACCTGTTGCAGTCTGGATTCAGGGCTAGGTTTGGAACAGAAATGGCCTTGGTTGTTCTTCCCGATGATCTTTGTCAAGGGAGTCCTGTTGATAGCATACGAATGCCAGCTTCCAAGTGAGACCTGGGGACCCCCCAGAACTACAGCTCATCTTCAGACTACAGAGAGAGATCCATTCCCCTGGAGAAAATGGATGCTTTGGAGGGTGGACTCTTTGGCATGCATACCACTGAGGTCCCTGTGCTCCCCAGGCTCCATCCCCAAATCTCCAGGAGTTCCCCAACCTGGATCTGACAACTGTACCCTCCCATACCCTGCCGGTAGCCAGGGGGATACCTGGCAACCCTGTGAGAACATCAGCCATCCTTCTGGTGAGGCTGGTAGGGTTGGAAGTTGGGGAGGGGGCACAGTTCTTTGGTGGTTCTGCTCTTACTTGACTGGCCAGTTCTACAACGTGATGCAGGGGGATCCTCCTCAGCCCCATAGCATTTATGCTATAGGGTCCTACAAGGATCCAGTTTGGTGTAGTGGTTAAGTGCGCAGACTCTTATCTGGGAGAACCGGGTTTGATTCCCCACTCCTCCACTTGCACCTGCTGATGTGACCTTGGGTCAGTCACAAGCTCTGGCACAGCTGTTCTCTCAAGGACAGTTTCTGTCAGAAGTTCTCTCAGCCCCACCTACCTCACAGGGTGTCTGTTGTGGGGAGGGGAAGGGAAAGGAGTTTGTAAGCTGCTCTGAGACACCTTTGGGCAGTGAAGGGCGGGGTATAAATCCAATCTCTTCTTCTTTTTCTTCTTCTTCCATCTTGTCCTCCATCTTGTTTAAGATAGATAGATAGATAGATAGATAGATAGATAGATAGATAGATAGATGATAGATAGATAGATAGATAGATAGATAGATAGATAGATAGATAGATGATAGATAGATAGATAGATAGATAGATAGATAGATAGATAGATAGATAGATAGATAGATAGATTGAGATTGAGATTGAGATTGAGATTGAGATTGAGATTGAGATTGAGATTGATATATAGATATATAGATATGCAACCTCTGGGCAAGACAACCAGGGGATTTGGAGTAAGGTGCCACTGATATTAGGATGTGTCAGGTAACCCTGCCATAAGATGGATGTAAGGGAAGGAGGGAGGGAGGGACTGGCATTTCTCACTCTCTGGAATGTGGGGAGTGCATCAGGTTGTCTGGGAGACCTCGATTTAGTGTGGCTATGGAGACTGTTATCTCACACGATGGCCTTGGGTTTCAGGCACTGTCTTGCTTTTCTTTTCCCGCCTGAGATATTCTGGCTGACAGTAAATAATGTCTGCAACTGCTTCTGCCGCCCGCACGCTTAGTAGCCATTGGAGGATGGGGGGGGGGCATATTCGAACCCAGTATAACTTGGGGTGTCACGAGGTCCTCAGTATCACTGACAAAGCTTTGCTAATGTATCTCTGAGAATTGCTTTCAATAAACACTATCTTTTTAATGGAGCCTGGTGTTTGACTGACTGGATGACAGTTCAACTTCTCCTTAGCAGCTGAGTCAGGAGGGACTGTAGAAATTCTGAAGTCCTGACTGGAGAATGTAATGGGATCAGAGCTGCCAAACCCCCTGGTTGGGGCAGGGAATTCCCAATCGTTGTCCCCACTCATGTTGCCCGCCACTGCTCTGTCTGTCGGGGGGAGACTTCTAAAAATACACACAACATCACATCACGTCTGGTTAAAAAACAAAACAAAACCTGGAAGTCTTAAGGTAGCTCTAGGAATTGCTGGGAACTCTGCAGTAAAACCATAGAGTTTTCAGGGATTCCTAGACCTATCTGTCACTTTCATGTTTTTTTTTTTTTACTGGAAGTGATGTGACACTGCAGCCACTGTTGCAGGTCCCGCCCCCTTACCCCCGCCCACAACCCTCCCACCAGTCACCACCAGGCACTGCCTGGCAACCATAAATGGAATGAATGAGGACCAATAAACTAAAGATCACTCCAGAGATCCTTGTTGGTCTAGGGCTGCCATTCCCCAGTTGGGAATGGAGGATTCCCCAGTTTTGCACGCTCCTGCCTGCCACCGACCAGCTGGCTCTGGTTTGGGGGCAAAACTCTATGGTTTTTTTTCTTAAACATTTTTATTATTTTCATTAACAATGATAACATCATGTAATACTAACAGTAAAGAGAATTGTATAAAACAATATAATAAAATAATAATCATAACAACAACAACAACAGTTCCTAGTTTTACAGGCAGTACAACAGATCATGTTGTATTTAAGATAAGCACTGAAATTTGTATATTAATCTGGTCCTGTATGTCATAATCTCATACATTCATAGCTATCATGCAATTTAAAAGAGCGACTACTAACAGGATTGCTGTCCAAACGTTCTATTACTGGCCGCCATTTGCTAATGAAGTCTTGGAATCCTGAGTGAGGATCTAAATAGCAGCTTGTGGAGGCAAGAAAAAGCCAGAGGGAGGAAAAGGAGGTCTCCTCTTCCCCATGAGTCCTTACAGTTTCCTCTCTCCTAATGACTAGGTAGACAGCTACACAACTAGGAGGCCTCTTTCTTTTTACCTGCTTACCTTCTTAAGTCCAAGTTCTTTAGCAAAACAGGGCCTGAACTGGCCCAGACTCACCTGACCTGCTGCTCCACCTTCCTATTTGTGTCCCAGTCAGTGGTCTGTCCCCCGGCAGAAGACCATGAGCCTCATGATACAGACTGTGTTCCACATGAACACAAGAAGCTGCCTTATCCTGAATCAGGCCCTTGGTCGGTCAAAGTCAGTATTGTCTACTCAGACCGGCAGCAGCTCTCCGGGGTCTCAGGCAGAGGTCTTTCACATCACCCCCTACTTGATCCTTTCAACTGGAGATGCTGGGGATTGAACTGGGGACCTTCTGCCATGCCAAGTCGATGCTCTGCCACTGAGCCATGGCAGCCCCTCCCTGATTGGTTCCAGATATTCACCACATCTAGCACCCTCTTGCTGCTAATTAAATGCAGCAGGAAGATCCATAAATCTCTTGTCACGGTGATAACAAGACTGAATTGGCTGGTGTTTTCTGTTCCTTAATGCTGACTGTTGTTGGGTTTTTTTGCGGGGGGGGTGCTTCTGTGTGTTCCAGAGCTGCACAGACACAAACAGGAAATCCTAGACAGTCCTGAGGAGAAAAACTGAACTGTGAATGGCTGAAGGCTTTCTCAACGACAGCCGAGTTTCTGGAGGTGACTTCTCAGCCTGCCTCACATTTGGCAGGGAGCCATTTTGTATGTCAGACCCGCCCCCTTGTAATAACGGCTGTTAACATTCCGAGTCTCTTTCTCTCAGGCAACACAGGTCTAATTACTTGACTTCAGAGGTGATCGGGGAACGGACAAGGAGCACAATAGAGGCAGCATAATCGGGGTGGGAGATATGAATCCACCACTGCTTTCTAGTAATTCTCCCGCATAAAGGCCAAAGTGATTTCCTTGGTTGGCACAAAACTACATGATAACATTTTCCCAGGGTGCATCCCTGAGTTGGGTTGACAGAAATGTTCTGCGAGTTTCAGCCTCGCAGGGTCATGGGGGCCTGATTCGGGCCAGGTTCTTAATGGGCAGGAAGTAGACCCCACACATAATATCCCTGACCAGAAATGGTCCTGAGGAAAACCCTCTCAACCAAATACAAGAAAGGAAGAAATATATTCAATATTTTAACCCGGATGGGTGACCCGGTTGCTGTGGGAATGCGGATACACATGCGCACACAAAATACTCACCAAAATGATGATGATGATGATGATGACGACGACGACGACGACGACGACGACGATGACAACAACCCAGTGCTTGAGCTGGGAATTCTAACTTCTGTTCCATATGTATAACCACTAAAACAGATGAATGTTCCATTACCATGCATGTAAAGGGTAAAGGGAGGAGAGCATCCTTTTGCTACTTCGTTAGATCATGGGGAAATATTAACTCTCCCCTTCTATTCATAATATTGACAAAGGTTCACTACTATACTACTGTTAAGTATGTTCTATTGCCAAGCTGGATAGGGATGAGAAAGACTTGAAAATAAACAAGGGGCAGGGATGGAAAAATTAGATGGAGGGAAAGAGAAATGAATAATAAAAGTGTGGAAAAGAGGAATAGGGATTAAGGAAAAGAGAGGGAAGGGTTGTTTTATCTTGCTGCAACATCCTAACTAACACTTTGCAAGATCTGGCTGAGCTGGGTCCAAGGAAAGGAAGAGAGAAACGCTGGACTACTGGAGAAAATGACCTGTAGGCTGGCAACTGTATCAGCCATCAGCATGCTGCCTTGCCTCGCACCAGTGCTGGGTTGGTTGATGGGCTTAGCATGATCCGTTCGGCAAGTTTGCTTCAGTCTTGGAGAAAGGCAAGTCTGGCTGATCCTAGAGCGCCTTTTGTTATCCTCAGACTTCCCTGTGCCCCTAGTGGCTGCAGCCAGAACTACACTTAAGAATAAACTGAAAGACATTAGGCTGGGTGCAGCATGACACTGGCTTGAAGGGCCCTCCAGCTGCCTTGGGCCCCTCGAATTTTGTCCCCCACACTCCCCCCTGTCGGCAGCCCTGCCTGTCATGCTGCCAGAACTTCAGGGTCACTCCGCTTTCTCCAGGGCTGTTTTAACTCTCCTATCTACCCCTGCCAGTTGTCATCAAGACTGAAAATTAGCTCTGCACATGTGGGGGGCGGTGACAAGTTGCAAAGGACCGGGGCAACAGTAAGAGAAAAGGAAGTGGGGATATTTATTCCTCGTGATGCATATGTTAGGTTAATGTTGCAACTTACTTTCCAAACACCTGGACACCCGAGATCTGTCAGGACCAGCCAGAAGCAGACTATGACAAACTAGGGTTGCCAGCTCCAGACTGGAGCTCTGGCCTTGGAGGCTGTGGGGGGGGGGAATCATAGCAAGGTATGGATGCCGTAGCGTCCACCCTCCAAAGCAGCCACTTTCTGGATATCAGTTCCTGGAAGCTTGACAAGCCTATTATGAACACAGGACTTTTGGAGGGCTCTGGAAACTCATCTGATTCTTGGCGCTTTGGAGAACCTGCCCTATAAAAGCCATTCGGGATGTCATCTTTTATTTAGAGCCTTTGCAGAGGAAAGCGGCGGGGGGAGTGTTGTTTTTTTAGGTGGCCGTTCCTCACGGAAAGGAGCCCGGCCCTTCCTTGCCACTTTCTCCCCTCCCTAGAATAAATGTTCTCTCGATCCGGCAGCCTTCTTTTTTTGCACGTTTGCAATGCCGTTCCTGGCGGTACTCCAGATAATTAGAACGCTTCTGGAGCACGGAAGAAGGAACTGGCAGGAAGAGGGAAATGCGCACACAGATACAGATGCAGAGGGCTTGCGATGGTGTTTCCCGAGCTGAAGCCCTGGAAAAGACAAAACAGGGTACCTGGGCCTAACTGCACAGTACATTTTTCCCAGGGCGGGTCAATACGCAAAGCTGCCTTATACTGAATCAGACGCTTGATCCATTCTGGTCAGTATGGTCTACTCAGACAGGCAATGGCTCTCCAGGGTCTCAGGTAGAGGGCTTTCCCACATCACTTGCTGCCTGATCTTTTTAACTGGAGATGCTGGGGATTGAACCTGGGACCTTCTGCACGCCAAGCAGATGCTCTGCCTCTCAGCCACAGCTCCTCCCCAAAGGTGAGAGTTGTGGTCTGGGAGTGTTATGCTTCCCAGACTCATAGAGTCCCATTCCAGGTCTGGATCATGGCTTGAGAGAGCCAGTTTGGTGTAATGGTTAGGAGTGTGTACTCTAATTTGGGAGAATTGGGCTTGATTCCCCACTCCTTCCACAGGCAGCTGCTGGTGTGACCTTGGGTCAGTCATAAGACTGACCCTGTCTCTGGCCTGTTAGAAGGAGAGATTGTATTTAAACCCTGCCCTCCAGTACCCGAAGGAGTCTCCAAGCAGCTTACAACCCCTTTCCCTTCCCCTCCCCACAACAGACACCCTGTGAATTAGGTGGGGCTGAGAGAGCTCTTTCGAAGACTGCTCTTGAGAGAACAGCTCGGAGAGAACTTGTGACCGACCCAAGGTCACACCAGCAGCTGCCTGTGGAGGAATGGGGAATCAAACCTGGTTCTCCCAGATTAGAGTCCGCGCTCCTAACCACTACACCAAACTACACCAAACTGCTAGATTTGCACAGCCTGATATCTCTTTTTCCCCCTCATTTCCCACATTTCCCTGTGGGGTGGCCTGCTCAAAGAAGTCCGGAAGGCACCTATCTTGGCCTGTTGCACTTGGGATGTATTCTACTCCCAACCAAATTCCAATGGATCTTGGGGTAGGGAAAAAGTGCCCCAGGACTTTTTTTGTTAAATGCGGAGGGGCAGGCAAATGCAGAAAGGACCATGGAATATAGATTCTGCGTCTGACACTGGTTGCTAATAAGTTGGGCTTCATTAAAATGCTTTGTCCGCTGTCTGCTTCTAAGTCCACAGGATCAAGAACGTGCAACTGTATCTGCCCCTGAAACTTTTTGTGTATTCAGCGCACTGATAATTTCTTAAGCCATGTTTAGAAATAGAGAATGCTTACAAGTGCATGTGGGAAGCATGTGTTTGTGTGTGAGGAGGAGGAGGAGGAGGAGGAGGAGGAGGAGGAGGAGGAGGAGGAGGAGGAGGAGGAGGAGGAGGAGGAGATTGGATTTATACCCCGCCCTTCACTTGGAGTCTCAGAGCGGTTTACAATCTCCTTTCCCTTCCCCTCACCACAACAGGCACCCTGTGAGGTAGGTGGGGCTGAGAGAGCTCTTTCCAGAACTGTCCTTGAGAGAACAGCTCTGACCAGAACTGTGGCTTGCCCGAGGTCATCCTGCAGCAGCATATGGAGGAGTGGGGAATCAAACCTGGCTCTCCCAGATTAGAGCCCGCACACTTAACCACTGCACCAAACTGGCTCACTACACCAAACTGAAGATTGAGGCCTTGGAATAGATTATTGCCTTCTGACACAGGTATCGTGAGAGAAGGGAAGGGAGCCCTGAGGCAGCGGCAAGATAAGACGAAGCAGCCTCTGAAACAGCAAAGACTGGGAAGCTGAGGAGCCTTGCGAGAGGGCAACGAAGATTTCGACAGGGAGCATCTGGTGCCGAGCAAGAACTGGGCACCCTGGCCCTTTGCAGAGCAAGAGGGGAGGTGAAGGAAGGGAAGTGAGGGGCCAGAGGGTCCTGGGACTTCACCAGCCCTCCCAACAAGAAGATCTACCCTCGAAGGGTCAGAGCTCTACCTTCCATCGTCAACAGAGGTCTCCGAAAGATGCGGCTTCTGAGTATTGCTGCCATTATAGCCGCTGGTCAGCCAGCCACAGAAGAGTGAGCTTCACAACATCTCCCCCAAGGCAGGACTCAAAAGCATCACCCCGTTTTTCACCCCTCCAAGCTACGGAGGGCCTCTTGCGGCTACTCCCTCTAACGTGCAGCTGCGGTTTCCTTTGGCTGTTCATCCCTTTGTCTCCCTGCTCCCTCCTGTGCAAACCGCTCCTGTCTTATACGGGTACTGTTTCCCCCCAGCAGGATTCGAATCTTTCCTTTCAGCGTTGATGCTAGGCATATGCAGAGTACCAGCGATTCTACGTGGAAGTTAAAAAGTGACTTTAACAATGGATACGATATCCAGGACTCTTGGACTGCATTGCCCCGGAATGCATACCAGCGTTTAATAAAGGAAACTGATCGTAGCAACAAGCAAGCAAGTGAACAAACAAACAAATAAAATGCCAGAGCTTTTCTGCTCGAGCAGCCCGTGTGGACCCAAATTTGGGTGTAAAGGCAGCATAAAAGTGTTGGTGACGACGATGATGATGATAGTGGTGGTGGTGGCGGCAGCAGTAGTAATAATAGTAACAACAATAAACAATAAACAACAACAACAACAACAACAACAACAACAACAACAACAACAACAATAATAATAATAATAATAATAATAATAATAATAATAATAATAATAATAATAATAATAATAATAATAATAATAATAATAATAATAATAATAATAATAATAATAATAATAATAATAATAATAATAATAATAATAATAATAATACATTATCAGGTCTGGCCAGCCTAACTTGGTTTGAGTGTGACATGTGAACACGGTTAGTGTAGGGCGCAACACTGTTTTCAACAAAGGTTTGTTGCAGGGGTGTCAAACATGCGGCCCAGATCAGGCCCCCGCAGGGCTTCCATCAGGCCCACAGTGGAGCTGGCCATCTCCTGCTTCCAGTTCTGCTGCTGCTGCTGCATCGTAGCTTGCTTCGCCAGGCTCTCTTAATCACTCAGCCATTTCATGTTTTAACCTGGGTCCTGGACTCAGAACTCTGAGCATGAGATTTCTGTGGTGAAGGCCAACAAATCAAAAGTAGGTTTGCAGCTTACAGAGCTAATGTTGTAAGCATGTTTTTGTTTTAAGTTAAAAAAAAAAACACCTTTGTGTTTGTGTCCTTTATAAAGTTTTTATCTCCACTACCTGGCGTTACATTTTATGACCCACGTGGCCCGGCCCTACAAGGTCTCGTTTATGTCAGATCTGGCCCTCATAACAAAAGAGTTCGACACCCCTGGTTTATTGCGTTTAAAGGATCTTTGCCTGGCATTCTCTATCTGTTCACTGCTGGGTATGAACCCGGCCAGCTCTGGGGTGCACGGTCATGGGGGCCACCTGTGTAATTTTGTACCTGACAAAGCTGCCTGTGGTCATAGGTAATGTTGGGCTCTGTAGTGAATTTAGATGCCCTCTTCGCTATCTGCCCTGACCTGGATGGACCACACTAGCTCGATCTCATTGGACCTCCAAAGGGTGTGATGCCTGGCACTCCCTGCAGGAAGATCACAGCACAGATGAAAGCTTCGTATCAAGGGAAGGCTGCTGGGAGTGCTGCTCTTAGCAGAATGGATCTGCAGGATCCAACCCACCCTCTCTCCGATTTTAATTACTTCCCCTCTGAAAGGACGACCTATGCTCTGAAAGGATCCTTGCATGACACGTGTATTGGAGGTGGAGGGATAAACACCTTCCAGTTGTCAAGACTCCTGCAGCAATCAGTTCCCAACCGCTTTCATTCAAATGAAGGGAAGTTTATTGAGACAATTGATAGTATGCAGGTATAGTAAACATTCTGTGTCAGAACTGAATAAAAGTGTGCAAAGCGAAGAGTTATACATTACTCAAAGAGACCCGCTGACGGCCCAGGGCCAATAAGGGGCCAGGTGGAAGCCTGCCAAAGTAACAGGCCTCAGTTCCCAGGAGAAATACTACACCCGGCACTGAAGGTCAAGCACAGATGACAGAAAGAGAGAAGACATGGCAGAAATGAAACTTAACATTCCAGAATCGTCCTACCTGACACCAGTTTTAGAAACCTTGGTGGGGGGGGGGAACCCATTGGGACGAAGGCTGTATTTTTCCGCACACCTGGGGCTTTGGCAAATTGAAGGAGGCTAGAACCATCCAGGGGTATTAGTCACGGCAGCCAAATGGAGCCTCCAAAGTCAGAGGCAGTAAATACTGAGGACAAATCAGGGAGCTGGGTTGCATTTATACCCTACTTTGTAAACTTCCCAAAGGCAGCAGAAAAGAGACTGCTGTATTCAATCGACCTTTGGACTTTTCTTACTGGTTTTTTTTAAATTAAGTTCCATTTCCCATGGATATCATCTGACTCAACAGCTGCTGGCCTGGTCCAATTTTACCTTGCGTGACATTAGACAATGCAAAACTGATTCTCGTACAAAATGTAGATATCGATTAAATGAAAATGGGTTTTTCTCTGCTTAATTTCTCTGTCCTGGTTTCTTTCCTCCAAAAGAAAGGAATTGCCTGAAGAGTCCATTAAGAGTGGGAGAGGAATGCAGAACCGTTCCGCTGGACTCCATTCAACTCTCTCATCTGAGCTCGAGGATTTAAATAATGCATCATCCCCATGTCCACAGTAATAATTTCTTTAGGACAAGGTATAAAATAAATCAGATTAAATGTCAAGGAGATACATTGCCTGCTAGGAAATTAACAAGGTCTTGGGGACTTTCCATATGCAGGAGGTACTTTCTTGGAACCTGTATGTAGAGTTTTCTACAACAAAAGTTCAGGTCTTCTGAAAGCTATAACAAAAAAACTTCAGGTCTTTCAGTATTTTGAAGTGGTTCAGAGCCAATCCAAATGTAACAGATGTGCTGTCTGCTTGGCAGAATGGGGAGAAAAGTAGCTCTACAACTTCTTTTTCTCTCAAGGTACTGGGCTTTTTCTGCATTCTTATTTTCCTCCTTGGTGTGTTCCTGTTGCTTAGGAGTTCTTTTCCTGTTCCGCATGTGTTTTGCTCCCTCTAGCGGCCAATTCAATATTACACGGCTTTATGTCTGTCATATCTCCCTGCAGATTTAAACTGCAAGTTTTTATGCCGGACACACCGTGATGTAATATCAGATCGGCCACTAGAGGGAGCAAAACTCTTGCACCACAGACCCCCCCCCCCAAGCAACAGGAACACACAAGCAAGGAAAATGAGAATGCGACAAAACCCATTGTCAGTTGTACAGCCAGTTACCACGTACAGTTTGCTTTCTCTAAAATGAACAAAGAAACAAACATTTGGATGGAGGGGGGAACAGAGCCACAGGAGTTAGTTTTTCCAGCCCAACTTTTAAAACATATTGGGATTAAAAAATACCCTAAAATGTCATTAAGAAAACTCAGATCCAGGGAACCATATTAAGTCCTCTGGAGAGATGCGGCCCTTCATGACAACCTGGCGGCCCTTCCTGACAAGTTGGAGAATATTCACTTCACTGCAGAGAGAGAGCCACGAGGTAGAAAAATACCCTAAATATAAAGTGTGTGTGTGGGGGTATTAATTTTAGGTGTTTTAGAATATTTCACTTTGAAATCCATGGATGTTTATGATAGTCCAATAGCTTAGGTTTTAAACCATAGTTTTTGCTGTTCCAAGTAAAAAAATAGCTATGCAAAGGAGCCCTACTGATGTCAGTTATTCAGAATGCAAAAGGGAACATATGAATCTCTGCAAAAGAAACATTCTGAAAACAACTACTTCTGCAGAAAGGGTCAAAGTCTCACCACTCGATACATTTGCATCACTGTTTCTCCGGGAAAACTTTTTGGGGTGACAATTATTTATTTATTTATTTATTTATTTATTTATTTATTTATTTATTTGGCTTCTATCCCGCCTTCCCGCCAAGGCGGCTCAGGGCAGCTCACAACAATAAAAACTAATATACAATACAAACACAATACTATTCCCTCGAAACAAATTCAATGCAATCCAGTAAGATAATATTAAAAGGTAAAGGTTCCCTTGCTCGAAAGCCAGTCGAATCCGACTCTAGGGTTGCGGTGCTCATCTCTATTTCAAAGCCGAAGAGCCAGTGCTGTCCAAAGACGTTTCCATGGTCATGTGGCCGGCATGAATAAACACCAAGGTGCATAGAATGCTGTTAGATTACCTTAATTAGATTACCTTAAAATACGTTAAAATACAGTAAATACATTAAAGATCACTGCATCATCTACCATCAGAAAGGGAAAGTAGCAGGCTGTTGTTACCAAAATGGGGTTGTTAACCTGGTGGATGTCGTTCCAATTAACACACACAGGTGAGGCTCTCAGTTAAAGGGGGGGAGGATGACTTTGGTCCTTTCTGCACTCTCCTTTTAAACCATGTTCACTGCGGTGTCCTCCGAGCAATTCTGCACTGAAATCGAATTCAGCCTCCTTTTTAATCTAGGGGTTTCCCCCCCATTCTGCACTAAAATTGAGTTCGACCTTCTTTTTATTCCAGGTTCCCCCACCCATTCTGCATTATGTTCCCTCCCTTCAGTGGTCAGCCCAGTTTCAGCCTGCTGTTGTCCCCCTCAGGTTATTTGGATGCTGTTTTGCCATGGAATGGACTTAAATTGCTTTGACTCGATCACTGTGAGAACCCAGAGTGGCAGGCTAATGCGGGAAGGACCTTTATTCCAGGAATGAGGAGGATACAGAAAGACAAATCAATTCCACCCGTTCTGCTCCCACTTGACTGGAGCTGGGATGGGCTTTCCTACCCCTACACAAACAACTTTTCTTTACACTTGCGCAAGCTGCGTTTTGTTCTATTCCCACGGGTAACTTCTGCATATCAGCAAGCAAGCAGATAAGCTTCTTATCTCGTTTGACACATACTGAAGACCGTTAGTTCTCTTCTTCTCCCCACCCCCCCCATCTTCTCTCTGTTCCTTTGTGCTCAGCATTTCTTGGAATGTTCCTGTCTCTTACATTCCAGAGAACTGTGTCAAAGCCGGTTTGGTGTAGTGGTTAAGTGCACGGACTCTAATCTGGGAGAACCGGGTTTGATTCCCCGCTCCTCCACTTGCACCTGCTGGAAAACCATAGTTCTGTCTGAGGTGTTCTTGAAAAAGAGCAGTTTCTGTTAGAGCTCTCTCAGCCCCACCTACCTCACAGGGTGTCTGTTGTGGGGAGGGGAAAGGAAAGAAGTTTGTAAGCCACTCTGAGACTCCGAGTGAAGGGCGGGGTATAAATCCAATCTCCTCTCCTTTTAACAGGGGCCCATTCTGCATCCAGCATTCTCTCCATTGTTTTACCAAACCCACACTGGAACAGGAAAAGATGCGGCTCAAATGCACATTCAAATACCCCGGGCAAACACCGCTGTACTGACTGCAGAGTCACCCCTGAATGGTCACAAAACAGCCATAAATCAATGCAGACAGTTCCATAAAAACCGAGAGATCAAGGGAAGTGAAAGCAGCATGTAGTCTGGACACTGCCATAAAATCCAGCAAAGAAAGTGAAAGTGGCATGAAATGCAGAGGGGAATTAATGTTCCAATGCGGGTTTGGTAAAAAAGCGGAGCAAATGCTAGATGCAGAATGGGCCAGAGTTGGGCGGAGGTGCCCAGAGGGCTAGCCGCCTGCAGCCGCCTGCCAAGATCTCACAAAGTGGCGTTACTCTTGCCCATCACTGTGATGCTGTCAGGGTCAACAGCAAGCAGGTCCACACACACTCACCAAGGAAAGTTATGCTTTATTGGAATACTGTTCCGTTGCCAAGTAGTCCAAGTACATTGTCAGGAATAGTGCTTATTACAAGGGACTCAATACATATACCCTGATGCTTCCTCTAGCTAAGTGAATGAACTTCAAGCACGCGTGCGGGAATCCTCCCGGCGGGACATTGCATCATAAACGGGAGACTCTCCCCACCCCCTGAGAGCAGAAAAATTCACACCGATAATGGAACTCAAGCCCTCCCTTCCCATCAAGGTTACCCTGATAGCGCCATCTGACTAAGCTAGTTTGCACGGGCAGAGGAGTGCCTCCCTTCTGTTACCCATGGTAGCCATGCAAAGCAAGCATGCGCACGTGCATAGAGGTAGGGGATGATGGAAAACAAAGAAAGTATGGCAGCTAGCTGACAGATGCCCCTTTCCGCTCACACAGAGATGCTGATGAAATCGGCGAAAATAATGAGCTTGTAATAAGAATTCATAATATTCAGGTTTGAATGTAAGGTTCATATGTTTGTTTACAGTTCAGGCACCCTCCTCTTCAAATTCTATTTGATTCATAACTTATAATGAGATGAATTACAGGCAGATACTTGTGCGCTCATTCACCTGGGCAACCAAGCAGGTGTTGGTAGATGGTCAAAACTCGATTATTGAAGTTCAGTCGTAAATCTAAATGGGAAACTATCCATCCTTCTTGATAGCTGAAACAGACTCGTTTTAAGAACAGCAGGGCCGACTCTGGCAAGTGCTTGGATGGGAGACCTCCAAGGAATACCAGCAGTCGGGAGGTGGGGGCAGGCTGTATTCAGCCACCTCTCTGAATATCCTCCAGGCCCCCAGTAAGGGTCAGTCACCAGAGGTCACCAGGCCTTCCAGGTGCGCACGCACTCATGCGTGTGCACACACCCACATGCCCATATGAAAAATAAAAAAGAAGTACCTCCTAGTCATCATTACCCATTCTATTATATCAGTTCATGGAATAATTTCCACATAGAATTCAGAATGGAGAGAATTCAGAAAAATCACTGCAGAACAGCTGCATCTTAAATGCAGCCCAGACACATTTCCCATGCAAGTTTCCCTTGAAAGGGTTAAGAGAACACTGCATCTCTGAAGGACAGTCAGATAAGATTTGGAAAGATCACTTCTGGGTCACAGAATTTCAGAGAAGAAGATTGCCTCATGCACACACGTTTCTTGCATCAGGTAATTTGTGTTATGTACGCTCTGTCAAATAAACTCAGTGATATTAGCGGAGATATCAGATCCAGGAAAAGACCCAATGCCCTCATAAACATGTTAAAAATATGATACATCATCTGGTGTATAAATATCTATTTCAGTGTTTGCTGTTTTGTTAGCATTTCTGTATTGTTTCCTATTCACTTTAATGTTTTCCATGTAAGATTAATGCAATTCCTTTTCTAATTTTTCAGCATTGATTCAGCCTGGTGAATAAGGAGAACTTCTGTATATGCACCGGATGCGACTCAGCTCGAGTTTATTTTCAAGCACATGTTCTGAGCCAGCAGAAAAGAAAAAACAGGGTGTAGGAAAATGGTTTATCCTTTCTTGATCCCAATACGTTTCGCCTGTGGCTTCATTAGGGCATCTGGTAAAAACTGCTGTTCCTTAGTCAGACGTGTTACTGTGTGTGTTCCTGATTTCTTCTCAGCACAAGTTCTGGACATGCAAAACTATAGCTCTAAGAGGGGGTTAATCAACATACCAAAAGAGATAGATGTAGCAAGCACCACAAATCAATGAGAAAACCCACAGAGGCACCGGAGCACTCTTGGCGGAGAAAGCTGTGCAACCCAGGAGCTTGTCTAGTAAAGCTTCAGGAAGCACCCCTCACAAAACACTAACCCCTCCCCTCCTTTTCTCTGGACCTTCATTTTTATTTTCTGCTTACAACAGGTTCCTGGAAACCTTGCTGTTATGTATATTTATATATACATAACAGAGGTGATATGATCACCATCTTCAAGTACTTGAAGGGCTGTCATCCAGAAGGTGGTACGGAGTTGTTTTCTGTTGCTCCAGAAGGTTGGACCAGAACCAATGGGTTGAAATTAAATCAGAAGAACTTCCTGACAGAGCAGTTCCCCAGTGGGACAGGCTTCCGCGGGAGGTGGTGGGCTCTCCTTTGGAGGTTTTCAAATAGAGGCTAGATGGCCATCTGACAGCAATGCTGATTCTTGTGAACTGAGGCAGATCATGAGAGGGAGAGCGGGGAGGGTTGCCTCAGTGCTTAGTTCTTGTGGCCCTTTCTTACACACCCAGGGAAATGCTGATCACCACTTTGGGGTCGGGAAGCAATTTTTCTCCAGGCTGGTTTGGCCAGGAATCCTGGAAGGTTTTATTGTCATCTTCTGGGCATGGAACAGAGGTCACTGCAGGTGTGGAGGGGGAGGTATTTGTGAATTTCCTGCATTGTGGAGAGGGTTGGGCTCGATGACCCTGGAGGTCCCTTCCAACACTATGGTTCTATGATTCTATGATATGTAACGTGTATATAACATATATATGTAAAGGACCATCTCCTTCCAACCAGGCCCGTAGCCAGGATTTTTAAAGTCAAGAGGCATTTAAATTTCTTAGGGGGCACTGGCTAATTAATTTAATCTGGGGGAGAAGGCCATGACACCCTGGGCTAGATGGAAAGTCAGGGGGCCCTGCTAGCAAGTTAGGGGGGCCTAGCCCCAAGATGCCCCACTGTAGCTATGGGCCTGCTTCCAACTATGGTCTTCAGGCAGTCATCTTTTGGGTACCTCATCCCTTAGGGCGGCCCGTCTGGCATCAACCAGAGCCCAGGGCCTTTTCCATCGTGGCCCCAGCTCTGTGGGATGGGCTCCCTGAAGAGGTGAGAGGGGCCCCTCCTTGGAGATGTTCAGGAGGCACTGCAAGGACTGCCTGTTTGCCAGGATTTTTGAGGGGGGCTGAATTGGCAAGCATCCTTTAAAGGGGAGGAAAGGGGGAGAGATCTGAGACCTGCCATTTTGGTTTTGGTTTTAGTTGAGGACGTTTTAACTGTTATTGTCCGCCGCCTCGAACCATGAAGAAAGGTGGGACGGAAATGTTTTAATAAATAAATAAATAAATAAATGGACCTGTATCAGACAGAAAAATAAGAGCGAGAGGAGAAGAAAGTTTTGGTGGGAAGGGGTTAGACAAGATTCCCCTCCCCCAGTTTGGTGTAGTGGTTAAGTGTGCAGACTCTAATCTGGGAGAACTGGGTTTGATTCCCCACTCCTCCACTTGCAGCTGCTGGATGACCTTGGGCAAGCCGTAGTTCTGTCAGAGTTTTTCTGTCGAGGACAGTTCTGGAAAGAGCTCCCTCAGCCCCACCTACCTCACAGGGTGTCTGCTGTGGGGAGGGGAAGGGAAAGGAGTTTGTAGGCCGCTCTGAGACTCTGAGTGAAGGGCGGGGTGTATATCCAATCTCATCTTCTTCTTCTTCTTCTTGCCAACTCCATTTGGGGAAATTCCTGGGATGTGGGGCAGTGCCCATGGTAGGCGGAGTTTGGGGAGGGAGCTCAGCATGGATCTCATGCCATAGGCTCCGC
This sequence comes from Gekko gecko, assembly GCA_029375565.1. Lineage (NCBI taxonomy): Eukaryota > Metazoa > Chordata > Lepidosauria > Squamata > Gekkonidae > Gekko > Gekko gecko. Next base: position 331,949,578 of record JAPDNY010000001.1, on the reverse strand, counting down.
CCCAGAAGCCGCCATTTCCTCCAAGAGGACTGACTGTGGGACTCTGGAGACCCAATGCCATTCTGGGGGTGGGGGGAACTCCCTGCCCCAGCATGAGGTTGGTAGCCCTCATCTGAGGACCTGTTCTCTTCTCTGCAGAACCTTAAATTGTTTGCATAGCTCTCTTAGAATTATGCTTTGCTTCCAAGTTTGGGTTTAAAAAAGGAGAGACTTTTACATGAATGTACACAAATCTGGATAAAACAGGATTTCTCTGAGGGAGGGCAGCGCATGTAGGCAAGAACTTGTTGAAGCATGCATTTTTTTCCCCTGATGGAAGATATTTCAAATGCCGGGTGGCGTGCCCTACTTGCTTCACACTGGTGCACAGCAGGAAAGAGAAAAAGAAATTTCCAAGAATGTAGACTGCAGTCGTGTTCCTGTGCATATTCTATGTCAAGACCATCATCATGGGCAGGGCCTTTGGCTCAGTGGCAGATCATTTGCTTGGAGTACAGAAGGTCCCAGGTTCAGTCCCCAGCATGTCCAGCTTAAAAAGGATCAGGTAGTAGGCAATGCCTGAGGCCCTTCTCTGCCTAAGACCCTGGACCAAGGGTCTGATGCAGCAGAGGGCAACTTCATGTGTGTTGGAAAAATTGGCAAAAATACTTAGATACTCAGAGTTTGCAATGGATCTTTGCTTCACTGGAGAGGAGGCATTTCTTTCTGTGTAAAAAACTTTATTTCTAAGGGAAAGGGTACACAGGAAAAGCTACAAAATAACAGACCTAAGGCTACATCTCTACAGCTTTACAGAATAGACTGACCACACAGTCTCACAACAACTATAATGGAGATGATTCTTCTTCTTGGCCCCTAGAAGGAAATCGCCTGAATGCATTAACCAATGATTGTGAGTAAACAAACTTTGATTTCGCAGGCTTTGTTTTCACTGGCTCCATGCCAGGTTTCCCTTCCAGGTCAGTCTAAACAATAGCACACAAGGTAAACAGATTAACCCTATAATGACTAGATTAGACCTTGCAACACACACATATTTCCAACAATGTGTTCATCCCTGGGGCTATTTATTATTATTATTTATCATATGGCAAAGTTACACACAAGAAACTTAAGAACATAAGAACATAAGAGAAGCCAATGTTGAATCAGGTCAATGGCCCATCCAGTCCAACACTCTGTCACACAGCGGCCAAAAATACCAGGTGCCATCAGGAGGTCCAGCAGTGGGGCCAGGGCACTAGAAGCCCTCCCACTGCTGCCTCATCCAGCACCAAGAATAGAGTGCGTCACCTGCCCCAGACTGAGAGTTCCCATCTATACCCTGTGGCTAATAGCCACTGATGGACTTCTGCTCCATAAGTTTATCTAATTCCCTCTTGAAACTGTCCATGCTTGTAGCTGCCACCACCTCCTGTGGCAGTGAATTCCATATGTTAATCACTCTTTGGGTGAAGAAGTACTTTCTTTTATCTGTTCTAACCCGACTGCTCAGCAATTTCATGGAGTGCCCATGAGTTCTTGTATTGTGAGAAAGGGAGAAAAGTACTTCTTTCTCAACCTGCTCAATCCCATTCATAATCTTATAAACCTCAATCATGTCACCCCTCAGCTGTCGTTTCTCCAAGCTAAAGAGCCCCAAGCGTTTTAACCTGTCTTCATAGGGAAGGTGTTCCAACCCTTTTATCGTTCTAGTTGCCCTTCTCTGCACTTTTCCCAATGCTATAATATCCTTTTTGAGATGTGGCGACCAGAACTGTACACAGTATTCCAAATGAGGTCGCACCGATGATTATATAGGGGCATTATGATACTGGCTGATTTGTTTTCAATTCCCTTCCTAATAATCCCCAGCATAGTGTTGGCCTTCTTTATTGCAGTTACACACTGTCTAGACATTTTCATTGAGTTGCCTACTACGACTCCAAGATCTCTCTCTTGGTCCATCTCTGCCAGTTCAGACTCCATCAACGTGTATTTATATTTAGGATTTTTGGCTCCAATGTGCATCACTTTGCACTTGGCCACACTGAACCCCGTTTGCCACGTTGACGCCCACTCACCCATCCTCGACAGATCCCTTTGGAATGCCTCACAATCCTCCCTGGTTTTCACCACCCTGAACAACTTCGTGTCATCTGCAAATTTAGCCACTTCACTGCTTACTCCCAATTCCAAATCGTTAATAAACAAGTTAAAAAGCATCGGACCGACTACTGATCCCTGTGGTACCCCACTGCTTACCACCCTGCACTGAGAAAGTTTCCCATTTGTACTCACTCTCTGTTTCCTATTTATAAGCCAGTTATACAATTATATAATTTTTAAAACCCAATAGATACAACGGTTATGCAGACAGAGTGGGCAATCCCCCTAAATACTAGTATCAAAGTTTTCAGTCCGCTCATTTGCAGCTGGGGAGAGTACAAAGAGCTCCGTCATATCTCCCTGGAAAGCACGACACTCACATTCCTGTGTCAATTGGAAAATAGTTCTGAGCTCCTGTTATAAACTCCTCAAGAGGCTAATCCTGAACAGAATCAGTGACAGAATTAACGAACATGTCCCTTTAGAGCAAGCAGGATTTAGACCTCGTCATAGTTGTGAAGACCAGGTTCTCAGCTTAAGAACTTTCATGGAGGCAGGGTATCAGAAGTGCCTTAAGATATCAGCAGTTTTCGTCCATCTGACTGCCACTTACAACACAGTCTGGAGGGATGGTCCGCTGTACAAGTTCTTACAAGTTTTCCCCTGCAGAACATTATTTCGACTCTTAAACATCATGCTGAGTGATAGAACTTTCCAAGTAATTATGGGTCAGTCAATTAGCAAGCAGAAGAAAAAATGTTTACCCCAGGGCTTGATCCTTGCTCCAGTTCTTTTCAATTTATACATCTCTGATGTTCCCAAGATGATATCCAGGATGTTTGCTTATGCCAATGTCATGGAGATTGCAATTAGGCACAGATTGATTGAAAGGACTGAAGAAATACTGACTGGGGACCTTGACATTTTGGCTGACTACTACTATAAATGGTGGGTTATCCCAAGTCCAGGAAAAACAGAATGCTCCTGTTTCCATATCAATAACAAGCTTGCCAACCGTGAACTGAATGTCTGTCTTAATGGCACCCGACTCACACACAACCATAAACCTAAGTACCTTGAGGCTGTGTGCATTAACAATCGAAACTGTACAAATGGATTCTCAAACAGATGAAAGCACCAAAACACAAGAAAGGGTTCAAATAGTGGCAAAAACAATAAAGGGAAATTTGAGGACACAAAAAACCAACATGTGGTTTCTTCGACTCCATTCTTATTAGGATACATTCACGTTTGTATAAATATTGAAGTGTGCTCCACCAGAGCTTCTGTAAGATGCTTGCATGAGAAGAAGAAGAAGAAGAAGAAGAAGAAGAAGAAGAAGAAGAAGAAGAAGAAGAAGAAGAAGAAGAAGAAGAAGAAGAAGAAGAGGAGGAGGAGGAGGAGGAGGAGGAGGAGGAGGAGGAGGAGCGATTGGATTTATACCCCGCCCTTCACTCGGAGTCTCAGAGCAGCTTACAAACTCCTTTCCCTTCCCCTCCCCACAACAGACACCCTGTGAGGCAGGTGGGGCTGAGAGAGCTCTGACAGAAACTGCTCTTTCAAGGACAGCTCTGACAGGACTATGGCTTGCCTAAGGTCATCCAGCAGCTGCAAGTGGAGGAGTGGGGAATCAAACCCGGTTCTCCCAGATTAGAGTCCGCGCACTTAACCACTACACCAAACTGGCTCTCGTTATATTATTATTCCTATTATCATATATTATATTATTTTATCATTACATCTATTATTTCATTATATTATTTCATTAACAAAAATCTAAAACAATTAAAATGTATAATTTAATCGAAATATTTCTACTCCACCACTGAAATATTTCTACTCCACTCATTCACGCCACCAAACAATGCTATGAAGCAATAGTACAATATGTTCCCTCTAAGCTGTGGAGTCTTGTGAGCAAAAATTCTAATTTGTGAGATACTGGCATTAAAGTTCTGAGCAAACAATTTGGCTACTGCATAAATTAGTTTGCTCTGGAGCCATCCTTCCTGAACTGAGACAAAAATGTGTGAGCCGGAGGCTAAAAAACTGTGAGCCAGCTCACACTAACTCAGCATAGAGGGAACACTGACTGCAACTGGTAATACGTAACTTGTTTTAAAAACACGATGTCTCCAAAAGCACAACGAAGTATAATCAAACAATTACTTCGCAATACAACGCAGCAGCAACTATGGCTCCAATAAAGTGCACCGGGCCATAACTAATACACAAGAGGTGCTCTACCCAATTTCATTTAGCAGCAGGAGTCCATAAAACACTCTCCTCAACTTGCAAGAGTTCCCCCAAAGTCATTTAGCAGCAGATCCAAATTTTGGTAATATCAGTGAACAACTGAGTCCAACAAATTATGTCAACTGAAGATATATGGGACCAACCGCCGTTATTTTGGAACACATCTGAATAACTTTATGTCATGTCATGCACAGTAATAGGATTTCCAGTGTGTCTGCAAATGCAGCTGTGCGTGGACAGCTTTGCAAGCCCCCGGTTCCTTCGGACTGGGGTGGTGTCCAGGAGATCAGAAAATCCCACACCTGTCCCAAGTCTCCTCTAAGCAACTCCTAGGGTTAGCATTTGCCTGCTTACAATGGGAACGCTCTTGATTATGAGACCACCCTACCATCCTCACCCCTCACACTGGTGGGAGAAAGGTCCAAGGGTGGGAATGGCATTACCCACAAACCCAGGTGAGACATAACCGCCTTGGGTGGGTATCATGGCGTTTTCAGGGATGGACAGAGCATCACCTGAGGCACCTCTATCGCATCTGGGTTTTCAGGTGAATATGACATCATGCATCACACAGCCTAATTTCGGCCCATTGTCCCACACCTGGAGCTCCTGGGAATGACAGCTAGTGCTTACTCTAAGGGGTGGGTACCAGAAATGAACTGGATAGTAACTGCCACCATAGAATCATAGAAGAGTAGAATCAAAGAATTGGAAGGGGCCTCCAGGATCTTCTAGTCCACCAACTCCTCAACATCTTTGTTGCCCTCCTCCGGACCACTTGCAAATCAGAAGAAGAAGAAGAGGAGGAGGAGGAGATTGGATTTATACCCCACCCTTCACTACCCAGAGGTGTCTCAGAGCAGCTTACAAACTCCTTTCCTTTCCCCCTCCCCACAACAGACACCCTGTGAGGTAGGCAGGGCTGAGAGAGCTCTTGACAGAAACTGCTCTTTTTCAAGAACAGCTCTTATCAGAACTACGGCTTGCCCAAGGTCATCCAGCCAGGTGCAAGTGGAGGAGTGGGGAATCAAACCCGGTTCTCCCAGATTAGAGTTCGCACACTTAACCACTACACCAAACTGGCTCTCCTGCTGAATGGATTTGCACATGTACCCCTCTACACCTGTGCTGTACATTTGGAGACTCTGCCTAGTTGCTGCATCTCCTGCTTCTCTACTACAAGGTAGTGCAGGGATGACTGATTGCACATTCACAGTTTCAAGCTATCACACTCAAGACGATGGCACGGTTACCTCCCCTGTCATTTTATTTTGGACAGAAAGACAAAACAGGCGTGGGGTGTTTACGGAGTTCAGACTTCAAGCCTTCCAAACATAAGGAAGTTTAATAAATGAATTAAAAGAATATATGTATGGTCTGTCCAAGTATCAGGCTAATCAAGGGTTCAAAGAAAAGGTGGAAGCACGCAGTCCCCTTTCCTTACACTCCATACTTATCCTAACCCATGTCTAAATAGGACAGGCTGGTAGTTACATGAAGTTGCAGTGGTTTGAAGTTCAGTATTATCTTAGTTCTCATAATAACTGCTCGTGATTTGTGAATGGCTCCATCTTTCTATGCCTGGCGTCTGATCACAGGAGCTCCATCTATCCAACATGACAAGTGTGATGTTCAAATGTCTTATCTGTGGCAGATGTTCCCCCAGAAGGTCTTAACTGCCAGGGCCTGTGTTGTCTTAATTCCTATCAGGACTGAAAGAGATGAACGGCCTCCCACAGCTGATGGGAAAAGGCAAGTTATGGGCTTCTGAAGTGCAGAATTTTAGAATGGAGGGAGACAGAGAGAGATAGGCACTGCTGGGGTGGGATGAAGCATCTGAAAAGGGACAGGATCTCCTCTCTCTGGGAAGGTGATGTGTGGTAGCTGATCTGCTGCCAATAGGAATGCCTCTGTGCTTCCACAGCTGGAGAGCCAGGATGGTGTAATGTCTAGAGTGTCATCTAGGAGCGGGGAGAGCCAGGTTCGAATCTTTCCGCCTTGGGTGGAAATTACAAGGGAGTCGTTACCGGCTTAATATCAGGAGAAACTTCCTGACTGTAAGAGTGGTTGAGCAGTGGAACAGACTGCCTCGGGAGGTGGTGGATGCTCCTTCGCTGGACGTTTTCAAGAGGAGACTGGACAACCATCTTTTGGGTATGTTGTAGGTATGTAGGGGTTTCGGCTGTGTTCCTGCAGAGTGCAGGGGGTTGGACTAGATGGCCCGCAAGGTCCCTTCCAACTCTAACATTCTATGATTCTATGATTCTATGATTCTTTCTCTTTTTCTCTCTTTCTCCCTTCCTTCCTTCCCCCTCCCTCCCCCCACCGATTTGCTTTCTTTGTTTCTCCGTCTCTCTTTCTTTCCACCTCTTTCATTCTTTCTTTCCCCTTCTCTCTCTCTTAGACAAATAAATATCATCAACAAACAAATAGATATCATTGGACAAATAGATATCACTTTCAGTATCTTCTTTTACCCGTTTTGACCGTTTATTCTATGGGGCTCTTACGTTAAGGAAGTTTGGACACCCCTGGTATCGCCCAATCGGATCAGATCTTGGCAGCTAAGCAGGGTCAGTACTCGGAAGGAAGGCCGCTGAGGAAGAGTCTGCAGAAGAAGGCAGTGGCACACCACCTCTGCTTCTCACTTGCCTGGGAAGCCCCCTACTGGGACTGCCATAAGTCTGTAGCAACTTGACGGCGCTTACATATGTATATCTGAAGAAGCCTCAACCAGAATCATCCAGAGGACACATCCTCCTAGGTTTACTCCATGCAGATGACTCACGTTTACATGGAAGCTGGGGGGGCGGGGCCACACCCCTGTGCCCGCCCTCCTTCCCTGCACAATCAGTCAATTTTCAAAGCCATCCACTTCCTTGTAAATGGAAGGCAAGCACCTAACAGCACAACAGGCTGGGGGGTTTTTTTATATATATAAAGCACCCCTCCCTCCTTTTCAAATCAATGGATAAACGAATGTGGCTAGCTCTTGGCAGGCCTCCCAAATTACGGCGCTGGCAAGAGGCAGGAAATGGCGAGTCCCGATAAAATAGTTTTTAAATAGCTTTTTGATTCGGAAAAGTTTATCGGATACGAAAGACTGTTTTTAATTAAGTTGCTGGCCCGGCCGTGCCTAATGGATCGATGGGAATTGAATTAGGGACGCTCTTCTCTCGTTGCTGCATCTTCCGCGAGATTTATGGTTTTCATTCGGCTTCACTCCTTCATGTCAGTCTTTCGCTCCATCGAGCCCCACGTGGCTTCGTACCCCTGACTGCTGGCATTGCTCTGTGTGGCAGTGTTAGAGCCAGTTTCTGATACTCTTTGCAGCACTTTCTGAAAAGAATTCCAGGACTGGGGGATATGAGTTTGCTCAGGGCTTTTTGGTAGAAAAAGCCCAGCAGGAACTCATTAGCATAATAGGCCACACCCAACAGCAGAAACACATTAGCATACTAGGCCACACCCCTGACAGCATAGCTCATTAGCCTATCAGGCCATACCCCCATGTTACCAGAAGTGTGGTCATCCAGCCGCACCCGCCTTTTGCTTCTTATTCTGTTTACCTTGTTTGTTGTTAAAACCCAGAGCTTTTTTGTGGTAGGAACTCCTTTGCATGTTAGGCCACACACCCCTAATGTAGCCAATCCTAATGAGCTTCTGCTCTTGGGTGTGGCCTATTATGCTAATAAGTTCCTGCTGGGCATGGCCAACTCGGGAGCCAGCCAGAACTCCGTTCCTGTGCGTTCCTGCCCCAAAATAGCCCTGAGTTTGCTGCAGATTTCTCCTTTCAGTTAACTTGCCCCTTCTTCGCCCCCATGTATCCAGTGGTAAAACAATGGGAAACAAGGGAGTTTGATATTATTGTGCTTTGTATTGCATCAGAATTCTTTTTGCACCATGTTTTACTAGTGCACACACCCGTTCCTCTGCGTCGGTGAAGCATGACACAGAAAGAATCTTGAAACAAATGCACAATCACATCGAGGTTGCTTTTTTGCAGAGTTTCATCAATGCGTGCACTCACATGTTGACTATATATAGGATGGAGAACCCATTAATGAAAAGAAGAAGAGGAGGAGGAGGAGGAGGAGACTGGATTTATACCATGCCCTTCACTACCTGAAGGAGTCTCAGAGCAGCTTACAATCTCCTTCCCTGCCCCTCCCCACAACAAGCACCCTGTGAGGTAGGCGAGGTTGAGAGAGCTCTTTTGAGGACTGCCCTTGAGAGAACAGCTTTGAAAGAACTTGTAACCAACCCAGGGTCACACCAGCAGCTGCATGTGGAGGAGTGGGGAATCAAACCCAGTTCTCCCAGATGAGAGTCCACGTTCTTAACCACTACACCAAACTGGCTGAAACTGCATACTCAAGAAAAGAGCAAATGAAAAAACCAAGAAATGGAGAAATCCTAATTCACCCACCCTAAACTAGACCAAATAATCGGAAATTCCAAAATCCAGCAGGGAAATGTAGAATTGCCAACTCCACAATGACAGAAATCTAGTAGGATCCCAGGGCTGGGACCAGGGCCCTTGATGTATCTGCCAATCAGACTTTTGCCAGTACTTTCTTTTCCTGTTTTGCCCACAGAAAACTGTCTTGCCTAGTTTACTTTCCTGAAATGTGGTCTTTTAAACCTCTTATACAAAGTGGGGGGAGTGACGTTATATTTTGGGTGAGCACAGATCCAGGTGGGGAAAAGGCAATTTGCACTTAAAACACTTCAAACGTCTGTAATTCACACGCCCACTACTAAATACAGTGCCTTTATAAAAAAGAACAGGACTGTAGTCTACACCACTGTGTACAATACGTGTTATCTGTTTATTGTATAAACATATGGAGCAGAGGTCCATCAGTGGCTATTAGCCCCAAGGTATAGATAGGAACTCTCAGTCTGGGGCAAGTGATGCTCTGTATTCTTGGTGTTTGGGGGGGGCAACAGCAGGAGGGCTTCTAGTGTCCTGGCCCCACTGCTGGATCTCATGATGGCACCTGGTATTTTTGGCCACTGTGTGACAGAGTGTTGAAGTGGATGGGCCACTGGCCTGATCCGACATTGGCTTCTCCTGTGTTCTTATTCTGCCCTTACTGTGTTGTTTTTGACTTTCGTAATGCCATTACATGATAAAAAGCAGAGACATCACCCTGCCTACAAAAGTCCGCATGGTCAAAGCAATAGTATTCCCTGTAGTAATTTATGGCTGCGAGAGTTGGACTATAAGGAAGGCCGAGCGCCGAAGAATAGATTCTTTTGAACTATGGTGCTGGAGAAGACTCTTGAGAGTCCCTTGGACTGCAAGGAGATCAAATCAGTCAATCCTAAAAGAAATCAACCCTGATTGTTCCCTGGAAGGACAGATCCTGAAGCTGAAGCTCAAATACTTTGGCCACCAAATGAGAAGGGAGCATTCACTGGAGAAGACCCTAATGCTGGGAAAGATTGAAGATCAAAGAAGAAGGGCACGGCAAAGGATGAGATGGTTAGACAGTGTCATCGATGCAACGAACATGAAATTGAGCAAACTTCAGCGGACAGTGGAAGACAGGAGGGCCTGGCGTAATCTGGTCCATGGGGTCGCGAAGAGTCGGACTCGACTGTGCGACTGAACAACAACAACAACAATGCCATTATTAGATTCTTTGACATATCACGTCCAATATTTTTAACATTGTTTCTAGTCTTTGTCATTCCAGTAACACTGCATTGCTTATTAGATCTCTCGTGTTGTTTGATTGCATTGACCGACCCCGTGCAATCTGCCTTGTTTCTCAGCGAGGAAGGTAGACAGCAAATCAAACAAACAAACAGAAGATCTTTCCAAAACTGCCCATATTATCCTCTTTACCAGGTGGACTCTCCATGACAGATTTCAAAGTGATGGACAGAATGTTCAGACGTTATCACTTTTCCACTAGCGAATGTGAAGGTGTCCTTCTGACCAGGATCTGGCACACCTAAGGGACCACCTTTCCCCATGTGTTCCCCCAAGGGCACTACAGTTGGGGGCTCAACATCTTTTAGCAACCCCAGGCCCCAGAGATGTTAAATTCGTGGCAACCAGGGCCAGGGCCTTTTCGGTGGCAGCTCCTACCTGGTGGAACGAGCTCCCGGAGGAGATCTTGAGCAGTTCCACAGGGTCTGCAAGACGGAGTTCTTCCACCAGGCTTTTGAGTAGGAGCCTCTGCCCTCACTGTACCACCATCAGACCGCTATCATAAATGGTGCGGGTACTACCGAGGTGCAAGACGGCCCTGAGACGAAAACTGGAGGGCAGTGTTGTTACGGAACTTACGCCACTGGTTTGGGCTTATTTTATTAGAATCCATCTTGGAATTGAGGACCGAAGTGACATCTAGAGGATTGTAGCGACATCCAGAGCACCTGCACTTTGTGTGTTATTGGACTGTTTTATGTTGTTTTAATGTTTTAATCATGGCTTTGTGCCTAACTGTTTAATCTTGGCATTGTGCCCTAATTGTTGGCCACCCTGAGCCTGTCTGGGGAGGGCGGGATATAAATCGAATAATAAATAAATAAAAATAAATAAATTAGGGATCAGGGCCATCTACGGACAAGCTAGAGGGTTACACACACAGAGAATGTTCTTCAGTTTGTGGATTTTTTAAAAGACAATTGCCTCCGAGGCAGAAAAATGGCCTGAGCGTGCTCATTGCTCTCCGGAAGTCATAAAAACAGAAGGGGACCTTGGTGTGGTTTAAGACCCCAGCTGAATCAGAAGTAACAAGAGGACTAAAGAATGAGCCGCTAAGATGCCCACCCATGTGCCAAGTCAGGTGCTGTGATCAGGGGTTTTTTTGTAGAAAAAGCCCAGAAACTCATTAGCATAATAGGCCACACCCAACAGCAGAAATTCATTTGCCTATTAGGCCACACACCCCAGATCACAGCTCCATTGAAAGTCCATATCATAGAGCCACCCCGCGCCATCATTAGCCCACCCGCAGCCAGATGTAGGATCATCCAGCCACACCCACCTGTTGCTTCTTATTCTGTTTACCTTGTTTGTTGTCAAAACCCAGGGCTTTTTTGGTAGCAGGAACTCCTTTGCATGTTAGGCCACACACCCCTAATGTAGCCAATCCTAATGAGTTTCTGCTGTTGGGTGTGGCCTATTATGCAAACAAGTTCCTGCTGGGCGTGGCCAACTCAGGAGCCAGTCGGAACTCCGTTCCTGTGCGTTCCTGCCCAAAAATAGCCCTGGCTGTGATGAAACTGAAGTGGAGTGAACCTGATCGATTGCTGGTTTTTCTTTCTGGAGGAGAGAGAGAACACTTGGGGGTGTCATATGCCAAAATATTTCACGGAAGCCCCCCTGAACTCAAGATGTCTTTCAGTAGGGGTTGGGTTTTTTTTCATACTTAGATGGAGCAGTATTATTCTCTGGCAGCAGTACTTAGTAAACAGCTTCATCTTCTCAACGACACAGTTCACACTTCCTGCAAAAAAGATGGTTGAATTAAAGTATCTGTCGTCAGCGCAATAGCCTGAATACAAAGCCGTTATTTTAAGTATGAGACTTCAGTCAGCTCTTAACAAGTGATTTCAGCTCTATTAGAACATGACAAACAACAACAACGCAGAGCAAGAAGCTCTCTTTTAAACTTTCCGGGCTTGGATAACCACACCCCCTAGTGAGTTAATAACCAATCATAACTCTCGCATAAAGGCCAATGATTCTTGTTCCCTCCAAAACTTCTCCTAGGCTCTGATTGGCCTACTGCGCACAGTAGCCAATCAGAACGTTTATTTTATAACAGCAGCCTTCTATGCAGTCCTGGTTGAAGCTCAGACATTACTGAATGTATGCACAATACATGACACGTTACATTGATTGGTCCGAGTCAGTTGAACCAGCTTGGACCTGCAACCACAGCTTGCACCTGGAGTCATGAAGCTGCTTAGACTGAACTGCTCTATCAAGGTTAGGATTGTCAGGCCAGCAGGAGTTCTCCAGGGTCTCAGGTGGAGGACTTTCATGTCACCCACGAACTGAGTCTTTTAACAGGAGATGCCAGGGATTGAACCTGGAACTTTCTGCGAGCCAAGCAGATGCTCTCCCACTGAGCCACGGCCCCTCCTTGATTGATTACTGAAAATAAGAAGAGGAGGAGGAGCAGGAGGAGGAGGTTGGATTCATACCCTGCCCATCACTACCTGAAGGAATCTCAGATCAGATTACAATCGCCTTTCCCTCCCCCTCCCCACAACAGACACCCTGTGAGGATAGGTGGGGCTGAGAGAGCTCTCCCGAGAACTGCCCTTGAGAGAACAGCTCTGAAAGAATTTATGACTGACCCCAGGTCACACCAGCCTAGCTGCATGTGGAGGAGTGGGGAATCAAACCCAGTTCTCCCAGATTAGAGTCCACACAATCCTAAGAACCGCCATAGAGAGCCAGTTTGGTGTAGTGGTTAAGTGCGCGGACTCTAATCTGGGAGAACCGGGTTTGAGTCCCCCACTCCAACACTTGCACCTGCTGATGTGACCTTGGGTCAGTCACAAGCTCTGGCACAGCTGTTCTCTCAAGGACCAGTTTCTGTCAGAAGTTCTCTCAGCCCCACCTACCTCACAGGGTGTGGGGAGGGGAAGGGAAAGGAGTTTGTAGGCCGCTCTGAGACGCCTTTGGGCAGTGAAGGGCGGGGTATAAAGCCAATCTCTTCTTCTTCTCTTCTTCTAACCACTACACCACACTGGATCTCTTAAGCTGCCTCTACACCCAATTTAGGGTCCCCAAGCCAGTGAACAATAAGAACATTGTGTGTGTGTGTGTGTGTGTGTATGTGTCTGTGTGTCTGTGTAAAGTGCCGTAAAGACACAGCTGACTTATGGTGAGCCCCTAGGATTTTCAAGGCAAGTGGTTAAGCAGAGGTGGTTTGCCACTGCCTTCCTCTACAAAGTAGTAGCCCCCCGGTTCAGGTACCAGCCCTGCTTAGCTTCCAAGATCCAACAAGACTGAGCTATACAGTACCATTCCACATCCAATAACAACATTACAATAAGATTATGTTCTTATAACTCTCTTATAACTTATTATGTTCTTATAACTCTCAGTCTGGGGGCAGGTGCTGCACTCTATTCTTGGTGCTGGGGGGGGCAGCAGTGGGAGGGCTTCTAGTGTCCTGGCCCCACTGCTGGACCTCCTGATGGCACCTGGTATATTTTGGCCGCTGTGTGACAGAGTGTTGGACTAGATGGGCCATCGGCCTGATTCAACATTGGCTTCTCTTATGTTCTTAAGATTAAAAAACACGTATAACTGTTTAAAAGCAATGAAAGTAACAAAAACAAAACACATAAGCGCATGAATGGGAGGAAGGGTCAATGAGAATCATGGAGGGAATGCCAGACAAAACAGAAAATGCTCCACCCGCTAGCAGATGAGTAAACACAGACGTTCTGGCTTAACCTCTGGATAAACTATCGTCTGTCAAGACAAACCAGGCTATGAATAACCGTCTCCGAGCCGAATCCCGGCTTCCTGAGCTAAACAAAGTTAAAATAAACCACGGTTTTGTGTGGTGCTTGAGCCAAGCCAATGTTTTTTGTTGATGCAAACCCAGCATGCAAACCCAGCAGGAAAGCTTGGTTAGACAGGATTTATATATTTGAACAGATGACTAAGACACAATTTGATGGGTTTCACTCTGGCTTTTTTTTTTTTGCAAGCGTAATGAATAAACCATTCCTAGCTCAGCCCCGGAATGTCTCTGCTGATTCCTGCAAGACAACCGTAATTAAGGATGTCTGAGTTTAAGAGTTCACTCGATGGCCTACAAATGTAAAAAGAATGCATCTCTAATGGTGTAATTGGGTTGGATTGTTCTTCGGTCGTCACCGGGGTGAAGCCTTCTCCTTGGGATGATGATCTGGATAATGCCTTTCCACGAATGTTAAAGCCAAGATATTTAAGAATGGCTATGAATGAATTACTCACAGGTCACACTTCTTCATCTGTCAGTGATTATTTATAGCCTCACAAAGAGGATGTTGGGCCTAGGGCCAGGTCTTACATTGTGACCGTTTGTGATGTGTTTGTATATTTCCCATAGGTCACGTTTCTGGGGATTCTCAGTTTCTTGCCCGCAGATTTCAGCCTGTGTTCATGTCAGCATTCTCTATATCACCTTCTGGATCCCAGAAAGCACAACCGGAAATGGTGTGCCACTTGCAGAAAAGAAGGGAAACTGGAGGGTTATCGTTTTGTGTAAACTTTAGGGACCCTAAATTGGGTGTAGATGCAGCTTAAGAGATCCAGTGTGGTGTAGTGGTTAGAAGAAGCACAAGGGCCATTAAACACAAACTTTATCAGAAACACAAGGGCCATTAAAATGACTTTCTTAGTGGTTTTTATGGCACCCTGCTTCCAAGGGACTCAGGACTTCACTGTTGGTCAGGGATTTCTGTCTAGGGGTTCCGAGTACAGGCCCAACACTCGTATCTACTATGAAGAAGAAGAGATTGGATTCATACCCCACCCTTCACTACCTGAAGGAGTCTCAGAGCGGCTTACAAATTCCTTTCCCTTCCCCTCCCCTGTGAGGTAGGTGGGGCTGAGAGAGCTCTCTCAGGAGTTGCCCTTGAGAGATCAGCTCTGAAAGAACTTGTGACTGACCCAAGGTCACACCAGCAGCTGCCTGTGGAGGAGTGGGGACTCAAACCCGGTTCTCCCAGGTTAGAGTCTGCGCTCCTAACCACTACACCAAATTGGCTGTGTGCTGTTCTGGCTCTCAAAAGTATTGATCTGTGAATTAAGCACAAGCTAAAAAATTAAACAGAAGCTAAAAATTAGCTTGCCCCGACCTGGGTGGCCCAGTCTAGGCTGACCTCATCAGGTCTCAAAAGCTAAAAGGGGTCGGCCCTGGTTAAGTACTTGGGTGGGAGGCCACCAAGGAAATCCAGGGTCACATCGCAAAGTGTTATGTATTATGATTTCGACTGCATGCCTAGCTTCAGTTCACAGAACCGTAAAAGCGTGCGATCTGATTGGCTACTTCCAACAGCAGGCCAATCAAAGCTAAGGACTGTGACTTGGAAGGAACGACGATGATTGGTCTTTATCTTGTAAATATGATTGGTTCTTACTGTTTGCCTGGGCGTGGTTTCCCCAGCCCGGGATGTTTAAAAGGAGCTCAGACTCCTATGGGTTTTGGTGTTGATTTGTTCTGGTTCAATAAAGCTGAAATCACTGTTTATGAGCTGCCTGAGTCTGATCCATTTCACAAAGGCAGGCAACAGTGTTGGGTTTAGCGAGTCAAAACACTTCAGTAATTATAGCCATCGTAGCAGGGCTTCTCTTATGTTCTCCATGCCTCAGTCAAGTTACTTTGGTTTTTTGGGGGGAAAGAGAAAAAAATTCTGGATAGAGTATTCATGCGCTATTAATTCAGGGATCATCTTTTCTTTTCTTTTTTTAAGGAGACTTCTTTTTGTAAAATGCAAATCTGCACTTAGACCCAGAGGGCTGCTTCTCTTTTTCCCCAGGAGATGGCCAATCAGTGATGTGCATAATGAGATTCTGCTTGGAATCGGCCAAATATTTTCCTTTCCGAGCTCGGCCCCCCGGAGAGGAATATAATGCCACCAGGGGTCTTCCCAATGCGCCTCCTTGTTCTTAAAATCTTCACATGTATTCGGGAATAGAAAAGCAAATTTGGTGCCGTTGCACTAGGGATGCGCTTCCCTTTCTCAGCGTCTCTTGCAGCATTCCACCCGACAGTGAGGGATATCATGCAGGTTGATCTAAATTTGTGTTTGAAAGTGGTTGGCCTTCGTCAATACTCCTGAGAAGAAAGCATTAATGGACAGCTGTTTCATTTCCAAAGCGCCTGGGAATCCCTGACCCTACCAGTGTATTCAAAAGCCATAAGCAGACTGCATGGAAAAACTTTTGGTATAAGCAACCAAAAAAAGATGAGCAAGGGGAGGGTTTGGGGAGGGAGGGGAGGGACTTCAGTGGCGTGTAATGCCATAAAGCCCACCTTCCAAAGCAGCCCCTTTCTCCAGGAGAACCGATCTCTTGTCCAACTCTGTGACTCGGTGACTCTGTGATTCTGTGATTCTGTGACTCTGTGACTCGGTGACTCGGTGATTCTGTGACTCGGTGACTCGGTGACTCGGTGACTCGGTGATTCTGTGATTCTGTGACTCGGTGACTCGGTGACTCAGTGATTCTGTGATTCTGTGACTCGGTGACTCGGTGACTCTGTGACTCGGTGATTCTGTGATTCTGTGACTTGGTGACTCGGTGACTCGGTGACTCTGTGATTCTGTGATTCTGTGACTCTGGTTGATTTCCCACAAGCGCTGCTCCACGCTCGCCCTTCCCTTTTGCCCCATGGTAGGTGTCAGTTTCACACAAGCTGCTGCACGGCCATATTTTGCCTCGCAGTTTCGCGCCATTTCCCCTGCATCTGCTCAATCCTGTTTTTTGAGGATTGAGTAGACGCGGGGAAAATCACACGAAGCTGCAGGGCAAAATGCGGCCCGCGGCAGCTTGTGTGAAATTAACATGTACCGTCAGGACAAAAGGGAAGGTCAAGTGCAGAGCAGCGCTTGTGGGAAATCGGCCTCTGTGATTCTGTGATTCTATGCAGATTGGCAATATTGGGGGGGTCAACAGTGGGAGGGCTTCTAGTGTCCTGGCCCCACTGCTGGACCTCCTGATGGCACCTGGTATTTTTGGCCACTGTGTGATACCGAGTGTTGGACCGGATGGGCCTTTGGCCTGATCCAGCATTGGCTTCTCTTGTGTTCTCTTATGTTCTATGTGGGAATGCTATTGAAGTGAGGTGATAAGGACTTGGACTGGGAAGAAAGAATTGGGCACTGTGTGTGATGGGAAGACACATCTCCGTTTCGGTCCATGAAAGCTGCACTAACGAGCCATAACTGAGCATAGAGACTACCTGGGAATAGGGTAGCCCACCTTCAGAGAAGAGAAGATGGCTGCTTTGGAAGGTGGACTCCATGGCATCATTCCCTGCTGAGGTCTCTCCCCACTCCCCACCCACTGCCACCCCCAAACTCCACCCCCAAATCTCCAGGAATTTCCCAACCCAGAGCTGCCTGGGAGAATCCTGCTTCCCTTGCAACAGGCCCATACTCAGCATTTTGTGGCTTGTGGGGCAAATTTCTTTTCTGGTGGGGCTGAAGTTCTCAGGGCAGGGAAAAAAAAACATTTAGCCAAGAGAAAGCTGTTCCCGGGATAGGATCTCTAAGTTGCAGGGATCTCTAAGTTGCAACTGTCAACCACTTTAGACAACAGTTCTCAGCTGCTGCAAGGTAGTCACTTCTGCCAGCCTAAGCAACAATTCTGAGAACAAGCCGGCAGGTGGGGGGTGATGACTTCTATAGTCCAGAAAGCTAACACTTAGGCAGAAAAAACTCTCTTATAGGAGACCAGTTTCTTGACACAGAGTTAGAAGGGATCCTAGAGGTCACCTACTCCAACCCCCTTGCTCAGTGCGGGGATTAGTCAACTACAGCACGCCACTCTGCTTAAAGAAGCGCATGCCTTTTAAAGAAATGTTGAAAAATGATTGAAAAAAGCATTTACAGGAGAAATCTTTGTGGGGCTGTGCTTTTAAGAAGGGGCAGAGCCCTCCACAGCCCTATGGTAGCTAAGGGCCTGCCTTGCAGTGGATTGAGCTTTCAAAGCAGCTCTGCAAGTTCTCTGTGGCAACCCACAGAAATCACAGCTCCACTTGGAAAGTTCCAATGAAACGTTACCAATAGAGAAGACCAGGGCTTTTTTTGTAGAAAAAGCCGAGCAGGAACTCATTAGCATAATAGACCACACCCAGTAGCAGAAACTCATTAGCATAGTAGGCCACACCCTGAGAGCACTGCTCATTAGCATATTAGGCCACACCCCCATGTTACCAGAAGTGTGGTCATCCAGCCACATCCACCTTTTGCTTCTTATTCTGTTTCCCTTGTTAGTTGTCAAAACCCAGGGCTTTTTTGGGAGCAGGAACTCCTTTGCATGTTAGGCCACACACCCCTAATATAGCCAATCCTGATGAGTTTCTGCTGTTGGGTGTGGCCTATTATGCTAATGAGTTCCTGCTGGGCGTGGCCAACTCAGGAGCCAGCCGGAACTCCGTTCCTGTGCGTTCCTGCCCAGAAATAGCCCTGGAGAAGACCGCCAAATGTGCAAATCAGTGAGTGTGTCCAGCAATGCCAGCCTGCGCCCACAGTGGAGTTCATTCTGTAGCTTCCATCCTGTAGCTTTGTCGGCTTTACATTTAAGAGCGATAAAAGATCCCTTGCTTTAAAAAGCAGACTCATTCGGACTGCTCTTTTTTTCCTCCCCCTGCTGATCTGACCTTTCCATCATTTTCACCTCCAGTTACTTGCTGGCGTGTTGGCTCCATCTTAAATGTTCAATAGTTCCCCACCATGGATAATGGTCACATGAAGGATGCTGAGCTCTCCTCATTGGTGGACATATAAATGCATGACATCCCGTTCCCTGGAGATGGTGGATGCCGTCCGATATCTTGCAATAGGACCAACGTGCTTCAGCTTTGTCATCTGAGTAATTTGGCTACACATCTTGCTGCCGCTGGCAATTAAAGGATAAAAGAGAAAGACGGAAACCCTTAGCGGCTCTCGAGAAATCACGCATGTTTAAAACAATGCACCTAATCTGTGTGGTGAAAAATGACTGCTTGGAGTTTCTAGGGGCTTTGTTCAAGCCTGAGAGGTACGAGGTTGCTCTTTCTGAATCCCTCCTACATAGTCTCTCCTTAGTTTGGTGTAGTGGTTAGGAGCGCGGACTCTAATCTGGGAGAACCGGGTTTGATTCCCCACTCCTCCACAAGCAGCTGCTGGTGTGACCCTGGGTTGGTTACAAGTTCTTTCAAAGCTGTTCTCTCAAGGGCAGTCCTCAAAAGAGCTCTCTCAACGCCACCTACCTCACAGGGTGTCTGTTGTGGGGAGGGGAAGGGAAAGGAGATTGTAAGCTGCTCTGAGACTCCTTTGAGTAGTGAAGGGTGGGGTTTAAATCCAATCTCTTCTTCTCTTCTTCTTCTTCTTCTTCTTCTTCTTCTTATGCATCTCCAGCCCCCTGAGAACCTCTGAAATCTGCCCTGGCTGGTAATCACTATTCCCTGCCCTATGCCTGCCAACCATCAGGAGCAGTGACATGGGAGGACCACAGCATCATGTATACCATGACGTCACTTTTGGAGAAAACCCAGAAGTGGTGTAGGGTAGCTCTAGGAATTTCCAGGAAATCTATGGTAAAACCACAGAGTTTCCAATGATTCCTAGAGCTGTCATACACCAATTCTGGGTTTCCCCTGGAAGTGATGTCGTGGAGCATATGACACAGATTTGTTTTTTATTTTCCTCCCACCACCAGTTGCCACAAGTGCTGCTGGCAGGAGGCCTCCCATTAGAATGGCCAGCCTGACAGCTCTACTCTCCAGTTACCTGGCTAGTACTGAGGCCTCTTTGGGAGGACCTTCCTCCTTCCCTTCTTGACATGCTGCTAAGGACTCTGGGATACGTAACTTTCCCAGGGTGCCATAACGTGTGTTATCATCCAAGACAGAACACAAGTCCCAGCCTTTATTGCTTTGTTCGCCTTGGAATGAAAGAGACCTTTAGAATGAAACCTTTTTGTTATTGGTAAGTAAATGTATTGGTGAGGCTGCTGGAACGCTTTGCTCAAATTACTTGACATGTATAGAGAAGCAAAAAAAAACGAATTGAAAGGTTAAATAATCTTTGTGTGAGGGGGTGTTTGTAGGGTTGCTCTGAGCTGGGAAATTCCTGGAGATTTGGCGGTAGAGCCCAGGGATGGTGGGGTTTGGGAAGCAGAGGGACCTGAGGGTGGTATAATGCCGTAGAGTCCATCGGCCATTTTCTTCAGGGGAATGAATCGTCGTAGCCCAGAGAGCAGCTGTGATTTCAGGAGATCTTCAGCTTGGTTTAGCTCTCATACAGCTAATACTTCCTGTGTTTGGAGTGTTATGTACTGAATGTGAATCGCTCCTATCTATTCACATGTTAAGCTTGAGTCTGAATGTGGCTCTTCAGATGTCGCATTGCTATTGGTCGGTTTCTGTGTAATTACCCAATCACTGAGTGGTATTGTTGCAAAGAGGGAACGGTCCTGATTGGCCTTTATCCCTGTATTCTGATTGGCCTTTAACTTGTAATGGGTGTGGCTTGGACAGCCCGGGAGAGTTTAAAAGAAGGAGCTGTGCTCCCCTTGTTGTTCTGTGTTCCTGACTTACAGTTGCTGTTTAATAAAGCTGAAATCACTTGAAGCTGAATCCTTTGTTGAGTGTCATACTTACCATGGAGCCTGGGCTCCATTACACATTTTTAAAATTGTACAACTGTGTTTGGATATCCATATTCCCTATTCCCTGATGTAAATTATCCACACACAGGTGTGGCATCTGCTTGTTTAGCTTCAGGGTTGCCATTCCCCTGTTGGGAGCGCGGGATTGCCTGGTTTTGCGGGCTCCTGCCTGCCACTGGCTAGCTGGCTGGCAGGAGGAAATCCCCCCCCCAGCAGCAACATCACATGATGTGCCCATGCTACCTGGAAGTGATGTAGGCACATCAGCAGGTGACATTATGGGTTTTAGGACAAAACTCTATGGTTTGAGGGTGATTTTACCATAGAGTTTTGCTCAAAAACCAGAGTGTCGCCCCCAGCATGCCTATGTCACTTCCGGGTGATGTAGGCATGGCGTGTTACGTCACTTCCAGAGATGTAGGCGTGGCACGTGACGCCACTTCTGGTGATGGCAGTACATCAGGGTGACACTTCCGGCTCCCGGCACATCCCTCCTATCCCCTGCCTGTGTTTCCAATGGACCTGGCCAATGTTCCCTCTAAGCTGTGGAGTCTTGTGAGCAAAAATTCTTCCTTGTGAGCTACTGGCATTAAAGTTGTGAGTGAGCGATTTGGCTGCTGCAGAAATCAGTTTGCTCTGGAGCCGTCCTTCCTGAGCTGAGACAAAAAAGTGTGAGCTGGAGACTCAAAAACTGTGAGCTAGCTCACACTAATGCAGCTTAGAGGGAACACTGGACCTGGCAATGCTTTAATGCCTACCCCAAATAAAAAGAGGTGTTTGTTATCAGCTCACCAATGCAAACAGTGCAGATATTCCTTCTTTATAGCGAACCAGGGACCAGAGTTGGGCCACCAACCTGACTAGGACTCGTGTCTTTTCACTCGGCTAGAAATGATTGTCAAAGAGATGTATCGAACTGCAACATTTACAGCCTGGGAGACTCACATCTCCCCCCCGGCCCCCCGCCGCCGCCAATATCCCAAATCGTTAAAAAGGGAGGTTTGCCTGAGCGACTAGTAAATCGGTATCATCAGCCCCTTCCCACGAAACTGCAACTGAGGGCTAATTATATTGCAGGAGTCATCCTATTATCTCCATAAACTTTTTATCGCTCACAGGTATGTCAGGCTAATAAAGGATTTGTCATTAACACGGTAGGAGGCCTGAAAGAATGTCCCCCATCTGTTTTCACGCAACACTTAGAAGGAAATGAAAAATGATTGGGGATCTCAAAAGTTTTGAGAAAGAGCTCAATAAAACCTGGCTGGAGGCTGCATGGGATTTTCTGGTCCACACGGCAGCCATTTCCCCGGACCCCGTCCTGACAGCAGCCATTTCATCACCCTCCCACTAGGGGGCTTTTTAAAAATTCAGCACTGGAATATAGTTTTACCAGTGTAAGTTATACACCCCTAATGTATAAAGTATAGTGTAAGTTATACACCCCTAATGTATAAAGTATAGTGTAAGTTATACACCTCTAAAGTAGCCAATCCTCCAAGAGCTTACAGAGCTCCTCTTACAGGGGCGACTGTAAGCTCTTGGAGGATTGGCTACATTAGGGGTGTGTCGCCTAATATGCAAAGGAGTTCCTGCTTCCAAAAGAGCCCTGAGTGTAACAATGGGTCTCACAGCTTCTCTGAATCCCCAGCCTTTTTTTGTTTTAAAAGTAAGTCTCTGTCCTCTTCCCTTGTGGAGATAAATGGGGAAAGGTATATCTTTGGAAGTGGAAAAAAACTTGGATCTCAGAAGCTAAGCAGGGTCGACCCTGGCAAGTACTTGGAAGGAGACCTCCAAAGAGTACTAGGGCTGGGACGCAGAGGCAACCCACCTCTCTGAAACATCCAAGCCCCACTAAGGGCCACCAGAAGGCAGCATGACTTCCAGGCATGCATGCGCACACACATAGGTACACACACACACAAATAGTCATCCAAAAATGTGGAAAATCCTTGGTGTGGAAGCAACCCTAGTTAATTCAGATGCTTTAAAAAAAAAAAGTTGGAAGACACGGACCATTTTGGAGGGACATTTTAGCTTGGAGAAATGACGGCTGAGGAGTGACGTGATAGAGGTTTACAAGATTATGCGTGGGATAGAGCAGGTAGAGAAAGAAGTACTTTTCTCCCTTTCTCGCCATACGAAAACTCATGGGCACTCAATGAAATTGCTGAGAAGTCGGGTTAGAACGCACAAAAGGAAGTCCTTTTTCACCCAAAGAGTGATTAACACATGGAATTCACTGCCACAGAAGGTGGTGGTGGCTACAAGCATGGACGGCTTCAAGAGCGAATTGGGTAAGCATACGGAGCAGAGGTCCATCAGTGGCTATTAGACACAAGGTATAGATAGGAACTCTAGGTCTGGGCCAAGGGAGGCGCTGTATTCTTGGTGCTTGGGGGGGGCAACAGTGGGAGGGCTTCTAGTGTCCTGGCCCCACTGCTGGACCTCCTGATGGCACCTGGTATTTTTGGCCACTGTGTGACAGAGTGTTGGACTGGATGGGCCATTGGCCTGATCCAACATTGGCTTCTCTTATGTTCTTACATTGTTAGGTTTCTGCTTATTGGATCCAGGGGGGCGTTTCAGCTTTGGATAGTTTGTTGAGAGGATTTATGCATTTAAAAACTGGATAAAACCAGAAAAAGTTCTCCTCAGTACAGAAGCCCAAAGGGTAAAGATATTAAAAAATCTATATGATAACATCCGTGCTGTTTATATTTTTCCTTCTTCCTTGTCTAATGGATGATAACACTGAGTATATCTGACTGACAAATCTTTGACACAATCCAATACAAAAGCCTCTCGTGCCACTGGAAAATAACACATGCTGAAACAACACAACCAATGCCAGCACAGCAAAAGTCCTGGAACCATGCCCCTTTGTCCCGTAAGCAATTGGGAATGCACAAAAAATGCAATCTGGCCCATAATTTCCACCTGGCATTTGTGTTTCTTCCCGTGTTCTTCTCCCAAAACGCAAACGTTTGTTTTGGTATTGCCGTGCCCTTATCGCGACGGTGCATAAGACGTGGAGAAGATAAGGTGCTTCCATTGATTTATTTTTTTTTTTGCAGTGCCATTTTAAAAGCCCCGCGGACCGAGTCAACCATTTTCAAATGTCATTTCGCACGAGTGTCCTGTGGCGAAGTTCTGCCCCACTTTCAAGTCTTATCCGGCTTGCGAAGCTGAAGTCACGCTGAAAACTTTTGTCGGGGACATTATTTGCATTTCACATCAAATCTGTGTACCCTTGACTACTTTATACGAATGCATGTCATTTCTCCTTGTAGGTAGATGTGCAGGCACAGAACAGGAGAAAAACTGAGGTCTTCTGGCAAGGAAGCTACTAGACAGAGGGATCTCAAAGGAGAACATGACGCAACTCTGCATTAAATGGGGGGGGGAGAAACTCTGGGTCCATTACAAGCTCATCTCAGTCCCTCTCCGAATTTGGCCCTGACCCTGCATCAATTTTTCCCCTGCTTCTTCTTTGCCTCCTTTCTTTCAACCAACTGAAAGGCACCTGAAGATCCAGGGCATTTTTTGTAGAAAAAGCCCAGCAGAAACTCATTAGCATATCAGGCCACACCCTGGCAGCACAGCTCATTAGCCTATTAGGCCACACCCCATGTTACCAGAAGTGTGGTCAGCCAGCCACACCCACCTTTTGCTTCTTATTCTGTTTACTTTGTTTGTTGTCAAAACTCAGGGCTCTTTTTGTAGCAGGAACTCCTTTGCATGTTAGGCCACACACCCCTCATGTAGCCAATCCTAATGAGTTCCTGCTGTTGGGTGTGGCCTGTTATGCTAATGAGTTCCTGCTGGGCATGGCCAACTTGGGAGCCAGCCGGGTCTCCGTTCCTGTGCATTCCTGCCCAAAAGTAGCCCTGTGAAGATCTAATGAGGAACAAAAAGTCCACCACCATTCATTACTGGTGACCCGAAAGCCTATTGAACATGCAGATTTTGACACACACACACACACAAAAATCAAGATTCACAAAATTTTCCCCCAGCAATGCAGCCATGCTGGATTGGACCAACCTTCGATCTAGCCCAGCATCGTTTCTCACAGTGAGCAATCAGATGCCCTTGAAAGGCCTGCAAGTGGAACACGGGAAGAAGAAGAAGAAGAAGAAGAAGAAGAAGAAGAAGAAGAAGAAGAAGAAGAAGAAGAAGAAGAAGAAGAAGAAGAAGAAGAATTCATTTTATACCCTGCCTTTCCTACCTGAAGGAGTCTTGGAATGGCTTACAATCACCTTCCCTTCCCCTCCCCACAACAGACACCCTGTGAGGTAGGTGGGGCTGAGAGAGCTCTGAGAGCACTGTGACTGACCCAAGGTCACCCAGCCGGCTTCATAGGGAGGAGTGGGGAATCAAACCTGGTTCTCCAGATTAGAGTCCACTGCTCTTAACCACTACACCGAATGGGGATTAAAGCCTCTCCCTGTTGTTGCCTCCCCCAGTACTAATCTTCAGAGAGTTACTGCCTCTGAACATGGAGGTTTTGCTTTGTCATCGTCGCTCACAGCCACCGATGGATCTCTGGCTTCGAACCAAAGACATTTTGTCGCTCATCTTCAAAAAACGACGTGTCAGTTTTATTTCGAAAACTCCATTTTCCTTCCCCGCTCTGCCCCATCCCAAACCTTGCACATTTTTATTAGACAGCCCAGAGGCATTTTGCAGGGATAGCAATTTCGAAACGCAATCCGACTGATGACGGGAAAGGTTATCGCTGCCAAAACAAAAGCTGCAGAGCTGTTCCCAAGGCCCATCCTCAAGTGTCACCCTGAGAAAAAGAAATGTAGCAATATTCTCCGGCAGTCTAATGCCGTTCAGCACAGAGGCATAAACCTACCGGGCAATCGCCTTATTCCAAGGATCGGGAGTTGCTACTTGTATGCCCCAAATCCAGACCCACTTCAGCCGTTTCCAGCCTCTGCTGAGCCGAAGATGAACTGCAAGGGGGACCACTGCGGGCTACTCACTCCTTGTGCCAGCCGCCCCAAGGAAAGCTCAGGAGTATTGAGATTGTTGTGAGAGAAGGCCTTGACGCTGTCTCTTAGCCTCAGCTTGGTGGGGGGGGTTACAAGAGAGTTAGTTAGATAGACGGGCAAACTGTGCATTTCCTTCCTGTTTACAGCCGGTTTGGTGTAGTGGTTAAGTGCACAGACTCTAATCTGGGAGAACTGGGTTTGATTCCCCACTCTTCCACATGCAGCTGCTGGATGACCTTGAGCAAGCCATAGTTCTGTCAGAGGAGTCGTTTTCTCGAGGGCAGTTCTGGAAAGAGCTCTCTCAGCCCCACCTACCTCACAGGGCGTCTGTTGCGGGAAGGGGAAGGAGTTTGTAAGCCACTCTGAGACTCCGAGTGAAGGGCGGGGTATAAATCCAATCTCTTCTTCTTTTCTGCCCCTGTCCCTGGCTACAAGAATGGATGGCTTCAAGAGGGAATTAGATAAACATCTGGAGCAGAGGTCCATCAGTGGCTATTAGCCACAAGGCATAGGTAGGAACTCTCCATTTGGGGCATGTGATACTCTGTATTCTTGGTGCTTGGGGGGGCCAACAGTGGGAGGTAGGCCCGTAGCTACAGTGGGGCATTTCGGGGCCTGGACCCCTGACTCCCTGCCAAGCCCCCCTGACTTCCATGCAGCCCCCAAGCCCCCCAACTCTCTGGGCCACCTGGAGGACTCTCCACCACCACCCCTTTCCCAAACGCAGCTTGCTTCCCAGCATCGGCAAGCAGACTGCAAACACTGCAAAAGTGATTTTTTTATTTTTTTTTTAAATTTTGTGACATCAGTGCCCCCAACTTATTTTAAAAAAACCTGAATTACAAAATCCTGGCTATGGCCCTAGTGGGAGGACTTCCAGTGTGGATCTCCTGATGGCACCTGGTATTCGTGGCCACCGTGTGACACAGAGTGTTGGACTGGATGGGCCGTTGGCCTGATCCAACACTGGCTTCTCTTATGTTCTTACGTTCTTATGCTATCTTCTTTGCCACGATGGAGGCAGGATGTCCCTCAGCATCCCGACCCATCCAAGGTAGTTAGATTACAATCTATCCCTATCTCTAAGCTTTGCTATCTACACTGTAGTTCCAAAATAAAAGGACTATTATTAGTCTTGAATCGGGCAAGGGGCTCTGTGTAACTTTGTAACTCTGACAGTGCTCTGAAAACAAAGGGCTTCTGTTGCGTGTAGCCAAGGTGCACCCTCCTAAATTGAGACGGGGTAGTGGATTAAAAAAACCAGTTACTCCCAACAGCGATGAGGAAAATCCCTGGCTTCCCTCTATTGGGAGGACAGGTTCAGGGCCCAGAGATCACAGTCTGCAATGATCCCTCTAAGCTGTGGAGTCTCATGATCAGGAATTCTACTTCGTGAGCTACTGGCATTAAAGTTGTGAGTGAGCGATTTGGCTGCTGCATAAATTAGTTTGCTCTGGAGCCATCCCTTCCTGAGCGAGGACAAAAAATGTGTGAGCCGGAGGCTAAAAAACTGAGCTGGCTCACACTCACTCAGTTCAGTGGGAACACTGGTCTGGAGTTGGTTACAAGCTAGAGTTGGCCAGCCAGGGGGGTCGGGGAGACGTGGGAGGCACCATGTCGATGGTGTGACATCATTTCCTGGGGTGAACCCAGAGGTCATGCCACTCTTGGGTTCCACTGGACCCTAGAGTGATGTAGCATCATTTCCGAGTTTGCCCCGGAAATGATATCACGCTGTCGACGCGGTGCCGGTTTTTGCCTTCATTTTCCTCATCTGTCCAACAGGTGGTGGTGGGAGTCCAGAGGGCTTTTAGGGGAGACCCGGGAACCCCAGGTCCAGTCTTGAAGACTCAATGCGTTTTGACACCTGAGAAAGTAGTGTTTCTAGTGACTTCTGTGTCCTGTATTCAGAACCAGAGTCGGGTGTCCCCTCAAGATGCGTTTGTGAGTCGGGCGTCATTTCAGGACACGTCCATCCATCGCTTGCATCTCGGCGATCCACAAGTGGGATACGTGACAATTGGCTATCGTGCAACGTCGTGCACCATCCAGCAATGGTGATAGATATTCCTCATTCTCTTTTGGGGAATCTAATCAGCATCTGAAGCTAAGCAGTTCGGCCCTGGTTACTATTTGGATGGGAGACTAGCAAGGACTACCGGGACCACAGCACAGAGGCAAGCAATGGCAGGCCACCCCTGAACCTCCCTTGCCTTGAAAACTCCACCAGGGGCACCATACGTCAGATGTAACTTGACATCCTTTGCCCCCTACCTTGCTTGCAGAACCGGACGCTTTTGCATCTATCATCGATAACACTGGTTTTTTTGTCATGTCGACACAACAGGACTAGAAAGCCAGCAGAAGCCAGAATCTACCATTCTGGACCCCCACCAGATCCCCCACTGGTCCATCCAGTAACGGGTTGGCTCCTGTGGGACCGTTCTTTTACCGGCTGCACCCTCCTCCTATGTCTCTAAGAAAGCAGTGCTGCAGAAGCGACAGCCGGCTAGGAGCCTGTTTACTGTGGACATTACTGAAGGAGTAGTTTAGTCCGCTCGTCCCCTAGGGGGAGCTGTGAAGCATTCTCTAGTGTTTGGGGTTTATTGAATTTCTCTTGTTGTTCAGCCTTGTCCTGTAATAACAGTGGGGCATCTCGGGGCTAGGCCCCCTGACTTACTGGCAAGGCCCCACAAACATCCCATCCAGCCCAGGGCCCCCCGAGCGGCAGTGGTTGTGGGGAAGGAGTCAGCTATTCCTGTGCAGCTATCTGGTGCAGAGGGCCAGATACGGTGGCCACACGGAGTCAGACGGCACCTCCCTATTTCTCCCAGAAAGCCTATTTTCCCCGGAAAGTACTTGCTGCTGGCGGGCCGCATTGCACCGTCTGGTGGGAGGGGCTGGCTACAGTGGTGTGAGGGGCCACTGCAAGGAGGAGGTGACTTGGTGGAGGCACGGGTGGTGGAAGCTTGGGGTGGGAATAGGGGTGCGAGAGGGCACGGACGGTGTTCAGTGGGTGGGTGGAGGAGGCAACGTTGGTTAATTAGATTGCCTTTAATTTGATTAGCTGGTGCCCCCTAAGAAATTTAAATGCCCCCCCCAATTTAAAAAATCCTGGCTACAGGCCTAGTTCAGCCTACCTCTTTATTTATTTGTTTGTTTGTTTGTTTGTTAAATTTTTATCCCGCCCTCTCCGTCATAGCAGGCTCTTGTTGTTTTCTCTCTCTCTCTGTCTACTGTGTTAGTTTGTGTTACGGTTGCCAGGTCTGGGTTGGAAAATACCTGGAGACTTTAGAGGTGGATCCAGGAGAGGGCGGGGTTTGGGGAGGGGAGGGGAGGGGCCACAGCATGGCACGATGCCCTGGAGTCTATCCGTCAAAGCAGCCATTTTCTCTAGAGGAACTGATCTCGCTTGTCTGGAGATCATGTGAAGTAGGGTTGCCAGGTCTGGTTTGGAAAATGCCTGGAGACTTTGGGGGTAGATCCGGGAGAGGGCGGGGTTTGGGGAGGGGAGGGGCCTCAGCATGGCACGATGCCCTAGACTCCACCCGTCAAAGCGGCCATTTTCTCTGGGGGAGCTGATCTCGGTCAGCTGAAGATCAGTCGTAAAGGCGGGAGATCCCCAGGCCCCACCTGGAGGCTGGCAACCCTAGCTTGTGTTGGTGCTTGTGTTCCGAAGGCCCCTCTGTTGCATTAGCGGCCTGCAGAACAGTATTGTCTTTTTTTTGCCTAATCCTGTTGCAAAATAAATTCCACGCAAGCAGACTCCAAAGTGTGGATAGGAATAGATTCTTTCTCGAGCTCTACCAGCAACTGGAACCTTTCGTATGCGGGAAGCCCTCTCTAGTTAAAAGATCTCAGACCTCAGCAACTCAGCAGCTAGGCCAAAGCAAAGTAAATTAAACAAGCTTTGTTTACTTTGGCTTGCCAATTCCCAAGTAACCTTGGGTTACAGGTATTCATCACCACGGTAGAGACTCAGCCCAAACATTGAAAATGTCTCTCTTTGAGTAATAGGCTCTCCTCTGCCGCTGTGCTGGCAATAGGCACTCCAAAGGGCAAGAAAGCTTTTATTTCCCCCCCTTTAAAGAGCTATTAAAGCCGGCCACGGTGCAAGAACATCTTTATTACCGGCGCCCTAAAGGGAATGCATTCCGCCATGCAATCTCACTCCCATTGTATATTCTAATGCTCGGGTTAACATCCGGAAAGACCTGAGAGCATCTGCCTAATTTATTTCCCTGATAGCGTAAAAGGAGCGGAGGGAATGCAGGGAGCCTTTTGTGCCGTTGTGCGGTGCCTGCAAAGAGCATGCAAGCAAAACACCCGCCGCAAAACCCCAAAACCTTCTCTTACTTTTTCATCCTAAGGGGTGCCTCGGTAACACTCCAGGTTTCCCAAAGGAGGGAAGGGAGTGAAGGAAACACATCGCTTGGCCAGCTGGTGTCTTGCCCGTATCCTCTTTGTCCACCATCCATCAGTCATTTTAGGTCAGGGCTGTCAAACATGCGGCCCAGGGGCCAAATCAGGCCCCCGGAGGGCTTCCATCAGGCCCGCAGCGGAACTGGCCATCTCCAGCTTCCAGTTCTGCTGCTGCTGCATCATCGCTTGCTTCACCAGACTCTCTCAATCACTCAGCCATTTCATGTTTTAACCTGGGTCCTGGACTCGGAACTCTGAGCAAGAGATTTCTGTGGTGAAGGTCAAGAAATCAAAAGGAGGTTTGCAGCTTATGGAGCTAATGCTTTAAGCATTTTAAGTTAAAAAAACATCTTTGTGTTTGTGTCCTTTATAAAGTTTATATCTCGGCTGCCTGGCATTACATCTTATGGCACACCTGGCCCGGCCCAATAAGGTCTCGTTTATGTCAGATCCAGCCCTCATCACAAATGAGTTCGACACCCCTGTTTTAGGTCTTTTGCCATCACTGTAGCACAAACTGGAGGCTGTGACTGTGGTGTATTTATTGTACCCATTACAACCATTGTGCCGGGCATGCTGTGCATGGGGGACTCTAGTATTTGGCTAAAAATTCTATCCTCCACATGCAGCTGCTGGTGTGACCTTAGGACAGTTACAAGCTCTTTCAGAGCTGTTCTCTCAAGAGCAGTTTTCTCAGAGCTCTCTCAGCCCCACCTACCTCACAAGGTGTCTGTTGTGGGGAAGGGAAAGGAGATCATAAGCCGCTCCTTCAGGTAGTGAAGGGCAGGGTATAAATAGAATCTTTTTCTCCTCCTCCTCCTCCTCTTCTTCTTCTTCTTCTTCATCTTCTCCTCCTCCTCTTCCTTTTCCTCTTCTTTTCTTCTTCTTCTTCTTCTTCATCTTCGTCTGTCTTCATCATCTATCTCCCAACATCACTTCTAGTTAGGGTTGCCAGGCCAAACCTGGCAACCAGCTGGAGGGTTTGGGGTCAGGGATATGGGGGGGTTACAATGTTGTATGCATCGATAGTCATTTCTGGAGGAAACCAGGAACTGATGATGGGTAGGTATAGGAATCACCAGAAACACCATGGTTTTACCATAGAGTTTCCAGTGATTCCTAGAGCTACTCACTGGGTTTCCCCTGGAAGTGATGTCATACTGGATGCACTGATGACATTATGTTAGTGGGAGGCCCCGCAATTATAATTGGGGGGAAGGTACAGAATGTGAGGTTTGAAAGTGGCCACTGTTTGATGCTGGAAACTGCTACCTTAACATGGTGACTGGGCTTTTTGAAACTTTACTGAAACCTCTCCAAGCCTCAGCCTGATTTCATTTCTAACAGAGCTCCACATTCATGTTCTGGTAGCTGGAAGGAATTCTGCATGCTGACATTTACCAGTAATTTTTAACTTTCTAGAAGGCCAGTGGTAAATGTTACAAATGCTAACATTTAAAGCCGTACCCTGCCCTCATTCCACAATATCCTTTTTTAGATTCTGCCAATGTGGCGTTCTGTGTCATGGCGCTGATTGATTGCCACGTGGCGTGGCAAAGGCTACTAGCTCCAGACGATGATGATGATGAACTGAAATCTTCCATGGAGTTATCGAACTTGCCACTGCTGGAGACCACGATGCTAAGCAAGATTGTTTGGTCTGTTTTAGGAAGGCGTACCTTCTGTTCTGGAAACAAGAATCTTATGCTTAATTGGAAATTTTTGGTGCTACTGTACATTTATTATGCTGTAATAAGCAGATATATCATGACATTTTGCCACTGGTATTATGTGGCAGAAACGACAGCCATGTGTAGCTCATTCACATCACACACCAATGACAGATGTTATTTACTGCAGCGGTATTATCAGTATGCTTCACTTCATCAGAACGCTGTACATTTTTCAAAAGCTCCATACACGCAAGAAGCTTTTCATTTCAGTGTGCATTTGGTTTTCCGACATAGAAGTGAGAGTCAGCCATGAAGCCACCTTTTGTGATGTTCCTTCGCCTTCCTATAGGAGCTGCGGTGGCTCAGTGGTTAAGATGCTGAACTGTAGGCTGGAAGGTCGGTAGTTCAGCAGTTCGAGACCCGAGTGCTGCATGATGGAATGAGCTCCTGTCTCTGACCCCAGCTCCTGCCAGCCTAGCAGTTTGAAAGCAAGAAATTGCAAGTAGATAAATAGGCACTGCTTCGGTGGGAAGGTAACAGCATTCCATGCGCCTTGGCGTCTAGTCATGCCAGACATATGGCCATGGAAATGTCTTTGGACAGTGCTGGCTCTTCGGCTTTGAAACGGAGATGAGCACTGCAACCCTAGAGTCAGATGTGACTGGCTTTCGAGCAAGGGAAACCTTTACCCTTTACCTGTACCTTCACCTTCCTAATGACGGGTCAACATAAGCATATGAATCTAGGTATTTATTTAATTCACTCATACCCTGCCTTTCTTGCCAATGGGGGCCCAAAGCAGCTCACATCACTGTCTCCTCCTCCATTTTATCCTCACAAAAACCCTGTGCGGTAGGTTAGCTTGAGGGAGCGTGACCGGCCCAGGGTCACCCCACCAAGCTAGAGAGCCAGCGTGGTGTAGTGGTTAGAGCAGCGGACTCTAATCTGGAGATCCGGGCTGGATTCTGCACTCCTCCACAGGAAGCGAGCCGGGTGACCTTGGGTCAGTCACAGCTCTCAAAGCTCTCTCTGCGCCCCCCCCAAAAGGCTAGCTCGCCACCTACTAGTGTACAATGCTATGACAGTTCGAACTTAAGGCTGCCAGACAATTTTAGGATTTTCGGGCTCTACTACACACAATGCCATACGATAATTATTAATTACCCGTGGCACGAGTGGGGATTTGAATCCAGGTCTTCCAGATAATAGGCCAGCATTCTTAACCACTATGCCACACTGGCTCTTTCTACGCCACACCTGCCCTCATAGAATAAACGATGACAGTATTAACCTATCTGAAAGCAAGTTTGGGGAAATCAGAGATTTGGAAGTGGGGTCAGGGGAGAGAAGGGGCCTGTATAATGCTGTAGAGTCTGCCCTCCAGAGCAGCCGTTTCCTCCAGTGTGAATTGATCCCTGTCGTCTTTGGATGAGCTGTAATTCCGGGGGATCCCCAGGTCCCGCCTGGAGATTGGCAACCTGTTATGTATTGAACCTAAGCCAGCCCTCAAGGTATACCTGGAACTGGTTGAGCTAGCTACCCTAGAACAATAGCTTACCAGGATCCTGGAAAAGAGCAATAGATAAGCAGTCTAATGTAAACTGCCTGTCTTTGGGAGTGGGGGGGTGTCGTTTGCGTGCTTTATAAGCAGGGCTCAGACCCTACTGGGGGGTTCTTGTTGTGCTCCTGAAATCACTAAATAAACTGGAGCTGAACACTGCGAGGCATCCAGAACCCAGCATTTAACACAACCCCACCTAAAAGCCCCGTTCACAACGAGAACGTGTGAAAATCAATCCCACACCGATGTCTGTTCTGCTGGGGCCGAGGAAAAGCCATTGAGGGCCGATAACACCACAAGTGAGTAATGAAGCTGCGTGGGGGAAACCTGGGGATCAACCAAAAGGCCTAGCCAGCGGGCACGGCCATCGCTCTTCCTCTCTCCAGCGAAGCGGAGAACGGCACAGGTATTCTCCAACCGGGGGCAAAGGCAGGCTCGGCTGCCCCGGAACATTCCGCTGCGCTGACAGAAAACCTCCCTTATCATTCTTCCCAGCCGAACTGAGACACATCATTAGCTGCTCAAGGGCGCCGGAGACAGGCCGGAAGCCCAATCCAAGGAGCGGCCCGCCAGGCCTGAGACCATGCGCCACAGCATGACCTTCTTTCAACAGAATCACAGGCTCAGCACAGCAGCCGCCGCCCGTAGCATCCTAGCATCGCCGCCGGCCGCTTGTCAGCCCACCAGAAGTGATGCAGAGCATGATGGGGAGAGACAGAGAAGAAACTGACAGTTAACCTCGGGACCCAGCAACCACCTGTGGAGCAGACCCTGAGCAACTTTCTCCGAGACACAAAGAAGCATCCCGGACACAGAGAGTAGCTCCGCTTAGAGCCAGCGTAGTATAGTGGTTAAGAGCGGCGGACTCTAATCTGGAAAACCGGGTTTGATTCCCCACTCCTCCTCCACTTAAAGCCTGCTGCTGGGTGGCCTTGGGCCAGTCACAGTTCTCTCAGGACTCTCTTCGCCCCACCCGCCTCACAAGCGGTGTTCCCTCCATGCCGAGTTAGTGTGGGCTAGCTCACAGTTTTTTAGCATCCAGCTCATGGATTTTCATCTTCGTTCAGGAAGGAGGGCTCCAGAGCAAACTGATTTATGCAGTAGCCAAATCTCTCGCTCACAACTTTAATGCCAGTGGCTCACGAAGTAGAATTTTTGCTCACGAGACTCCACAGCTTAGAGGGGGCATTGCTCACAAGGTGCCATGTTGTGGGGAGAGGAAGGGAAAGGTGAGCATAAGGCACTTGGAGACTCCTTAAGGCAGGGTTACTGACACACGGCTTTCAGAGGTTTGTTTCAAAAAACTGGTTTGTTTCAAAAAATTGCCCCTGGGATTCATTATGAATGAAGTTTGGATATTGCGAGTTCGAAACTCACATCTGCAAGTCACAGGACGATTTACAAAAGCGCACCTACATGAAACTTAACCATGGAGGTTTGGGTGATTCTTAGAGAGGCGTGACCTCGCTTCCTTGTTTTTCCCTGATATCCCGAAAGTGGCATCACACTTCACATTGGGGACAGGAAGTGGCGCTGTCAGCAACAGCATGGCCTCACTTGTGGGAAGTGACATCACTCCTCTAGGAATCCCTGGAAACTTAACCATGGTGGTTTGGGTGACTCTTAGGGAGGTGTGACATCGCTTCCTTGTTTTTCCCTGATCCCCCAGAAGTGACATCACACTTCATGTTGGGGACATGAAGGGGCGCTGTCAGCAACAGCATGACATCACTGGCAGGAAGTGATGTCACTCCTCTAGGAATCCCCAGAAACGTAACCAGGGAGGTTTGAGTGATTCTTAGAGAGGTGTGATATTGCTTCCTTGTTTTTCCCTGATCCCCCAGAAGTGATATCACACTTCATGTTGGGGACATGAAGGGGCGCTGTCAGCAACAG
The DNA here is from genome assembly GCA_029375565.1 of Gekko gecko. Lineage (NCBI taxonomy): Eukaryota > Metazoa > Chordata > Lepidosauria > Squamata > Gekkonidae > Gekko > Gekko gecko. The sequence continues at coordinate 331,914,328 of JAPDNY010000001.1, read as the reverse complement.
CATGACATCACTGGCAGGAAGTGATGTCACTCCTCTAGGAATCCCCGGAAACGTAACCATGGTGGTTTGAGTGATTCTTAGAGAGGCGTGACATCGCTTCCTTGTTTTCCCCTGATCCCCCGGAAGTGACATCACACACAATTGGCCTGCTAGTGTTTTGTTGTTGTTTTTCTCTGGCTGCCCTTCAGAGTGGCATCAGGAAGGCCGGGTTCCCACCAGGAGGTCTCCAGCCATAGCAAGAGAGCTGGCTAGCCTAACCCTTTGCTCCACCCTTTCACAGTGTAAAAGCCAACTCATCTAAAAATATAAGACCATGAATAATACAACAGACCCACTTGCTCTTTCGTTTTCACTCTCTCACATGGACACCCCGTGTGCCCTGAAGTGATTTTGCTCTGGGGGAAGAAATTACCATGAAATTTGCTGCAAGGTCTCAGAAAACTGAGAGAGGAAGCTTTGAATGGCTTTGAATGTCCCCTTCTCCCCTGTGTCTGTCTCTGCTGTTCCACGGCCTTTGCCCATTCACACCTACTGATGCCTAAATATCTCTCTCCTATTATTCTCTCCTTCCATACCTATGGCCAGTGTTCCCTCTAAGCTGAGTTAGTGTGAGCTAGCTCACAGTTTTTAAGCCTCTGGCTCACACATTTTTGTCTCAGCTCAGAGAGGATGGCTCCAGAGCAAACTAATTTATGCTGTAGCCAAATTGTTCGCTCACAACTTTAATGCCAGTAGCTCACAAAGTAGAATTTTTGCTCACAAGACTCCACAGCTTAGATGGAGCATTGCTTGCAGCTGGTATTATAAGCGGACCGCCTGGGATTAGAACCGGCACCATCTGACTTGTTTGTCCTGCCCCTAATCTCAGACATGCCATGCTTGGGTCATATTGCTCAGTGGGGGGAAATACTCTGCATATAACCAGAGGTGCACTTGCATTTCTTCTCATTTTGCCGAATGAGCACGACACGTAAACATTTTTGAGTTGTCTGGGTATGGATTGTTCCAGGTGGGAAGCCGTGTTGGTCTGCAGTAGGAGAGCAAGAAGAGAAAGGATGAAAATTCTGTGTATCATTCCGTCCATAAAATGCAAATAGAAAGGTCTTAACAGCCTCAGTCTGCCTCAGGTCCATGCAGGAAAGGGGAAAGTGGTTTAACTCTTCGACTCCCATTCAGTTTCGCTCTTCTGAAAATGGTCTCTCTGCTTTGTTCTTAGCATTTCAAATCAGCTTTATTATTAGCCTTTCAAAGAAGATCCCTGAATCCTTATATCCACCAGGGATTCAGGGTTCCCCATTTCTACTTCTATCTGAGGAAGGGAGCTTTGACTTTTGAAAACTTACACTCTGGATATCTCATTGGTCTTTAAAGTGCTGCTGGGCTCAGACCTTGGGGTTTGGATTGGGATTTTTTTTTTCCCCATGCACACTGAAAAAAAATCACCTAGCTTGGATTTTTCCATTTTGAAAAAAGGTCATCAGATCTCAGAGGGCTGATTGACTTTCATTCCAGACTTCTGTGGCTCTTTCCTCATTAAGGTGAATGATGCGCGCCTGTTCCGGGTCACCTTTGCGAGCGATCGCTGCGAGCAAGTTTGTCAGATAACATCAAAGCGGGCTCGCAACTTACGGCATGCGCATAAATGAAAGCTTCTAATAAAGGCTCCTCACCTTGGGAACAAAGTCGTTGAAGCCCATAACGCGGAGAGAGGTGAAAACTCTTATTGACAGCAGCAGTCTGACACGTCAGGCCCTCAGTACCACAAAGGAAGCTAACAGGCAAATTAATTAGTCACAGACAAAAAGCACACTAATGCGAAAGACAAATACAAAACCCCGGCACATCTCTCAGCAGAATCTCTCTCTCCCTCCCTCCCTCCCTCCCTCCCTCCCTCCCTCCCTCCCTCCCTCCCTCCCTCCCTCTCTCTCTCTCTCTCAGCCTGTGTTGGGATGGCGATTCAGGGCCCAAACAGGCAGGTCATGAAGATCATTCTGTCCATAATGGCAGGCTCGGACAGCTTCAGTTTGCCTCGGGGCCATGCAGGAAAGGGAGACGGGCATTTAACTCTTCACATTCCATTCAGTTTCCCATGAAAATAGATCCAATAGGTGACCTCAAAGGAGCTGCTTTATTACAAAGGAACTTCCGGAACAGAATGGAAAGGGGAAATGCTGAATTACAAGTTATTACAACACTCAGAACAAACACCACCACCACCCCCCGGGACTTAACAGGGATATTGGCTTCTTATCTCATTACATACGCTAAACTCATCCAGTCCTTACATATGTATGCTCACTGAGAAGGGCTATACATCTTCTGTATTTTAATGTATCTCTCTTTTGGAATAGTATATTGGAATAGTGATTGGAATGCAATGCAATATGGTGGAATATATTTCTCTGACATAACACTGCACTTCACCCCAAAAAAGAAAAAAAAATGCTGTTCGTTACCTACATGCTTGAGAGGAGATGAATGGTTCTATGATTCTAGCAACGGAGTTTCAGTTAACTTCCCACAATTAGAAAAGGATATTTTTACACATTTATCTCCTATTTCGATGTTTTTATTGTTTCACTGTTGTTCCCCCTTCTTTAAGTCCAAACAACTGTTGACTGTATAAACGTAACTTGCTATTCGTGTTTCGTCTCCACATATCTTAAAACATCTTCATCATGTTACATGCTAATTTGCTGTTCAGCCTCTCTGTATATAAGTCTGTACCTTCCATTTCATTGTATCTGAGGAAGTGTGCGTGTGCATGAAAGCTCATACCTTGAATAAAACTTAGTTGGTCTGAAGAAGAGTTGGATTTATACCCCACCCTTCACTCAGAGTCCCAGAGCAGCTTACAATTGCCTTCCCTCCCTCTCCCCACTACAGACACCCTGTGAGATAGGTGGGGCTGAGAGAGCTCTGAGAGAACTGCTCTTGCGAGAACTTGTGATCGACCCAAGGTCACCCAGCTGACTGCATGTGGAAGAGTGGGGAATCAAACCCAGTTCTGTGCTACTGGACTCTAAATTTGTTCCATCCAGTTTTGTTATTCTAAAACTGATCTCTTTGCCGTGTAATTAGCATTTCAAAGTCATGTCCTTCCAAAACACTAAGGTGAAGTTTTGACTGGGGAGTCTTGTGTGCCCAACACAAAACACCATTCCAACACAAGAAAAAGACATGTTACAAAGAATATCACCATGTAACAAAGAATATAAAATGGACTTAGAAAATCTCCCATTAATCCATACTGACCTGTACCAAATTGTACAGAGCCTACAAAATATCCTGAGTTCCCATGCAAGGTGCCCAGTCTCCCTCCAGAATATCTAGGATGTGACCAATAGCCCTCCCCTCCACTAGGAAGACTTAACAGACAGCACATCAGCCAGCTGACAAAGAACATGCCGTTGGATCACGTCTGATACAGCCTGCAGATGAACCCTCCCGAGCAGCTACATTGTGTGTTATTAAAGTAATTGTATGTTGTCTCCCTATCCCCCAAAAAAATTGTTAGTCCATGTCTCTGAGTAACTGTAAATCGCTCTGAGCCTGCATGAGTGGGAAAAGCGATTAATAAATTGAAAGTATTATTATTATTATTATTATCATCATCATCATCATCATCATATCATCATCATCATCATCATCATTATTATTATTAGTTTCTGATCGGGCTATGCTTGGATAGAGCCTGCTCTGCAGACAGACTTTCTGTCCTGTGTTCCCCCGCGATTGCTAAGAGACCAACCGGAAACATCCTCTGGGATTTATTTATTAGCAGGAGCGCACGGAAAAGTGATCTTCGTGGCCGCCACAGAATTCCCTTGATCTGGCATCTCTCAAAAGTCCATCTGAAAATTTTACAAAAGCTTTTTAAAGAATTGTGTATTTCTTTTTGACTTTAACTGGCAGCCGGGGGTCATGAAATCCAGGTAGGAAAATTCCTGGGGGTTGGGGGGTGGAGCCTGTGGAGGGCGGGGTTTGGGAGAGGAGGGACCTCAGTGTGGAACGTTGCCATAGAATTCACCCTCCGAAGCAGCCACTTCCTGCAGAGGAATTTATCTTTGTCATCCAGAGAACAGATGGGATTTTGGGAGTGCTCCAGGGTAGGGTTGCCAGGTTCCCCCTGGTCACCGGTGGGGGATGAGGGGGTAGAGTTGCCAGATCGAGGTTGGGAAACTCCTGGAGATTTGGGGGTGGAGCCTGGGGAAGACAGGGACCTCAGTGGGGCACAATGCCATAGAGTCCCCCCCCCAGAGCATCCATTTTCTCCAGGGGAACCTATCTCTGTAGTTTGGAGATAAGTTGTATTCTGGGGGATCCCCAGGTCCCACCTGGAGGGTGGCATCCCTACTCCAGCCCCCACCTAGAGGTTGTAGAAGCCAAAACTGAGAGACCACAGGAGGAAGTGGAAATCCAAACACAACACCGTGACAAAAACAACGAAGAGTCAATAAAGATACATCTGCAAAATCATTCTCTGTAGGAATTCTGTAGAAAATTCTCTTCTGTTATCGCTCACATGCAACAGATGCTGCGCAATGTAAACAAATCCATTTCACAAGAATTGCTTATCAATTTCTACTTATCGACTCTTGAAGGAAGCATTCCATGTTGACTCTCTAATAACAGAACCCAAAGCATGGCAACCCCAAGGCGAAATGAAGCGGATATTTGGCAGTTCATAGTTTCCACTTGTTTCAGTTTGTTTTTTCAGGGAAATTCAACTTCTGTTGTGAAAAACAGAGTGAGAAAGATTCTTGGCCTATCCCTACCTAATCAAGGAAGACCGAAACAGCTAATTCAGGAGTAAAGACCTGCTGTAACCTTGTCCAAAGAAGTCGTTGTGAATGCCGCCACCATTAAGAAACACTCCGGCTGAGTTCAGACTGGCAATTTGCCCTGCTATAGCCACGTTTCAGCCACGTTTCCCAAGAGGATTAAAGGGGGAGTTCACACAAGCACATCTGCCTGACGTTCCCTACCTGTAGGCAACCCATGCTGTTCCGCTTCACTCCTGGGATTAAAAGATACCTGTTGAAAGTGGTAGCAAATCCCAGAGAGTGCCTTTATCCTGCTGCATTCCGCTCCCCGGAAGCGTGAACGCTTAGCCGAAAAGCCAGTAGCAACCTCCGTTGCACATAAGGCAGCAGCGATATGATTGGCTGTGCTCCGCTCTACCGCCCAATGTGGTGCCGGTGCAACAGGATCCTCCCCAAATCGGCCGGATGCGCATAAGCACATGTGCACTCATGCGCTCATGCACACATATACACATAGCCGAATTACCAGGAAAAAGCCATTTACAGCCGCGCCTCCGGGCCAGCAGTCTGAACACTCCCGTGCTCCTCCACCCGGTATGTTCCTGCATCAGTTGACCTCATGTGACCGGGAAAACCCGGGTTTTTTGCCACAACTGGCTCCCACTGCAAACTGCCAGTCTGACTTCAGCCTCCCTTCTTCAGTAAAGTGCCTCGAACGCACGTCCCTGCCCCCCTCAAATTTTCTTCATTGAATTCTGTCTTGTCTCAAAACATAATGGATAAGACCTTCGATAATATCATGTCTTCCGGGGAGATATAACTACATCGTGAAAAAGTCAGAGGACCCAACGCCCCCATCCAACTCATAAATAATTTGAAAGGAAAAGGGGGGGGATGATTGATCTGTCATCTATCAATATTTCAGGAGCAGGGAGAGCCAAACGCACTGTACCTTCCACTCGTCCTGATTTCAAGCATCCCCAAACTGCAGAATGTGCGAGTGGACTTTCAGCATCTTAGAGAGAGGGAGTAAATCTGATTTTTAAAGCCAAAACAGTATCCCTGGTTGCTGGTGTGGGGGTGGGAAAAAGGACTGTCTTTCCTACGTCTCTCTTTTCTTCTTCTTCTGTAGGTATCTGTTCTCTCTGTGCCAGGTGGGGGTCCCTTGTTACCATTAAATCTGGACCAAAATTCTTGAAAATGGCAGTCTGAATAACGGCGAGATCTTGGCAACGATGATCCATCAAAAGCTTTATTCGGCTTGGCAGTCAGCTATCCATCACTCCGCAATTACGAGCTTATCTCTTACCTCAGAGAAAGGCATCAATCAATCCAGCCCGAGTCACCAGGCACCAATATGTACACAACTGAGTCTTTTATGTATTACAGAATTGCAAAGTATCCTCAGCCGGATATCTGGGGGTTGCTGTGTGTCAATATTCAGCCCTCCGCCCTGCCTCCTTCACCCAGCAGCTTTGCCAGCTCTTTCACGTCCCTCCTTTCCAGCCCCAGAGCTCATGGCCTGCTCTGTCACTCAGGGCAGACTGGAAAGTGACCGTGGCTCAGAAAGAAGCCAAGCGGCCCAGCCAATGGCTGTGTGGGAAGGCACGACAGGCAGGCCAATCGGATGTCATCGTCGCCGCCAGCAGGGTCTGAGCCGGAGTGGCCCCTGTGGTGATGCCAGCATCGTTGAGCCTTTGCTCGGGCCTTGCTCCTGGTTGTCAGCATTTCTCCAGAGTATGGTTGCTAACTCTGATTGGGTTGCCAGGTCTCCTTCAGCCATTGGATGTGGGGTTAGGGTTGCCAGATCCCAGTTGGAGAACTCCTGGAGACTTGGGGATGGAGCCTAGGGGGGACAGGGACCTCAGTGGGGTATGGTGCCACAGAGTCCACCCTCCAAAGCATCCTTTTCCTCCAGGGGAACTGATTGTTGTAGTCCAGAGATGACCTGCAGTTCTGGGGGATCCTCAGCCCCCACTTCCTTTCCAGTAACTAGGAAGCTCGCCAAACTTTTTATTAGCTTCTTTGGCGGGGGTTCCCCGCTTTGGGGGGGGGGTTCTATCCACCGCTGGCCAAATGGCCAGTGGGGGAAGCCTCGCTCCCAAGCCCCAACACCCACAGCCACCCCTCTCCCTTCTCTCTCGAAGGGCTCCCTTTAAATGCATAGAGCTGGCGTTCCCTGCTCACCTGAAGTCCTTTTCTCCCTTTCTCAGAAGACAAGAACTCGTGGGCACTCCATGAAATTGCTGAGCAGTCGGGTTAGAACAGATAAAAGGAAGTACTTCTTCACCCAAAGAGTGATTAACATGTAGAATTCACTGCCACAGGAGGTGGTGGCAGCTGCAAGCATGGAGCAGTTTCAAGAGGGAATCAGATAAACATATGGAGCAGAAGTCCATCAGTGGCTATTAGCCACAGGGTATAGATGGGAACTCTCAGTCTGGGGCAGGTGATGCACTCTATTCTTGGCGCTGGAGGGGGCAGCAGTGGGAGGGCTTCTAGTGTCCTGGCCCCACTGCTGGACCTCCTGATGGCCCCTGGTATATTTTGGCCGCTGTGTGACAGAGTGTTGGACTGGATGGGCCATTGGCCTGATTCAACATTGGCTTCTCTTATGTTCTCTTATGTTCTTATGTTCAGCTCCAAAGGCAGCCTTCCCCGCACGCTGGATCTTGAGCGGAGATCGGGGTGCCTGGAAACTGCTCTTAAAGGGGAAGTGCAGGAAGCTGGCGTTTCCCCGCAAGCCCAATCTCCGCTCAAGATCGAGCGCGCAGGGAAGGCTGCCTGTGTTTAAACGGAGCTGGCATTTGGGTGAGCGGGGAAATGCCAGCTCTCTGCACAGCATTTCCCTGTGCGCAAGGGGCGCACAGCTGGGGGGGGGAGCGGACGTCCCCAATGTGACGTCATCACGTCAGGGATGCCCCGCCCCTCCAGGAACGGCCCCCAAAGTCCCCCTCTACGGCGAAGATGGACTTGGCAACCCTATTCTTCCCCCCCTTAGTAATCTCTAGTGGCGGATGAGATGCACAGGGTCATCCCTTTTCCACCAAAGTCTTACGAGTGGACCCAAATCATTAAAGGTGAACTCCGTCTCCCATTCACCAGCTGTATCCTAAGTTACTGAGCTATTGAATGCCGGAAGAGTAAAATAAAATGAGTGAGTCTAAGTAAGACTGGCCTTGATCACTTACCTACAGCGGGACATGAACCCTCCTGCTCACTAGAAGAATGGTGTTGATGAACAGCGTCTCTTGGCACGGTTTTGGTTGTATAGGCAAGGAAGAGGGAGAAGCTGCAGCCCAAATGCTCCGTGCTGATAGCCAGCATGGGGACTGCTCATACACAGACAACGCTGTAGAGTATCCTTGAAGTCGCAGTAAAGGGTTGGGAATGCTGAGCTGTGAAACTGCTATTGTCAGTTTAATCTGTATCTTGAGCCTTGCATCTTCCTTGCGGGGCGTGGGGAACCATCCCATCACGAAGATTTCCGCCACCATAGTTAGAATGTTTGCAAGCATTCCGTGTCATCACACGAGTCCGACCAGCAGTCTGAAGGAGCAGGTTGTCGCAAATGAAAAGAGGGCGAACATGGGGTTTAGCATTTTATCGAAACACATTTTGAAGGTTGAAAATGGCCTCAAGATTTTATACAACCAATTTATGGCGACTGTGTAGAGTTTTCAAGGCAAGAGACATTCAGAGGTGGTTTGCTATTGCCTGCCTCCGCACAGCAACCCCCGGACTTCCTTGGTGGTCTCCCATCCAAATACTGACCTGGGCCGACCCTGCTTAGCTTCTGAGATCTGATGACATCAGACTAGCCTGGGCCATCCAAGTCAGGACAATACCAGGTTTCTATAGCTTATTCAAATAGCTCACTGCTGAAACCTTCTTTTGGACTTCAGAACAGTGTCTTCATTGAATTAACTGGTGGAACATTTTGTGCTATTATTGAATTTTTGGTCCATTTTGGTTCCTGCATTACATTTTTAATGCTTTTTCTCTTTCAGCGATTGATCATTCTTAACTGGTGGTTATGATCTTGCACTTTTTAAAACTGTCATTTTGAACTAAGGGTTAGATCCTAAACATCTATTTCGGTAATGGCAGAGACTTCCACCAGAGCATTGTTGCAGCAGAGGAGGCACGTTCTGCCAGAGTAAGGTCAAGAAAAGCTCCATGTATGGAGAGGCCTGTAGCTACAATGGGGCTTTTGGCAGCTCTGCCCCCTTTCTTAAAGGCACAGGCCCATGAGGATTTCTCTTGTAATATTTTTTAAATAATTTTAAAAAAAAACATTTTAAAGGTGTGTGTTCCTTTAAGCAGAGTGGGGTGCTGTAGTTGACTAATTCCCACACCGAGCAAGGGGGTTGGAGTAGGTGTCCTCTAGGACCCCTTCTAACTCTGTGTCAAGAGACTGGTCTCCTTTAAGAGAGTTTTTCTGCATAAGAACATAAGAGAAGCCAATGTTGAATCAGGCCAATGGCCCATCTAGTCCAACACTCTGTCACACAGTGGCCAAAATATACCAGGTGCCATCAGGAGGTCTAAAAAACTGCCTAAGTGTTAGCTTTCTGGACTATATAAGTCATCACCCCCATCTGCCGGCTTGTTCTCAGAACTGTTGCTTAGGCTGGCAGAAGTGATTAACTTGCAGCAGCTGAGAACTGTCATCTAAAGTGGTGGACAGCTTGCAATTTAGAGATTTATTCTGGTAACAGCTTTCTGTTGGCTAAATGGTTAAAAAAAAACCTATGTAGAATAGACAGCTTGAGAAGACTCAGAGAGTGTGAACTTCAGCCCCACCAGGAAAAAATTTGCCCCAAGCCACAACATCCTGGCCACGAGCCTGAGAGAGTTTCAGGTGAGTGGCTGTGTTGGTCTGCAGTAGAGCAAGATTCATATCCGGTAACACCTTAAAGACCAACAAGAGATACGCTTTTGAGAAAGTTCCCTTTGCCAGATAACAAGTAGGAGTGGAGATCCCTGCGCCCTTATATCCCACTCAGAAGACCGGAGGGATGTTGCAAAGAAGGGAGTCAGGATGCAAAGTTACAATGCAAAATGAAAATCAGCTTGGTTAGAGTAGGGAAGAAATGCTTAGGGGCGGGAAATGCAGAAAATTAGCATCTGCATTGAGAAGAGAATCCTTATGTGGAGGAATGGAGTCATGGGGACCCACCTCTTACGATTTCACACCAGGCAGTTTTGCAGGGGCGGGGCTTGTAAAGTGACGTCCAGATGCTTAAACGAATCATTGTTGAAAATGCCATCCGGCGCATTCTGGAATTCGTACAAGCGGTTTGCAAAAAAAAAAAAATGCCATATCTACATGCGGAAAGTCCCCCAAGACATTGTTAATTTCCTCGCAGGCAATGTATCTCCTTGACATTTCATCGGATTTATTTTATACCTTGTCCTAAAGAAATTATGACTGTGGACATGGGGGTGATACATTATTTAAATCCTCGAGCTCAGATGGAAGAGTTGAATGGAGTCCAGCAGAACGGTTCTGCATTCCTGTTCCATTTTTAGCAGACTCTTGGAGTTAGGCAATTTCGGTCTTTTGGGGGGGAAAGCAAATCAGAAGTGAGAGGAAACCACCGGCACTAACTGACAACATTATACAGACTTCAAAGTTGCTGTATAACTAAGGTGGCTAGAAGTCTACTGTTCTATAAAGGTAAAGGTTTCCCTTGCTCAAAAGCCAGTTGAATCCGACTCTAGGGGGCGGTGCTCATCCCCGTTTCCAAGCCAAAGAGCCAGCGCTGTCCAAAGACTTTTCCGTGGTCATGTGGCCGGCATGACTAGACGCCGAGGTGCTCGGAACGCTGTTACTTTCCCACAAAAGTGGTACCTATTTATCTACTTGCAATTTCTTGCTTTCGAACTGCTAAATTGGCAGGAGCCGGGGCCAGAGACAGGAGCTCACTCCATCATGCCGCACTCGGGTCTCGAACTGCTGAACTACTGACCTTCCGGTCTGCAGTTCAGCGTCTTAACCTCTGAGCCACTGCGGCCCCTGTTCTAGTCTAGTCAAAATCGTGATCAGTATAAAGTCAAGGCACATTGGTCCTTTCTGCAATTGCCCACCACTCCGGATTTTCTCAGTGTTTGAGTCAGGACAATTTAAATCCACAGCAAAACATCATCCAAATAACCCGGGGGAACAGCAGGCGGAAACCGGGCTGACCACTAAAGGGAGGGAACGTAATGCAGAAAGGGGGGGAAACCCGGAACAAAAAGAAGGCTGAACTTGATTTCAGTGCAGAATAGGAGGGGAACCTGGATTAAAAAGAAGGTTGAGTTTAATTTCAGTGCAGAATTGCATGAAGGACACCACGGTGAACATGGGTTAAAAGGAGAGTGCAGAAAGGGCCCCTGTCTTGGCAATCTGGCATTCAGCCTTGAAAATCTACCTGGTATCAGTTAAATCTGACCTGAAAAATCCAATTAAAAGGGGCTGGCAATTGAGATTTTTTTTCCCATTGAAGTGCAGTTCCCCCCCCCTGTTTCTCTGACCATGGTTCCACCCACTCCCAACATAACTTTGCTTTCTTCCTTGCTTGGTTTAAATTAGATCCAGAATTCAAGGAATCACAGGAGACTTTTCTGGGGGAAATCCACTGTGACTTCCTAGAGCTGTGAGGTTTCCGAGTCCCCCTTTTCATAAAGGAGAAACGTTCCATCGGCAAATTATCCAAGAGAGCCCAAGAACATTTCTCAGAACAGCAGGAGTGGCTGGCAAACACCACATACATTCCAGAAATGGCCTCTTCCCAAGGGGCACCGCTCTGAAGAAGAATGGAAAACAAATTAGATTGTGATGGCAAGCAACCCTGTGTGTGACAGGGGGATGCTGCTACCATTTTAAGGCCTAACACAGGTTTAAGGCCTAACACAGGTGATTTAAAAACACAGCCTGGCGGGGCAAGACTAACCCCCCCCTTGTTCCCCCCATGCCCCTTTTCAGGTGACCAAAACAGTTGCTCCCCACTGTTACATATTAAAGTGTGAATCCATCCTATTACTTGCCATGTTAAGCTTCAGTCCGAATGTGGCTCTTAATCCGTCGCATTACCATTGGCTGGTTTCTGAGAAACCTCTGTAAATATCCAATCACTATGTGAGAATGTATCAAAGAGGGAACGGTCCTGATTGGCCTTTATCCCTGTGTTATGATTGGTCTTTAACTTGTTATGGGTGTGGCTTTGACAGCCCGGGACAGTTTAAAAAGGGAACTGTGCTCCACTTGTTGTTGTGTGTTCCTGGTGTGTTCCTGAGTTGAAGTTTTGCTGTTAAATAAAGCTGGAATCACTTGTTGCTGAAATCCTTCGTGCTGAGTTGCATACTTAACACCCACCACCACCATCATGGGTCCACTTGAAAAGTTTTATGGGAGAACAAGGTACTTTTTAAACTCGGGAGGGAAGCACTACAAAATGGGTTGAGTACAGCTGGGGAACACCGGACAGCTGTGCCTGTGTGAACCGGCCCCTTTAATCCGTTTGTGAAACATTCCTGAAACGTGCCTATATCGGGCCAAACTGCCAATCTAAACTCAGCCTTTGTCTCACATGCAAGCCCTCCAATTGAGTCTCACCTAATTATTTCAGTAAACAATTCTTCAGAATGGCGGGTGGGCAACTGGTAGGAGAGACCTGATACCTCAGAAGGAGCATAGTGCCAGTTGTGCTCAGCAGTGCCATGGTATCACCATGTTTATAGCATGCTCCATCAATCCCAACCGGCCCCACTCACCGTATTGTACCCTGTTTGCTGCTGCTGCTGAATGCAGAAACAGCCTCACCCACCCAAATCAAACTGGAAACAAAGGGTCAATCCACATATTATGGAGCTCTTCTGCATTCTCACTTTCATGGCTTGTGTGTGCCTATTGCTTTTGGGGTTTTCTTTTCCACATGTGTTTTGCTCCCTCTGGTGGTCGATTTGGTATTATGTCTGGCATAAAAACCTGCAATGCCAGACATACAGCAATGTAATATCAAATCGACCAGGGAGCAAAGCACATGTGGAAAGAAAAAACCCCAAAGCAATAGGGACACACAAGCAAGGAAAATGATAACGTGGAATAGCCCTGCATAGCTTGCATCTGCATAGACTCTATAGCTTGTGTCTGAGGTCCCCACTATGTCTTTCCGCCAGATGGGAGTTGATAGTCCTTCAGCTCCTGCATGCATGTGGCCCAGTGCAAATTAGGACCATGATACATGGAAAGAAGGGGCCTCAACACCCACCCACCCACCCACCCCACATACACAGAGGCTACCAGGTTGTCCACTGTGAAGAAGAAGAAGAGACTGGATTTATACTCCACCCTTCACTACCCAACGGAGTCTCAGGGTGGCTTACAATCTCCTTTCCCTTCCCCTCCCCACAACAGACACCCCACTGTTCCCTCTGAGCTGAGTTAGTGTGAGCTAGCTCACAGTGTTTTAGCCTCCAGCTCACACATTTTTGTCTTAGATCAGGAAAGATGGCCTCAGGGCAATTAATTTATGCAGCAGCCAAATCATTTGCTCACAACTTTAATGCCAGTAGCTCACAAAGTAGAATTTTTGCTCACAAAAGCCCACAGCTTAGAGGGAGCATTGCCTGTGAGGTAGGTGGGGCCGAGAGAGCTCCTTCGAGAACTGCTCGTGAGAGAACAGCTCTGAAAGAACTTGTACCTAACCCAAGGTCACACCAGCAGCCACATGTGGAAGAGTGGGTAATCAAACCTGGTTCTCCCAGATTAGAGCCTGCGTCCCTAACCATTACACCAAACTGTAGTGTATGGTGGGCAACCTTCGACCATTAGGCTGCATGCTTCTGCTGCCACTTGATGGAGCAGCAGAATCAAAATGGGGGGACCCACGTCACATGATGCCATGATGTCACATCCGGGTTGGAAACCAGAAGGGACCTCAAGATGTCATGCAACCCCATTTTTTTTCAAGCCTTCTTTCTCTCATTGCTCCCAAGGGTTACCAGCCTACCTCACACACCCAATTTTCCTGACCTGGAATAACCTCAGGTGAGTTATGTGCCCCTTTGGGAAAACCTATGTGTAGACCCGGTTAGCAAATGATTAACCTCTGGAAGGTTTCTTATGGGCAGGGCTTTTTTTGTAGAAAAAGCCCAGCAGGAACTCATTAGCATAATAGGCCACATCCAATAGCAGAAACTCATTAGCATATTAGGCCACACACCCCAAAAGCACAGCTCATTAGCATATCAGGCCACACACCCCATGTTACCAGAAGTGTGGTCATCCAGCCACACCCACCTTTCGCTTCTTATTCTATTTACCTTGTTTGTTGTCAAAACCCAGGGCTTTTTTGTAGCAGGAACTCCTTTGCATGTCAGGCCACACACCTCCTAATGTAGCCAATCCGAATGAGTTTCTGCTGTTGGGTGTGGCCTATTATGCTAATGAGTTCCTGCTGGGTGTGGCCAACTCAGGAGCCAGCCGGAACTCCGTTCCTGTGTGTCCCTGCCCCGAAATAGCCCTGCTTATGGGGATGCGTTTTGCAATAAAGGAAAGGCAGAATGAGCGAACTGGGAGAGGTTCCAGATTCAGGTTTCCATGCCATTAAAACTTTCGGGGATCAATATGAGGACCACCACTTCTAAAGTGACTTTTTTATTAACTTCTCTCTTAAAAACTAAAAAAAGGAAAAAAGGAAAGGAACAAGCCCCGTTCCCGCCAAGGAACGTTACAGCTTCAGCAGATCATATTTTAATTACGGGCATGAAAAGTGCAAGTCACGAAAGGTGATTCTAGGAACACAGTCGTAATCCCTCCTCTAAGCTTTAGAATAAACTCATTTGTTCTGAGCCCGGGCATTAAATGATGACAAGGTGTCACCTCAAGATTAATGTAGACAATTAACTGCAAGGGTGGACACTTGAGACTGTGTAAATCTAAGGATAAATGCAAGAGCGAGGGAGAGGGAGAGAGAGAGAGAATGGTCAAAGGCATTCTCACAAGCTGTGCAAAGAATGCAGAACTCTCTGGCAGATTCTTAACCTTCAGAGGAAACTGGTCAGCCCAGCCAGGAACCATCCTCCAACCTATTCAGCGGAGCGACAACCAGCCTCCAGCCTCTCATGAAGATACATGAGCAGCCCTGCGTCCTCTCCCATGTGTAGATTGGAAGGGGCAGCCAGACGCCTATTCTTACTGGCGTCCAGCGTTCCCTCTCAGCTGAGTTAGTGTGAGTCAGCTCGCAGTTTTTTAGCCTCCGGCTCACGGATTTTTGTCTCAGCTCAGGAAGGGAGGGCTCCAGAGCTAATGAAATTACGCAGCAGCCAAATCGCTCGCTCACCACTTTCACGCCAGCAGCTCACGAAGTAGAATTCTCGCTCACGTGACTCCACGGCTCAGAGGGAGCATCGCTGGTGTCTTTTTCCTGGTTTGGGGCCCACGTCACCTGACTCTCCGGCAAAGGCTTTGAGAAGGTGACCCAAGGCTGCTCCGCACTGACGATTGTCACTCGTTTGCCTGTATTGCTTCAGGGTTCCCCCCACAAAAAAAAATGTGTTTTGCTCTCTCTAGTAGTCCCAGAGGGAGCAAAACACATGTGGAAAAGGGGCAGGGGGACGGACCCCAAGCAATAGGGACAAACAAGCGACAAAGATGATGGTGTGGTAGAGACCGTAATTGCTGAGAGGCATCCCATTTGTGGTTCCTACCTTTTCAGAAGGCAATTCAGAGGGCTGGCTCTAACCACTCCCCACCCCACAACCGTACCCAGAGAGAGACTGAGGTCCAAAACGACATGATGTGTGAGTGTATTCTCGGTCAGACATACATTGGAGGAACTTGCGTTTAAAAACATTTGTGGCTCTTGCCCCTTTAGGACTCACTGAACCATGCGGCGTTCTGGGAAACACGAAGACGGCAGTGAGCAGACTTCGGCGCTGAAGCGCTTGAGGTTTTAAAAGTGCTTTAGTTGCTGTTCGGTGCCTGTGAGCAAGGAGACGGGGGGGTGAGACTACCACCACACTTTGGGCTGGCACAGCAGCAATAGTTATAGGCAGGGCTTTGGGGTAGAAAAAGCCCAGCAGGATCTCATTAGCATATTAGGCCACACCCCTGACAGCACAGCTCATTGGCATATTAGGCCACACCCCCATGTTAAGTGTGGTCATCCAGCCACACCCACCTTTCGCTTCTTATTCTGTTTACTTTGTTTGTTGTCAAAACCCGGGGCTTTTTTTTGGAGCAGGAACTCCTTTGTATGTTAGGCCACACACCCCTAATGTTGCCAGTCCTAATGAGTTTCTGCTGTTGGGTGTGGCCTGTTATGCGAATGAGTTTCTGGTGGGTGTGGCCAGTTTGGGAGCCAGCCAAAACTCCGTTCCTGCCCAAAAAGAACCCTGGTTATAGGAGCTGGGCAAAAGAATACCAAAGAAATTATTGTAAAATATAGATATTTGGGGTGAGTCCAGGATTAGCATCTATGGATTTCCTGGATCTGATTGGATTAAGGGTGAGGAGGACTTCAGATGGCGATTTCTTCCAGGCAGGGGGATATCCAGGGTGGACCAAAGGGCCTAGCAGGATAGAAACTTCACCCAGGCCTGAGGCAGGCTTGTAAGAGACATTCAGGCAAGTTCAATAAGAGTGATCAAGCCCACTTGGCTTGATACAGATCAGATCTTGCATTCAGGGGGACTTGCATTTGCTGACAAAATTACATCGATAGACTCAGGTGGATTTACCAGCCATCATGGCGACGGGTAGACACGTAGATGTCGCATCAGTTGATCAGTCTTCCCCCCAAAAAAAGTTTTGGCCACTCGTTAGCATAGCCTGACTAAGGAGAGCCGTGACCTCACCTTCTCCAAAGCAAGGCATTGCTAGCACTTAAAATGGCTGCCAAGGTGTGAGTTGAGCCAAGATGGCATCAGGGCAGACAGTACATGTCTAGGAAGGGGGTTCTTGGTAACAATCGAAATCAAGAGATGAAGATGTCTCTCTCTCTCTCTCTCTCTCTCTCTCTCTCTCTCTCTCTCTCTCTCTCTCTCTCTCTCATCTCTACTCTCTATCTCATCTCATCTATCTATCTATCTATCTATCTATCTATCTATCTATCTATCTATCATCTATCTATCTCCTGGAGCCAAGGAAATTACAGGAAAGACCAAATCCTACAGAGCTGTGAACGAGTGACGCTTCTGGCTCAGTCCACTTCCAACTTCCCAGAATGCTAATCTTCATTACAGACAGTACTTCTGACACCACAAATATCTTGGTGTTGAGTTTTCTGATGGGAGATTCATTTAAACCTTCCTTGTTTATTGTGGCAGGGACAAAGAGGAGTGATGTTCAAACATAGGAAGGTTCATAGTTCAAAAAGTAATAAAGCTTTGTGAGACTTATTCCTGCTCTCCCACTATGCGGATCAATATATTACCAACCAGTTTACAACCAAAGATTTGTGGGGTTTCATTTATTCTTCATCAAAACTGCTATTGCTAAGGGACAAAAATATTGGTCCTATCCAATGTTCCCTTTAAGCTCTACAGTGTTGTGAGTAGACATTCTACCTCATGAGTGAAAAAAGCTAGTAGCATTACAGTTGTGAGTGAGTCCACATTTGACTATCACATAAGTTAGTTTTTAGAAGATTATTTCCATAACCTTGTACAAAATTTCAGAATGAATTCTTTTCAACTATATTTTAAGAATAGTTTAAACATTATAAGAAAAAACAGAATCAAGTCAAATTTCATTACAGAAAATCTATGGGGGTAGACCAGGCCTCTGGAGAACAGGTCTCCCCTCCCCTTGCCACTATATCGGTAGACCTGGCCTCCAGAGAACAGGTCTACCTGCTCCAGTCCACCATATTGGTAGACTTGGCCTCGAACCATCGCCCTGTACTAAGAAAACATACCAACACTTGGTGGGGTGCTCTTGCAGTCTACTTTGGGGGGTTTAAAGTGAAATATGAAAAATTTACAGGTCAAGTATAACAGAGGTGGAACAATCACTGTCAGAACGCTGCCTAACTTGATAAACATGAAGTTGCTTAAATGTTATCAGCCTGCCCAAGCTACTTATTTATTCAGATATTTATATCCCACTTTTACTGTGGCTCAAGGCAACTTACAAATCATACTGAAAATCATAATAGGGGTGTGCAAAAAAATTGATTTTTCCCCCCTGCTCCATAATAGCCTATGGGGACCATGGGCCCCATAGGCTATAATGGAGAATCTATCTGGGGGTATCTGGGGCTTAGGGGGGGCTGTTTTTTGAGGCAGAGGCACCAAATTTGCAGCACAGCTGCTGGTGCCTCTCCTTTAAAAAAAACCCAAGTCACTGAAAGATTGCACTAGGGGGTCCAGTTCTATGGGTCCCAGAAAGAGCGGGCCCCATCCTCCATTGATTCTGATGGAGGAAAAATGCTTGTGAGCTGGAAGCTACAATGTCTGAGCAGGAGCTAAAAGTTTGTGCTCCAGCACCCCCTAGCACAGCTGAGAAGGAACACTGGTCATATCCATCAAGCCCTTATTTTGGTACAGTCATAAACTTGAGGAAATTTCCAGGTATCTGCTCTCCTGAACCAAAACTCAAAACCAAGAGTCTTTGGATCGTTGTTACAGCCTCTAAACACCCAGTGGGACTATTAGTAGAAAAGATAAAGAGTCCAGTAGCACCTTAAAGACTAACAAAATTTGTGGCAGGGTTTGAGCTTTTGAGAGTCACTGCTCACTTCTTCAGATGAGCCGTGACTCAAAAAAGCTCATACCCCGCCACAAATTTTGTTAGTCTTTAAGGTGTTACTGGACTATTACTCTTTTCTACTGCTACAGGCCTACCCATCTTGATCTATCTCAGTGGAACTATTAGTCCAACAACCAGGGGTCATTTCATAGAAAAAGAGGTGCAGGAGCTCATTAGCATAACTTATTAGCATAACTTATTTGCATATGCACACACCCTGACATCACTGGAAGTGTGTCAGAAGGCAACAACCACTGCTCAGTCTCCACTGGACTAGCTAGCTATTGGGGGGGTGCACAGATCTGCCCTTACAGAGGATGGAGAACTTGTACCTGAATAAAACTTGGTCTTAAAACTGCCTCTGGACTGTTTTGGATTGCTATCTATGGGGGGGCTCTGCAACTTACCTGGCTGCTGCTTGCTCCTTGTGACCCGGGGCTGCTGGGAGCAGGGGCGGGGCTTGTTGCATGTACCTGCCCCCTGGGCGCTTTACTGCCGGAGCTCCACTCCTGCGCGCTCCTGCAGGAAATGACCCCTGCCAACAACTCTGAAGCACAGTTCCAGAGCCTCAGGCATAATGCCTCAGAAGGGGTCCTCTCAAATGGAAGCTGCAGCTAGAAAGGTTACCAGATGCCCACTAGGATCAGAGGATCTCCACCAGCATTTCCCATTTCCTGCTGGTGCTTAGCGGAAAGGCAGGAGGATAAATTGGGGGGAATGTTGCTAGGAACTTAGAAGTGAAAGCATCAGTAACACAAGGCTCAAGGAATTTTTCCATCTCTGTTTTTTTACCATAAAGTTTCAAGGAAATCCTAGAGTGTTGCACAACACAGTGACATCACTTGAGGTTATGCAGCTGGAAGTGACATCACAGCATCACATAATGCTGTTTCATCTGATCTCCACACCCTAGCAGCTAGGGATAAGTAAGTTCTGCTCAATGCACCCAAGCTTTAACCTTGTACTTCCGTCCTCTGGTGCATCGTAGGGATCGTAGTTCTCAGAGTACCTGGCATTCATGGTGAAGAGTGGGGTGACCGTAAGGCCCTTAAGTCCAGCACCCAAAATTGTCTAACAGCACCACTGAAAAGACCTCGGGAAATCCGTGAACACAAGGTTTCAGTTTGAAAATCCCAGTTTCAGATACGTGTTCTCCTCTCAGTATAAAACCACAGCTGTCGTTTTTCAGAGCATGCAAATGAGATTGGACAGAACTATTAGCAGCTCTCGCTTTTACATCAGTTTTGTCTAAATAGCAAAAATGGTGTCAAAGACCTGTGGAGATGAAAGTGGGGAATTATCACAACAAAGTGCGAGAAATGAAAATGTTGGCAATAAGAACAGAATGAAAATAAAAGAGGGCACATTTGTACATCTCCGTTGGGGTGTCCCTGTGATTTTGCTCTAGAGAGCTAGGGTGAGTACAGTTAAATGCTATGGTTCGTTTTGCTCGGAGGAATCAAAACTGGGGGGGTGGGAATTGCTCAGATTAGACGGAGGAATGCCGTTTAGGATTAGGTAGGGAAGAGTCATGTCAAAGTGAGGGTCCACTCTGGATATATTCAAGGTGTCATTCCCAGGGCTTTTTTGGCAGAAAAAGCCCAGCAGGAACTCATTAGCATAACAGGCCACACCCAACAACAGAAACTCATTAGCATATTAGGCCACACCCCTGACCGCACAGCTCATTAGCATATTGGGCCACAACCCCCATGTTACCAGAAGTGTGGTCATCCAGCCATGCTTCTTATTCTGTTTTTCTTGTTTGTTGTCAAAACCCAGGGCTTTCTTTGTAGCAGGAACTCCTTTGCATGTTAGGCCACACATCCCTATTGTAGCCAGTCCTAATGAGTTTCTGCTGTTGGGTGTGACCAATTATGCTAATGAGTTCCTGCTGGGTGTGGCGAACTCAGGAGCCAGCCAGAACTCTGTTCCTGTGCGTTCCTGCCCAAAATAGCCCTGGTCATCACACTGAAGCAGTGGACTAGAGACTACCATTTTGCTACATTGGTACCCATGTATTCCTCCAGCAGAGGAGTCTTCGATCTTCTACTTCCAGCAGGAGGAGAGGGAGAGGCATGGGCCACCCCCCACTTCTCCTTTAAATGCTTTTGGGAAGAAGCGGGGGGCCCTTTAAGGAAGGGGGCGGAGCCCCCAGGAGCCCCACCGTAGCTACAGGTGCAGCCTCAAGCAGAGGCCTGCAGTCAGTCTGATGCAGCAGCCCGTGCTGTTATTACACTATTATTATCAACATCAAGAAAGCAGGTACGTCTGCATTTACCAGAAAGGGGTGGGGTGGCAGTCCTTCTCCCTATAATCAGAGGACTGGAGCACACTCAGGGCATGTAACATAACCAGGATCCAGTAACTTCTGCCTAGTCTAGAAAGGGAGCGTCGGCACAAGATAGGCAGACAGGCCTTTGGAGGCCTCGAGAGAACAGGATAGCAAAATAGCATCTGCAGGGCTGGCCGATCCCTGGATCTTTCAGACAATTCCCATGATCGGAGGTGTCACGGGTGTTCCCGAGGAAAAGGGTCCCAGAGTAAGAAAACTGCCCTTTGCCTTCCCTGAAGGTTGCCCCCTTCAGTAAAAGCAGAGCGTCTGAAGGTTTGAATGCATCAAGCATCACAGATACATAAACTTGCAACTGTAAAGAAAAATTAGCCATTTTTCAAGCCCCCTCCGTAACGCTAGCTGGTAGCAGCTGTTGTTTGGCTTGGAAAGCCACCTTCGGTAGCATGAATCAGCTAAGATTTCCCCGTGTTGACATACTGTTTGGTTGCAGCAGTTCTGTTTTATTAACTCCTACGTAGCCATAAACGGGGTGCCTGGAACAAATAACTCTCTGAGATACTCCCGTAATGCCTTTCCACGTGCCAATTGAATTAGCAAGGAGAGCACCAGCTGGCGATGAGACTGATATTTTCCCAACAACATATTGCTACGCGAGTGCTAGGAAAGTCTATCTGGGCCAGCCTTCCACCAGTGGTCAGCTGGATAGTTTTGGAGACAGAAAGAGCAGAGACAAACAGAGCAGAAAAGGAACCAGCCGCCCCATTGCTCCTTGGAAAGAGGGGGAGATCGGCCCTGGAACAAAGGGCACTGCTCCAGTCCCTGAGGAAGGAAGAGGAGGAAGAGGAGGAGGAGTAGGAGGAGAAGAGTTGGATTTGTATCCTTCCCTTCACTCAGAGTCTCAGAACAGTTTACAATCTCCTTTCCCTTCCCCTCCCCACAACAGACACCCTGTAAGGTACGTGGGGCTGAGAGAGCTCTGAGAGAACTGCTCCTGAGAGAACAGCTCTGAGAGAACTGGGACTTACCCAAGGTCACCCAGCTGGCTATGTGTGGAGAAGTAGGGAATCAAATCCGGTTCTCCCAGTAGTCCGCGCTTCTAACCATGACACCAAACTGGCTCTAGCAGGAAGGGAGAGGTAACTTGCCTGCCCACCGAGTGGGCTGGACTCTGACTATGGGTTGCCAACTTCCAGGTGGTGGGCTGGAGATCTCCTGGGATTACAAGTGATCCCCAGGAGACAGAGGTCTGTTCACCAGTGGGGGAAATGGCTGCTTTAGAAGGCGGAATCTATGGCATTATAGCCTATTGAATCCCTCCCTTCTCTTCAGGCACTACCCCCCTAATCTACAGGTATTTCCCAACCCAGAAGGGGCAACCCTAGCTCTGATCCCTGCCCCCTTTCCTTGTGAGGCTTGGGGAGGCTGGATGACGGCCCCTCCCCCTGAATTGGACTGGCCCATGTGGTGGGGGAGGCCCATTGGGGAAAGCCCCATCAGCCATAATGGTTAGTCTGCCTCTGCTTGGAATTGTGCTGCCTCCAAACATGGAGGTTCCATTTAGTTTACTGCACTAATCACAGACTAGGGTGGCTAGCTCTGGGTAGGGAAATGCCTTTAGATTCAGGGGACAATGGGGTTTGGGGAGGGTCTTAAATGGGGTATAATGCCATTAAGTCCGCCTTGCAAAGTGGCTATTTTCTCCAGGGGAAGTGACTCCTGCCACCTGGAGATCAGTTGTCACCCCGGGGAATCTCCAGCCACCACCTGGAAGTTGGCAACCCTACTACGCACTGATCCGCTATGAACTGGTCTCATACGTTTCTGATGCCACCTAAGCCGCAGGGCGTTTCTAAACGTGGTGGCAGCAAATTACATAGATCAGCCACGCGTTGCACCTGTCTTTAACTTCCTGCCAGTCAATTTAATTGGTTGACTGTGAGTTCTACTGCGATGGGGGGAGGAAACCACGGATCAGTTCTCTGCACCCATCATAATTTTATGCATCTCCCCCCCCCCCCGCCTGCAGCATCTTGCTTTCTAAACATTTTCTGGCGGGAAACGACTCCCTAGCCTAACAGCAGCTCGGGAAATGCGCTGAGGTTTTGCTTTTACGTCGACCACAGCCTCTCCTCGGTGAGATGTCCTAGTGAGCCAGGGATTTTGCCTTCCATAAAACACCGCGCATTCTTCTTGGAGGAACACTCTGATTAGCTGATCCTACCGTTAATGGGGGCCAGCCTGGCTCCGTGCCCCCGCAAGGCAGCATAATAAATTCACCAAACAGTAAAACTAAAGTAATAAATCGACCCCAGCTGTAGTAAACCAAACAAACAAACAAAAAACGCTAGCTAAATATTTTGGCAGAATACAAGGCAGGCTGAGAAATGCCTTCTTTTCTCTAGCCGCCCATCATAAATATCTGTGTGTTGACTGAAGCAGCAGTAGATGTCCTACGCGGGTTGTGATAAGTCTCTCAGTGTGCCAGTGTTCTGAGGCACCTTTGCCAGCACGGCAGAGAGGAGCCCGTCTGACTCACCGCACTAGTGCCCTCTCGTGAACAATATGGGGAAAAGAGGAGAAGGAGGAGATCGGATTTATACCCCACCCTTCACTACCCGAAGGAGTCTCAGAGTGGCTTACAAACTCCTTTGCCTTCCCCTCCACACAACAGACACCCTGTGAGGCAGGTGGGGCTGAGGGAACTCTGAGAGAAACTGCTCTTTTTCAAGGACAACTCTTATCAGAACTATGGCTTGCCCAAGATCATCCAGCCAGGTGCCAGTGGAGGAGTGGGGACTCAAACCTGGTTCTCCCAGGTTAGAATCCGCACACTTAACCACTACACCAAAAGGACGAGGTGTTCCTTTAGAAGAAGTGTTTGAAGGCCATTGTGGGTACGGAATCATCACCATCAGTCATTTTTGCCAAGACTGATGGAGAAACCAAGCATTTCACCAGCTACTCGGAAGCCTGGGCGTACGTCACTTAGCCCTTGGTGGTGGAAACCACCTCAAATGGAACAGAAAGGAAGGCCATAACTCCTTGGTCCAGAAGATGCATGTTTTCTCTGCTCTTTGTTTCTCTGTGGCCCTTTCTGCGCTTGGACCTCACCCTCTGTGTTTGACTCACAGCCACTGACCCCGCTGTTCTCTCTGTTTATGTGTTGTTTTCTGCGCTAATTTTATCCCACTCTAATTTGCTTACCTGCCCTGGGTTATAAATTCTGCATCGCTAACAGTAAACCCAGGTTTAATGTCCTAGGTATGGCGGGAAAGGGGTGGGGAGGATCGAACCTGAGTTAAAAATTCGATACTTAAACCTGCACTTGGGGCCATTACGGATTGAGGGAAAGCCCACGGCAAAACAGGGTCCATATACCCCAGGGCAATGGTGATACGGACCAGTGTTCCCTCTAAGCTGAGTTAGTGTGAGCTAGCTCACAGTTTTTTAGCCTCCAGCTCGCAGATTTTTGTCTCCGCTCAGGAAGGGAGGGCTCCAGAGCAAGCTAATTTATGCAGCAGCCAAATCACCTGCTCACAACTTTAATGCCAGTAGCTCACAAAGTAGAATTTTTGCTCACCAGACTCCACAGCTTAGATGGAGCATTGGTCCGAATCCGGGGTGACCACCGGCATTGCAGAACTGACAAAAAAAAGCTGGGATAAAAAGAGGGGTGAACTCGAGTCCAGTGCAGAATATCTAGTAGGAGACAGTGTTGAACCAGGATTAAAGCTCTAGTGCGGAAAGGGCCAGTAACTCCAAAGTAACTCTGCCGCTACATTTTGTCTGAACTATGCCACACAGTGGGAGGTGCGAACTGGACCTCAGAACAAAAATACGAACGACTCAGGTCAATAAGTCACTCTTCAGCGATAAACGGAGGGGGATCCCACTCATCCGCCCACCACTCCGCTGAGCCTTTCTCCAACTTACGTTATCTATTCTTCCATCAGAAGAGCCACTTGTAAGAGAAAGTTTCCTTAGGCCGGAGGAAGATCCTCGGTGGATGGACAGGTGTAGGGTTGCCACCCTCCAGGTGGGGCCTGGAGATCTCCCAGAATTACAACTGATCACCAGACAACAGAGATCAGTTCCCCTGAAGGACATGGCTGCTTTGAAGGGTGATCTTGATGGCATTATACCTTTTCGGCCCTGGCCCCGACTTGGTGGAACTCTCTGCCAATTAACATCAGGGTCCTGAGGGATCTTATGAAATTCCACAGGGCCTGTAAGGCAGAGATGTTCCGCCAGGTGTTTGGTTGAGACAGTTGACATCATGGCTGGCACCCTGCCTGGACCCCTGGAGCTGGGAGCCAGTTTGGTGTAGTGGTTAAGTGTGCGGACTCTAATCTGGGAGAACCGGGTTTGATTCCCCACTCCTCCACTTGCACCTGGCTGGATGACCTTGGGCAAGCCATAGTTCTGATAAGAGCTGTTCTTGAAAAAGAGCAGTTTCTGTCAAGAGCTCTCTCAGCCCTGCCTACCTCACAGGGTGTCTGTTGTGGGGAGGGGAGGGGAAGGGAAAGGACACCTTTGGGTACTGAAGTATAAATAAATAAAGTGAAGCGGGGTATAAATCCAATCTCCTCCTCTTCCTCTTCTTCTTCTTCTTCTTCTTCTTCTTCTTCTTCTTCTTCTTCTTCTTCTGGAGTTTACTTCCTCTCCGTGCTTACAAAGCACCCCCAGGCGAGATATGGGAGGGAACCATAAAAACTTTCACCACTTGCTTTTAATTATCGTATAATATGCTGGATATGGTTCTCTGTTTTTATGGTTTTAAAGATTTGTACATCGCCTAGACCCCCCCCCCCAATCGTGGGGATCAGGCGATTAATAAACATCGTGTAATCAATAAATAAAATAAATAATAAATATAATTTATAGGTTAGGTTGTGTCTAGTGGTAAATAGGCAAACTTTTCTTGAGGTGAATAAGTTATTGATCGTTAAGTCGGCACTCTTCTGGGGCTTCCCTTTCTGATTTCTTCGGCACAAACTTTCGCCATGTGGCTCCGTATCAGAATCTCGAGCTTCGTATTGTACCGCAGCGTTATAAATAATGCACCATTAAGTAAATTATGCGAGGCCTAATTCCAGAAAAGCTCCACGTTTATCACCAAATTAGATAACGAGGAAGCTTTTCCTCTTGCACCCTCCTCCAGTTAAATTAAATAAGCAAATAAGGAAAATGTTTATAGCAGAGTTTCTTGGCAGGGGACGGTGGCGGGGGAATTGGGGTGACCGGAGAGGACAGTCGCTGCTCCTGTGAAGTTTCTCCCACCTCAGCTAGAAAGCCCTGTTGATTTGGAATGCAGAATTACGCTTTGGTGCCGGAGTTGACTTGGGATAGAGGCGTCCCGGAAATAAGAATGTTTCGGCTCCACAATGAATTCCCATTGCCGTATGAATTAATAAAACTAGTGTTAGCGCAATCAAAGAGCAGTGAGATAGAATTCCCAAGCTGATTCTCGCATGCAGGGAGGCAGAGTGAACCCTTTGGGTGTTATTGGAGAACAAGATGATTGACTGAGAGCTACAAGGACCTGGTTCTGTGAGAGTGCTGTTAGAGTGCCGGACCGGCATCGGGGAAAGACCCAGGTTTGAATCTCGTAGAAGCTTGCTGGGTGACCTCAAGCTAGTCTCTCTCAGTCTAATTTACTTCCTGGGTTTTGTGAGGAAAACAATGTAAAACACTTTGGGCCTCCATTGGGGAGAAAGGCAGGGTATAAATGAAGGGGTTTTTATTTTTTACTAAATGTATGCCCTGCCTTTCTGCCCTTACAAGGGCCACCAATAAGGTTGCCAGGTCCCTTCAAGACACTGGCAGGGGGATGGGGGGGGATAGTCCAGGAATCAGAAGCATTGCCCCTGACATGCTGACATCACAGGAAGTGATGTCATGCACTATGCCTATGTCACTCAGAAGTGACATAGACACATTGGGGGGCAACGCTCTGGTTTTGGGGCAAAACTCTGTGGTAAAATTGCCCTCAAACCATAGAGTTTTGCCCCAAAACTAGAGCGCCTCCCCACCCCCACCCCGACGTCACTGACGTGCCTATATCCCTTCCGGGTGACATAGGCATATTATTCCATGTTGCTGGGGGGGGGATTTCCCCACAAAACTGGGGGATCCCCTGCCCCAAACTGGGGACTGGCAACGCTAGCCAACAAGTTAATTAATTAATTAAATCCTGTCCTTTGTGACTTGAGACCAGAGTGCGTTAATGTTTGTTTGGAACATTTCTATGCCGCCTTCCCTCCCAGTCAGGATCCACAAGGTGGCGAACATAAAAACATTTACACCATTAAAATACTGTTAAAATATAACATTCAGAGAAGAAGATGAGATTGGATTTATGCCCCACCCTTCACTACCCAAAGGAGTCCCAGTGCAGTTTACAATCTCCTTTCCTTCCCGTCCCCACAACAGGCACCCTGTGAGGTAGGTGGTGTTAGCCCCGACGCCATTATGGGGCTTTGCTATGGACTGTTTGCTGTTGCCACATGGTCTGTCTAGACTGGGAACCATTACAGACTAGCAGCATTCTCTGTATATACAGGCGAGAATCCAACAATAATAATAATAAACCAATTGCTATATTTAAAATAGAGCAATTGGGCTAACAGTGGGGCTGAGAGAGCTCTTCCCAGAACTGTCCTTGAGAGAACAGCTCTGACAGAACTCGTGACTGACCCAAGGTCACACCAGCAGGTGCATGTGGCGGAGTGGGGAATCAAACCCGGTTCTCCCAGATTGCAGTCTGCACTGCTAACCACTACACCAAGCTGGCTTTCAGTTAAAAATGCATAGATAACACTAGAAGGAGGGCCACTAACCTTTATGAGATAAAAGTCTTCACCCACTAGCAAAGGACACCGATAGAGGGAGACAATCTGCCTGGGGAGGGAGTTCTAAATTTTTGATGCCAGACTGGAGAAGGCCCTTTGTTGGGTTGCCACCTGCCAAGTCTCAGATTGGGGGGGGTACAACTGAAGAAGGGCCTCCGAGGATGACAGGAGCAGGTAAGTTCATCTGGGAGAAGGCAGCCCTGTTGTTCCCAGGCCATATAAGGCTTTAAAGGTCAATACCAGCCCCTTGAATTGAGCCTGGAAGCAAACTCCAGACAACGCTCTGGTGGCAACATTCTTTACCAACTGTAG
Organism: Gekko gecko; assembly: GCA_029375565.1. Lineage (NCBI taxonomy): Eukaryota > Metazoa > Chordata > Lepidosauria > Squamata > Gekkonidae > Gekko > Gekko gecko. The sequence goes on along the minus strand of JAPDNY010000001.1, from coordinate 331,886,362 downwards.
CTTCCGGACAGTCATCAAGGGCTGCCCCACCTAGATTGCATTGCAGCAATCAAATCGAGATGTTGCCACGGCACTCACCACAGTGGCAAGATCTTTTCTGGCCATGAACAGCCACAGTTGCTCACCAGCCAAAGCTGTTGAAAGACACCCCTGGCCACCGCTGCCACCTGTTTATCCCTGACAAAGGAAGAACCAGTTTGGTGTAGTGGTTAAGTGCGCGGACTCTGATCTGAGACAACCGGGTTTGATTCCCCACTCCTCCACTTGCACCTGGCTGGATGACCTTGGGCAAGCCATAGTTCTGATAAGAGCTGTCCTTGAAAAAGAGCAGTTTCTGTCAGAGCTATCTCAGCCCCACCTACCTCACAGGGTGCCTGTTGTGGGGAGAGGGAAGGGAAGGCAATTGTCAAGCCACTTTGAGACACATAGAGGTCCTGCTGAGTGACCTTGGCCCAGTCCCAGTTCTCTTAGACCTCTTCTCAGCCCCACACTGCCTCACAAGGTGCCTGTGTGTGGGGAGAAGAAGGGAAGGTCATTGTGAGCCACTTTGAGCTCCACATGAAGCCTTCTGGGGGACCTTGGCCCAGTCCCAGTTCTCTTAGACCTCTCTCAGCCCCAAATGCCTCACAAGGTGCCTGTTGTGAGAAGAAGAAGGGAAGGTCATTGTGAGTCTCTTTGAGTCACATGAGGCCTTCTGGGGGACCTTGGCCCAGTTCCAGTTCTCTTAGACCGCTCTCAGCCCCACCTGCCTCACAAGGTGCCTGTTGTGAGGAGAAGAAGGGAAGGTCATTGTGAGCCACTTTGAATCACATGAGGCCTGCTGGATGACCTGGGGCCAGTCCCAGTTCTCTTAGACCTCTCTCAGCCCCACCTGTCTCACAAGGTGCCTGTTGTGGGGAGAGGAAGGGAAGGCACTTGTAAGCCACTTTGAGACAAATGAGGCCTGCTGAGTGACCTTGGCCCAGTCCCAGTTCTCTTAGACCTCTCTCAACTCCACCTGCCTCACAAGGTGCCTGTTGTGGGGAGAGGAAGGGAAGGCAATTGTAAGCCACTTTGAGACACATGAGGCCTGCTGAGTGACCTTGGCACAGTCCCAGTTCTCTTAGACCTCTCTCAGCCCCACCTGCCTCACAAGGTGCCAGTTGTGGGGAGAAGAAGGGAAGGTCATTGTGAGCCACTTTGAGTCACATGAAGCCTTCTGGGGGAACTTGGCCCAGTCCCAGTTCTCTTAGACCTCTCTCAGCACCACCTGCCTCACAAGGTGCCTGTTGTGGGGAGAGGAATGGAAGGCAATTGTGAGCCACTTTGAGTCACATGAGGCCTTCTGGGTGACCTTGGCCCAGTCCCAGTTCTCTTAGACCTCTCTCAGCCCCACCTGCCTCACAAGGTGCCTGTTGTGAGGAGAAGAAGGGAAGGTCATTGTGAGTCAGTTTAAGTCACATGAGACCTGCTGGATGACCTTGGGCCAGTACCAGATCTCTTAGACCTCTCTCAACTCCACCTGCCTCACAAGGTGCCTGTTGTGGGGAGAGGAAGGGAAGGCAATTGTAAGCCACTTTGAGACACATGAGGCCTGCTGAGTGACCTTGGGCCAGTCCCAGTTCTCTTAGACCTCTCTCAGCCCCACCTGCCTCACAAGGTGCCTGTTGTGGGGAGAGGAATGGAAGGCAATTGTGAGCCACTTTGAGTCACATGAGGGCTTCTGGGGGACCTTGGCCCAGTCCCAGTTCTCTTAGACCTCTCTCAGCCCCACCTGCCTCACAAGGTGCCTGTTGTGAGGAGAAGAACGGAAGGCAATTGTGAGCCACTTTGAGTCACATGAGGCCTTCTGGGGGACCTTGGCCCAGTCCCAGTTCTCTTAGACCTCTCACAGCCCCACCTGCCTCACAAGGTGCCTGTAGTGAGGAGAAGAAGGGAAGGTCATTCTGAGCCACTTTGAGTCACATGAGGCCTGCTGAGTGACCTTGGGCCAGTCCCAGTTCTCTTAGACCTCTCTCAGCCCCACCTGCCTCACAAGGTGCCTGTTGTGGGGAGAGGATTGGAAGGCAATTGTGAGCCACTTTGAGTCACATGAGGCCTTCTGGGTGACCTTGGGCCAGTCGCAGTTCTCTTAGACCTCTCTCAGCCCCAACTGCCTCACAAGGTGCCTGTTGTGGGGAGAGGAAGGGAAGGCAATTGTGAGCCACTTTGAGTCACATGAGGCCTGCTGAGTGACCTTGGGCTAGTTCCAGTTCTCTTAGACCTCTCTCAGCCCCACCTGCCTCACAAGGTGCCTGTTGTGGGGAGAGGAAGGGAAGGCAATTCTAAGCCACTTTGAGACACATAAGGCCTGCTGAGTGACCTTGGCCCAGTCCCAGTTCTCTTAGACCTCTCTCAGCCCCACCTGCCTCACAAGGTGCCTGTTGTGGGGAGAGGAAGGGAAGGCAATTGTAAGCCACTTTGAGACACATGAGGCCTGCTGAGTGACCTTGGCCCAGTCCCAGTTCTCTTACACCTCTCTCAGCCCCACCTGCCTCACAAGGTGCCTGTTGTGGGGAGAGGAATGGAAGGCAATTGTTAGCCACTTTGAGTCACATGAGGCCTTCTGGGGGACCTTGGCCCAGTCCCAGTTCTCTTAGACCTCTCTCAGCCCCACCTGCCTCACAAGGTGCCTGTTGTGGGGGAAGAAGGGAACGCAATTGTGAGCCACTTTGAGTCACATGAGGCCTTCTGGGGGACCTTGGCCCAGTCCCAGTTCTCTTTGACCTCTCTCAGCCCCACCTGCCTCACAAGGTGCCTATTGTGGGGAGAGGAAGGGAAGGCAATTGTGAGCCACTTTGAGTCACATGAGGCCTTCTGGGGGACCTTGGGCCAGTCCCAGTTCTCTTAGACCTCTCTCAGCCCCACCTGCCTCACAAGGTGCCTGTAGTGAGGAGAAGAAGGGAAGGTCATTGTGACCCACTTTGAGTCACATGAGGCCTGCTGGATGACCTTGGGCCAGTCCCAGTTCTCTTAGACCTCTCTCAGCCCCACCTGCCTCACAAGGTGCCTGTTGTGGGGAGAGGAAGGGAAGGCAATTGTAAGCCACTTTGAGTCACATGAGGCCTTCTGGGGGACCTTGGGCCAGTCCCAGTTCTCTTAGACCTCTCTCAGCCCCACCTGCCTCACAAGGTGCCTGTTGTGGGGAGAGGAAGGGAAGGCAATTGTAAGCCACTTTGAGACACATGAGGCCTGCTGAGTGACCTTGGCCCAGTCCCAGTTCTCTTACACCTCTCTCAGCCCCACCTGCCTCTCAAGGTGCCTGTTGTGGGGAGAGGAAGGGAAGGCAATTGTTAGCCACTTTGAGTCACATGAGGCCTTCTGGGGGACCTTGGCCCAGTCCCAGTTCTCTTAGACCTCTCTCAGCCCCACCTGCCTCACAAGGTGCCTGTTGTGGGGAGAAGAAGGGAAGGCAATTGTGAGCCACTTTGAGTCACATGAGGCCTTCTGGGGGACCTTGGCCCAGTCCCAGTTCTCTTAGACCTCTCTCAGCCCCACCTGCCGCACAAGGTGCCTGTTGTGGGGAGAGGAATGGAAGGCAATTGTGAGCCACTTTGAGTCACATGAGGGCTTCTGGGGGACCTTGGCCCAGTCCCAGTTCTCTTAGACCTCTCTCAGCCCCACCTGCCTCACAAGGTGCCTGTTGTGAGGAGAAGAACGGAAGGTCATTGTGAGCCACTTTGAGTCACATGAGGCCTGCTGGATGACCTTGGGCTAGTCCCAGTTCTCTTAGACCTCTCTCAGCCCCACCTGCCTCACAAGGTGCCTGTTGTGGGGAGAGGAAGGGAAGGCAATTGTAAGCCACTTTGAGACACATGAGGCCTGCTGAGTGACCTTGGCCCAGTCCCAGTTCTCTTACACCTCTCTCAGCCCCACCTGCCTCACAAGGTGCCTATTGTGGGGAGAGGAATGGAAGGCAATTGTGAGCCACTTTGATTCACATGAGGCCTTCTGGGGGACCTTGGCCCAGTCCCAGTTCTCTTAGACCTCTCTCAGCCCCACCTGCCTCACAAGGTGCCTGTTGTGGGGAGAGGAATGGAAGGCAATTGTGAGCCACTTTGAGTCACATGAGGCCTTCTGGGGGACCTTGGCCCAGTCCCAGTTCTCTTAGACCTCTCACAGCCCCACCTGCCTCACAAGGTGCCTGTAGTGAGGAGAAGAAGGGAAGGTCATTGTGAGCCACTTTGAGTCACATGAGGCCTTCTGAGTGACCTTGGGCCAGTCCCAGTTCTCTTAGACCTCTCTCAGCCCCACCTGCCTCACAAGGTGCCTGTTGTGGGGAGAGGATTGGAAGGCAATTGTGAGCCACTTTGAGTCACATGAGGCCTTCTGGGTGACCTTGGGCCAGTCGCAGTTCTCTTAGACCTCTCTCAGCCCCACCTGCCTCACAAGGTGCCTGTTGTGGGGAGAGGAAGGGAAGGCAATTGTGAGCCACTTTAAGTCACATGAGGCCTGCTGAGTGACCTTGGCCCAGTCCCAGTTCTCTTAGACCTCTCTCAGCCCCACCTGCCTCACAAGGTGCCTGTTGTGGGGAGAGGAAGGGAAGGCAATTGTAAGCCACTTTGAGACACATGAGGCCTGCTGAGTGACCTTGGCCCAGTCCCAGTTCTCTTACACCTCTCTCAGCCCCACCTGCCTCTCAAGGTGCCTGTTGTGGGGAGAGGAAGGGAAGGCAATTGTTAGCCACTTTGAGTCACATGAGGCCTTCTGGGGGACCTTGGCCCAGTCCCAGTTCTCTTAGACCTCTCTCAGCCCCACCTGCCTCACAAGGTGCCTGTTGTGGGGAGAAGAAGGGAAGGCAATTGTGAGCCACTTTGAGTCACATGAGGCCTTCTGGGGGACCTTGGCCCAGTCCCAGTTCTCTTAGACCTCTCTCAGCCCCACCTGCCGCACAAGGTGCCTGTTGTGGGGAGAGGAATGGAAGGCAATTGTGAGCCACTTTGAGTCACATGAGGGCTTCTGGGGGACCTTGGCCCAGTCCCAGTTCTCTTAGACCTCTCTCAGCCCCACCTGCCTCACAAGGTGCCTGTTGTGAGGAGAAGAACGGAAGGTCATTGTGAGCCACTTTGAGTCACATGAGGCCTGCTGGATGACCTTGGGCTAGTCCCAGTTCTCTTAGACCTCTCTCAGCCCCACCTGCCTCACAAGGTGCCTGTTGTGGGGAGAGGAAGGGAAGGCAATTGTAAGCCACTTTGAGACACATGAGGCCTGCTGAGTGACCTTGGCCCAGTCCCAGTTCTCTTACACCTCTCTCAGCCCCACCTGCCTCACAAGGTGCCTATTGTGGGGAGAGGAATGGAAGGCAATTGTGAGCCACTTTGATTCACATGAGGCCTTCTGGGGGACCTTGGCCCAGTCCCAGTTCTCTTAGACCTCTCTCAGCCCCACCTGCCTCACAAGGTGCCTGTTGTGGGGAGAGGAATGGAAGGCAATTGTGAGCCACTTTGAGTCACATGAGGCCTTCTGGGGGACCTTGGCCCAGTCCCAGTTCTCTTAGACCTCTCACAGCCCCACCTGCCTCACAAGGTGCCTGTAGTGAGGAGAAGAAGGGAAGGTCATTGTGAGCCACTTTGAGTCACATGAGGCCTTCTGAGTGACCTTGGGCCAGTCCCAGTTCTCTTAGACCTCTCTCAGCCCCACCTGCCTCACAAGGTGCCTGTTGTGGGGAGAGGATTGGAAGGCAATTGTGAGCCACTTTGAGTCACATGAGGCCTTCTGGGTGACCTTGGGCCAGTCGCAGTTCTCTTAGACCTCTCTCAGCCCCACCTGCCTCACAAGGTGCCTGTTGTGGGGAGAGGAAGGGAAGGCAATTGTGAGCCACTTTAAGTCACATGAGGCCTGCTGAGTGACCTTGGGCTAGTTCCAGTTCTCTTAGACCTCTCTCAGCCCCACCTGCCTCACAAGGTGCCTGTTGTGGGGAGAGGAAGGGAAGGCAATTGTAAGCCACTTTGAGACACATAAGGCCTGCTGAGTGACCTTGGCCCAGTCCCAGTTCTCTTAGACCTCTCTCAGCCCCACCTGCCTCACAAGGTGCCTGTTGTGGGGAGAGGAAGGGAAGGCAATTGTAAGCCACTTTGAGACACATGAGGCCTGCTGAGTGACCTTGGCCCAGTCCCAGTTCTCTTACACCTCTCTCAGCCCCACCTGCCTCTCAAGGTGCCTGTTGTGGGGAGAGGAATGGAAGGCAATTGTTAGCCACTTTGAGTCACATGAGGCCTTCTGGGGGACCTTGGCCCAGTCCCAGTTCTCTTAGACCTCTCTCAGCCCCACCTGCCTCACAAGGTGCCTGTTGTGGGGAGAAGAAGGGAACGCAATTGTGAGCCACTTTGAGTCACATGAGGCCTTCTGGGGGACCTTGGCCCAGTCCCAGTTCTCTTTGACCTCTCTCAGCCCCACCTGCCTCACAAGGTGCCTATTGTGGGGAGAGGAAGGGAAGGCAATTGTGAGCCACTTTGAGTCACATGAGGCCTTCTGGGGACCTTGGCCCAGTCCCACTCCTCTTAGACCTCTCTCAGCCCCACCTGCCTCACAAGGTGCCTGTAGTGAGGAGAAGAAGGGAAGGTCATTGTGAGCCACTTTGAGTCACATGAGGCCTTCTGAGTGACCTTGGGCCAGTCCCAGTTCTCTTAGACCTCTCTCAGCCCCACCTGCCTCACAAGGTGCCTGTTGTGGGGAGAGGATTGGAAGGCAATTGTGAGCCACTTTGAGTCACATGAGGCCTTCTGGGTGACCTTGGGCCAGTCGCAGTTCTCTTAGACCTCTCTCAGCCCCACCTGCCTCACAAGGTGCCTGTTGTGGGGAGAGGAAGGGAAGGCAATTGTAAGCCACTTTGAGACACATAAGGCCTGCTGAGTGACCTTGGCCCAGTCCCAGTTCTCTTAGACCTCTCTCAGCCCCACCTGCCTCACAAGGTGCCTGTTGTGGGGAGAGGAAGGGAAGGCAATTGTAAGCCACTTTGAGACACATGAGGCCTGCTGAGTGACCTTGGCCCAGTCCCAGTTCTCTTACACCTCTCTCAGCCCCACCTGCCTCTCAAGGTGCCTGTTGTGGGGAGAGGAATGGAAGGCAATTGTTAGCCACTTTGAGTCACATGAGGCCTTCTGGGGGACCTTGGCCCAGTCCCAGTTCTCTTAGACCTCTCTCAGCCCCACCTGCCTCACAAGGTGCCTGTTGTGGGGAGAAGAAGGGAACGCAATTGTGAGCCACTTTGAGTCACATGAGGCCTTCTGGGGGACCTTGGCCCAGTCCCAGTTCTCTTTGACCTCTCTCAGCCCCACCTGCCTCACAAGGTGCCTATTGTGGGGAGAGGAAGGGAAGGCAATTGTGAGCTACTTTGAGTCACATGAGGCCTTCTGGGGGACCTTGGCCCAGTCCCAATTCTCTTAGACCTCTCTCAGCCCCACCTGCCTCACAAGGTGCCTGTAGTGAGGAGAAGAAGGGAAGGTCATTGTGACCCACTTTGAGTCACATGAGGCCTGCTGGATGACCTTGGGCCAGTCCCAGTTCTCTTAGACCTCTCTCAGCCCCACCTGCCTCACAAGGTGCCTGTTGTGGGGAGAGGAAGGGAAGGCAATTGTAAGCCACTTTGAGTCACATGAGGCCTTCTGGGGGACCTTGGGCCAGTCCCAGTTCTCTTAGACCTCTCTCAGCCCCACCTGCCTCACAAGGTGCCTGTTGTGGGGAGAGGAAGGGAAGGCAATTGTAAGCCACTTTGAGACACATGAGGCCTGCTGAGTGACCTTGGCCCAGTCCCAGTTCTCTTACACCTCTCTCAGCCCCACCTGCCTCTCAAGGTGCCTGTTGTGGGGAGAGGAATGGAAGGCAATTGTTAGCCACTTTGAGTCACATGAGGCCTTCTGGGGAACCTTGGCCCAGTCCCAGTTCTCTTAGACCTCTCTCAGCCCCACCTGCCTCACAAGGTGCCTGTAGTGAGGAGAAGAAGGGAAGGTTATTGTGAGCCACTTTGAGTCACATGAGGCCTGCTGGATGACCTTGGGCCAGTCCCAGTTCTCTTAGACCTCTCTCAGCCCCACCTGCCTCACAAGGTGCCTGTTGTGGGGAGAGGAAGGGAAGGCAATTGTAAGGCACTTTGAGACACATGAGGCCTGCTGAGTGACCTTGGCCCAGTCCCAGTTCTCTTAGACCTCTCTCAGCCCCACCTGCCTCACAAGGTGCCTATTGTGTGGAGAGGAATGGAAGGCAATTGTGAGCCACTTTGATTCACATGAGGCCTTCTGGGGAACCTTGGCCCAGTCCCAGTTCTCTTAGACCTCTCTCAGCCCCACCTGCCTCACAAGGTGCCTGTTGTGGGGAGAGGAATGGAAGGCAATTGTGAGCCACTTTGAGTCACATGAGGCCTTCTGGGGGACCTTGGCCAAGTCCCAGTTCTCTTAGACCTCTCACAGCCCCACCTGCCTCACAAGGTGGCTGTAGTGAGGAGAAGAAGGGAAGGTCATTGTGAGCCACTTTGAGTCACATGAGGCCTTCTGAGTGACCTTGGGCCAGTCCCAGTTCTCTTAGACCTCTCTCAGCCCCACCTGCCTCACAAGGTGCCTGTTGTGGGGAGAGGATTGGAAGGCAATTGTGAGCCACTTTGAGTCACATGAGGCCTTCTGGGTGACCTTGGGCCAGTCGCAGTTCTCTTAGACCTCTCTCAGCCCCACCTGCCTCACAAGGTGCCTGTTGTGGGGAGAGGAAGGGAAGGCAATTGTGAGCCACTTTGAGTCACATGAGGCCTGCTGAGTGACCTTGGGCTAGTTCCAGTTCTCTTAGACCTCTCTCAGCCCCACCTGCCTCACAAGGTGCCTGTTGTGGGGAGAGGAAGGGAAGGCAATTGTAAGCCACTTTGAGACACATAAGGCCTGCTGAGTGACCTTGGCCCAGTCCCAGTTCTCTTAGACCTCTCTCAGCCCCACCTGCCTCACAAGGTGCCTGTTGTGGGGAGAGGAAGGGAAGGCAATTGTAAGCCACTTTGAGACACATGAGGCCTGCTGAGTGACCTTGGCCCAGTCCCAGTTCTCTTACACCTCTCTCAGCCCCACCTGCCTCACAAGGTGCCTGTTGTGGGGGAGAGGAATGGAAGGCAATTGTTAGCCACTTTGAGTCACATGAGGCCTTCTGGGGGACCTTGGCCCAGTCCCAGTTCTCTTAGACCTCTCTCAGCCCCACCTGCCTCACAAGGTGCCTGTTGTGGGGAGAAGAAGGGAAGGCAATTGTGAGCCACTTTGAGTCACATGAGGCCTTCTGGGGGACCTTGGCCCAGTCCCAGTTCTCTTTGACCTCTCTCAGCCCCACCTGCCTCACAAGGTGCCTATTGTGGGGAGAGGAAGGGAAGGCAATTGTGAGCCACTTTGAGTCACATGAGGCCTTCTGGGGGACCTTGTCCCAGTCCCAATTCTCTTAGACCTCTCTCAGCCCCACCTGCCTCACAAGGTGCCTGTAGTGAGGAGAAGAAGGGAAGGTCATTGTGACCCACTTTGAGTCACATGAGGCCTGCTGGATGACCTTGGGCCAGTCCCAGTTCTCTTAGACCTCTCTCAGCCCCACCTGCCTCACAAGGTGCCTGTTGTGGGGAGAGGAAGGGAAGGCAATTGTAAGCCACTTTGAGTCACATGAGGCCTTCTGGGGGACCTTGGGCCAGTCCCAGTTCTCTTAGACCTCTCTCAGCCCCACCTGCCTCACAAGGTGCCTGTTGTGGGGAGAGGAAGGGAAGGCAATTGTAAGCCACTTTGAGACACATGAGGCCTGCTGAGTGACCTTGGCCCAGTCCCAGTTCTCTTACACCTCTCTCAGCCCCACCTGCCTCTCAAGGTGCCTGTTGTGGGGAGAGGAATGGAAGGCAATTGTTAGCCACTTTGGATCACATGAGGCCTTCTGGGGAACCTTGGCCCAGTCCCAGTTCTCTTAGACCTCTCTCAGCCCCACCTGCCTCACAAGGTGCCTGTTGTGGGGAGAAGAAGGGAAGGCAATTGTGAGCCACTTTGAGTCACATGAGGCCTTCTGGGGGACCTTGGCCCAGTCCCAGTTCTCTTAGACCTCTCTCAGCCCCACCTGCCTCACAAGGTGCCTATTGTGGGGAGAGGAAGGGAAGGCAATTGTGAGCCACTTTGAATCACATGAGGCCTTCTGGGGGACCTTGGCCCAGTCCCAGTTCTCTTAGACCTCTCTCAGCCCCACCTGCCTCACAAGGTGCCTGTAGTGAGGAGAAGAAGGGAAGGTCATTGTGAGCCACTTTGAGTCACATGAGGCCTGCTGGATGACCTTGGGCCAGTCCCAGTTCTCTTAGACCTTTCTCAGCCCCACCTGCCTCACAAGGTGCCTGTTGTGGGGAGAGGAAGGGAAGGCAATTGTAAGGCACTTTGAGACACATGAGGCCTGCTGAGTGACCTTGGCCCAGTCCCAGTTCTCTTAGACCTCTCTCAGCCCCACCTGCCTCACAAGGTGCCTGTTGTGGGGAGAGGAAGGGAAGGCAATTGTAAGCCACTTTGAGACACATGAGGCCTGCTGGATGACCTTGGGCCAGTCCCAGTTCTCTTAGACCTCTCTCAGCCCCACCTGCCTCACAAGGTGCCTGTTGTGGGGAGAGGAAGGGAAGGCAATTGTAAGCCACTTTGAGACACATGAGGCCTGCTGAGTGATCTTGGCCCAGTCCCAGTTCTCTTAGACCTCTCTCAGCCCCACCTTCCTCACAAGGTGCCTGTTGTGGGGAGAAGAAGGGAAGGTCATTGTGAGCCACTTTGAGTCACATGAGGCCTTCTGGGGGACCTTGGCCCAGTCCCAGTTCTCTTAGACCTCTCTCAGCACCACCTGCCTCACAAGGTGCCTGTTGTGGGGAGAGGAATGGAAGGCAATTGTGAGCCACTTTGAGTCACATGAGGCCTTCTGGGGGATCTTGGCCCAGTCCCAGTTCTCTTAGACCTCTCTCAGCCCCACCTGCCTCACAAGGTGCCTGTTGTGGGGAGAAGAAGGGAAGGTCATTGTGAGCCACTTTGAGTCACATGAGGCCTTCTGGGGGACCTTGGGCCAGTCCCAGTTCTCTTAGACCTCTCTCAGCCCCACCTGCCTCACAAGGTGCCTGTTGTGGGGAGAGGAAGGGAAGGCAATTGTAAGCCACTTTGAGACACATGAGGCCTGCTGAGTGACCTTGGCCCAGTCCCAGTTCTCTTACACCTCTCTCAGCCCCACCTGCCTCTCAAGGTGCCTGTTGTGGGGAGAGGAATGGAAGGCAATTGTTAGCCACTTTGAGTCACCTGAGGCCTTCTGGGGAACCTTGGCCCAGTCCCAGTTCTCTTAGACCTCTCTCAGCCCCACCTGCCTCACAAGGTGCCTGTTGTGGGGAGAAGAAGGGAAGGCAATTGTGAGCCACTTTGAGTCACATGAGGCCTTCTGGGGGACCTTGGCCCAGTCCCAGTTCTCTTAGACCTCTGTCAGCCCCACCTGCCTCACAAGGTGCCTATTGTGGGGAGAGGAAGGGAAGGCAATTGTGAGCCACTTTGAATCACATGAGGCCTTCTGGGGGACCTTGGCCCAGTCCCAGTTCTCTTAGACCACTCTCAGCCCCACCTGCCTCACAAGGTGCCTGTAGTGAGGAGAAGAAGGGAAGGTCATTGTGAGCCACTTTGAGTCACATGAGGCCTGCTGGATGACCTTGGGCCAGTCCCAGTTCTCTTAGACCTCTCTCAGCCCCACCTGCCTCACAAGGTGCGTGTTGTGGGGAGAGGAAGGGAAGGCAATTGTAAGCCACTTTGAGACACATGAGGCCTGCTGGATGACCTTGGGCCAGTCCCAGTTCTCTTAGACCTCTCTCAGCCCCACCTGCCTCACAAGGTGCCTGTTGTGGGGAGAGGAAGGGAAGGCAATTGTAAGCCACTTTGAGACACATGAGGCCTGCTGAGTGATCTTGGCCCAGTCCCAGTTCTCTTAGACCTCTCTCAGCCCCACCTGCCTCACAAGGTGCCTGTTGTGGGGAGAAGAAGGGAAGGTCATTGTGAGCCACTTTGAGTCACATGAGGCCTTCTGGGGGACCTTGGCCCAGTCCCAGTTCTCTTAGACCTCTCTCAGCACCACCTGCCTCACAAGGTGCCTGTTGTGGGGAGAGGAATGGAAGGCAATTGTGAGCCACTTTGAGTCACATGAGGCCTTCTGGGGGACCTTGGCCAGTCCCAGTTCTCTTAGACCTCTCTCAGCCCCACCTGCCTCACAAGGTGCCTGTTGTGGGGTGAAGAAGGGAAGGTCATTGTTAGCCACTTTGAGTCACATGAGGCCTTCTGGGGGACCTTGGCCCAGTCCGAGTTCTCTTAGACCTCTCTCAGCCCCACCTGCCTCACAAGGTGCCTGTTGTGGGGAGAGGAAGGGAAGGCAATTGTAAGCCACTTTGAGACACATGAGGCCTGCTGAGTGACCTTGGCCCAGTCCCAGTTCTCTTAGACCTCTCTCAGCCCCACCTGCCTCACAAGGTGCCTGTTGTGGGGAGAGGAAGGGAAGGCAATTGTAAGCCACTTTGAGACACATGAGGCCTGCTGAGTGACCTTGGCCCAGTCCCAGTTCTCTTACACCTCTCTCAGCCCCACCTGCCTCTCAAGGTGCCTGTTGTGGGGAGAGGAATGGAAGGCAATTGTTAGCCACTTTGAGTCACATGAGGCCTTCTGGGGGACCTTGGCCCAGTCCCAGTTCTCTTAGACCTCTCTCAGCCCCACCTGCCTCACAAGGTGCCTGTTGTGGGGAGAAGAAGGGAACGCAATTGTGAGCCACTTTGAGTCACATGAGGCCTTCTGGGGGACCTTGGCCCAGTCCCAGTTCTCTTTGACCTCTCTCAGCCCCACCTGCCTCACAAGGTGCCTATTGTGGGGAGAGGAAGGGAAGGCAATTGTGAGCCACTTTGAGTCACATGAGGCCTTCTGGGGGACCTTGGCCCAGTCCCAATTCTCTTAGACCTCTCTCAGCCCCACCTGCCTCACAAGGTGCCTGTAGTGAGGAGAAGAAGGGAAGGTCATTGTGAGCCACTTTGAGTCACATGAGGCCTTCTGAGTGACCTTGGGCCAGTCCCAGTTCTCTTAGACCTCTCTCAGCCCCACCTGCCTCACAAGGTGCCTGTTGTGGGGAGAGGATTGGAAGGCAATTGTGAGCCACTTTGAGTCACATGAGGCCTTCTGGGTGACCTTGGGCCAGTCGCAGTTCTCTTAGACCTCTCTCAGCCCCACCTGCCTCACAAGGTGCCTGTTGTGGGGAGAGGAAGGGAAGGCAATTGTAAGCCACTTTGAGACACATAAGGCCTGCTGAGTGACCTTGGCCCAGTCCCAGTTCTCTTAGACCTCTCTCAGCCCCACCTGCCTCACAAGGTGCCTGTTGTGGGGAGAGGAAGGGAAGGCAATTGTAAGCCACTTTGAGACACATGAGGCCTGCTGAGTGACCTTGGCCCAGTCCCAGTTCTCTTACACCTCTCTCAGCCCCACCTGCCTCTCAAGGTGCCTGTTGTGGGGAGAGGAATGGAAGGCAATTGTTAGCCACTTTGAGTCACATGAGGCCTTCTGGGGGACCTTGGCCCAGTCCCAGTTCTCTTAGACCTCTCTCAGCCCCACCTGCCTCACAAGGTGCCTGTTGTGGGGAGAAGAAGGGAACGCAATTGTGAGCCACTTTGAGTCACATGAGGCCTTCTGGGGGACCTTGGCCCAGTCCCAGTTCTCTTTGACCTCTCTCAGCCCCACCTGCCTCACAAGGTGCCTATTGTGGGGAGAGGAAGGGAAGGTAATTGTGAGCCACTTTGAGTCACATGAGGCCTTCTGGGGGACCTTGGCCCAGTCCCAATTCTCTTAGACATCTCTCAGCCCCACCTGCCTCACAAGGTGCCTGTAGTGAGGAGAAGAAGGGAAGGTCATTGTGACCCACTATGAGTCACATGAGGCCTGCTGGATGACCTTGGGCCAGTCCCAGTTCTCTTAGACCTCTCTCAGCCCCACCTGCCTCACAAGGTGCCTGTTGTGGGGAGAGGAAGGGAAGGCAATTGTAAGCCACTTTGAGTCACATGAGGCCTTCTGGGGGACCTTGGGCCAGTCCCAGTTCTCTTAGACCTCTCTCAGCCCCACCTGCCTCACAAGGTGCCTGTTGTGGGGAGAGGAAGGGAAGGCAATTGTAAGCCACTTTGAGACACATGAGGCCTGCTGAGTGACCTTGGCCCAGTCCCAGTTCTCTTACACCTCTCTCAGCCCCACCTGCCTCTCAAGGTGCCTGTTGTGGGGAGAGGAATGGAAGGCAATTGTTAGCCACTTTGAGTCACATGAGGCCTTCTGGGGAACCTTGGCCCAGTCCCAGTTCTCTTAGACCTCTCTCAGCCCCACCTGCCTCACAAGGTGCCTGTAGTGAGGAGAAGAAGGGAAGGTTATTGTGAGCCACTTTGAGTCACATGAGGCCTGCTGGATGACCTTGGGCCAGTCCCAGTTCTCTTAGACCTCTCTCAGCCCCACCTGCCTCACAAGGTGCCTGTTGTGGGGAGAGGAAGGGAAGGCAATTGTAAGGCACTTTGAGACACATGAGGCCTGCTGAGTGACCTTGGCCCAGTCCCAGTTCTCTTAGACCTCTCTCAGCCCCACCTGCCTCACAAGGTGCCTATTGTGTGGAGAGGAATGGAAGGCAATTGTGAGCCACTTTGATTCACATGAGGCCTTCTGGGGAACCTTGGCCCAGTCCCAGTTCTCTTAGACCTCTCTCAGCCCCACCTGCCTCACAAGGTGCCTGTTGTGGGGAGAGGAATGGAAGGCAATTGTGAGCCACTTTGAGTCACATGAGGCCTTCTGGGGGACCTTGGCCAAGTCCCAGTTCTCTTAGACCTCTCACAGCCCCACCTGCCTCACAAGGTGGCTGTAGTGAGGAGAAGAAGGGAAGGTCATTGTGAGCCACTTTGAGTCACATGAGGCCTTCTGAGTGACCTTGGGCCAGTCCCAGTTCTCTTAGACCTCTCTCAGCCCCACCTGCCTCACAAGGTGCCTGTTGTGGGGAGAGGATTGGAAGGCAATCGTGAGCCACTTTGAGTCACATGAGGCCTTCTGGGTGACCTTGGGCCAGTCGCAGTTCTCTTAGACCTCTCTCAGCCCCACCTGCCTCACAAGGTGCCTGTTGTGGGGAGAGGAAGGGAAGGCAATTGTGAGCCACTTTGAGTCACATGAGGCCTGCTGAGTGACCTTGGGCTAGTTCCAGTTCTCTTAGACCTCTCTCAGCCCCACCTGCCTCACAAGGTGCCTGTTGTGGGGAGAGGAAGGGAAGGCAATTGTAAGCCACTTTGAGACACATAAGGCCTGCTGAGTGACCTTGGCCCAGTCCCAGTTCTCTTAGACCTCTCTCAGCCCCACCTGCCTCACAAGGTGCCTGTTGTGGGGAGAGGAAGGGAAGGCAATTGTAAGCCACTTTGAGACACATGAGGCCTGCTGAGTGACCTTGGCCCAGTCCCAGTTCTCTTACACCTCTCTCAGCCCCACCTGCCTCACAAGGTGCCTGTTGTGGGGAGAGGAATGGAAGGCAATTGTTAGCCACTTTGAGTCACATGAGGCCTTCTGGGGGACCTTGGCCCAGTCCCAGTTCTCTTAGACCTCTCTCAGCCCCACCTGCCTCACAAGGTGCCTGTTGTGGGGAGAAGAAGGGAACGCAATTGTGAGCCACTTTGAGTCACATGAGGCCTTCTGGGGGACCTTGGCCCAGTCCCAGTTCTCTTTGACCTCTCTCAGCCCCACCTGCCTCACAAGGTGCCTATTGTGGGGAGAGGAAGGGAAGGCAATTGTGAGCCACTTTGAGTCACATGAGGCCTTCTGGGGGACCTTGTCCCAGTCCCAATTCTCTTAGACCTCTCTCAGCCCCACCTGCCTCACAAGGTGCCTGTAGTGAGGAGAAGAAGGGAAGGTCATTGTGACCCACTTTGAGTCACATGAGGCCTGCTGGATGACCTTGGGCCAGTCCCAGTTCTCTTAGACCTCTCTCAGCCCCACCTGCCTCACAAGGTGCCTGTTGTGGGGAGAGGAAGGGAAGGCAATTGTAAGCCACTTTGAGTCACATGAGGCCTTCTGGGGGACCTTGGGCCAGTCCCAGTTCTCTTAGACCTCTCTCAGCCCCACCTGCCTCACAAGGTGCCTGTTGTGGGGAGAGGAAGGGAAGGCAATTGTAAGCCACTTTGAGACACATGAGGCCTGCTGAGTGACCTTGGCCCAGTCCCAGTTCTCTTACACCTCTCTCAGCCCCACCTGCCTCTCAAGGTGCCTGTTGTGGGGAGAGGAATGGAAGGCAATTGTTAGCCACTTTGGATCACATGAGGCCTTCTGGGGAACCTTGGCCCAGTCCCAGTTCTCTTAGACCTCTCTCAGCCCCACCTGCCTCACAAGGTGCCTGTTGTGGGGAGAAGAAGGGAAGGCAATTGTGAGCCACTTTGAGTCACATGAGGCCTTCTGGGGGACCTTGGCCCAGTCCCAGTTCTCTTAGACCTCTCTCAGCCCCACCTGCCTCACAAGGTGCCTATTGTGGGGAGAGGAAGGGAAGGCAATTGTGAGCCACTTTGAATCACATGAGGCCTTCTGGGGGACCTTGGCCCAGTCCCAGTTCTCTTAGACCTCTCTCAGCCCCACCTGCCTCACAAGGTGCCTGTAGTGAGGAGAAGAAGGGAAGGTCATTGTGAGCCACTTTGAGTCACATGAGGCCTGCTGGATGACCTTGGGCCAGTCCCAGTTCTCTTAGACCTTTCTCAGCCCCACCTGCCTCACAAGGTGCCTGTTGTGGGGAGAGGAAGGGAAGGCAATTGTAAGGCACTTTGAGACACATGAGGCCTGCTGAGTGACCTTGGCCCAGTCCCAGTTCTCTTAGACCTCTCTCAGCCCCACCTGCCTCACAAGGTGCCTGTTGTGGGGAGAGGAAGGGAAGGCAATTGTAAGCCACTTTGAGACACATGAGGCCTGCTGGATGACCTTGGGCCAGTCCCAGTTCTCTTAGACCTCTCTCAGCCCCACCTGCCTCACAAGGTGCCTGTTGTGGGGAGAGGAAGGGAAGGCAATTGTAAGCCACTTTGAGACACATGAGGCCTGCTGAGTGATCTTGGCCCAGTCCCAGTTCTCTTAGACCTCTCTCAGCCCCACCTTCCTCACAAGGTGCCTGTTGTGGGGAGAAGAAGGGAAGGTCATTGTGAGCCACTTTGAGTCACATGAGGCCTTCTGGGGGACCTTGGCCCAGTCCCAGTTCTCTTAGACCTCTCTCAGCACCACCTGCCTCACAAGGTGCCTGTTGTGGGGAGAGGAATGGAAGGCAATTGTGAGCCACTTTGAGTCACATGAGGCCTTCTGGGGGATCTTGGCCCAGTCCCAGTTCTCTTAGACCTCTCTCAGCCCCACCTGCCTCACAAGGTGCCTGTTGTGGGGAGAAGAAGGGAAGGTCATTGTGAGCCACTTTGAGTCACATGAGGCCTTCTGGGTGACCTTGGTCCAGTCCCAGTTCTCTTAGACCTCTCTCAGCCCCACCTGCCTCACAAGGTGCCTGTTGTGGGGAGAGGAAGGGAAGGCAATTGTAAGCCACTTTGAGACACATGAGGCCTGCTGAGTGACCTTGGCCCAGTCCCAGTTCTCTTACACCTCTCTCAGCCCCACCTGCCTCTCAAGGTGCCTGTTGTGGGGAGAGGAATGGAAGGCAATTGTTAGCCACTTTGAGTCACATGAGGCCTTCTGGGGAACCTTGGCCCAGTCCCAGTTCTCTTAGACCTCTCTCAGCCCCACCTGCCTCACAAGGTGCCTGTTGTGGGGAGAAGAAGGGAAGGCAATTGTGAGCCACTTTGAGTCACATGAGGCCTTCTGGGGGACCTTGGCCCAGTCCCAGTTCTCTTAGACCTCTGTCAGCCCCACCTGCCTCACAAGGTGCCTATTGTGGGGAGAGGAAGGGAAGGCAATTGTGAGCCACTTTGAATCACATGAGGCCTTCTGGGGGACCTTGGCCCAGTCCCAGTTCTCTTAGACCACTCTCAGCCCCACCTGCCTCACAAGGTGCCTGTAGTGAGGAGAAGAAGGGAAGGTCATTGTGAGCCACTTTGAGTCACATGAGGCCTGCTGGATGACCTTGGGCCAGTCCCAGTTCTCTTAGACCTCTCTCAGCCCCACCTGCCTCACAAGGTGCGTGTTGTGGGGAGAGGAAGGGAAGGCAATTGTAAGCCACTTTGAGACACATGAGGCCTGCTGGATGACCTTGGGCCAGTCCCAGTTCTCTTAGACCTCTCTCAGCCCCACCTGCCTCACAAGGTGCCTGTTGTGGGGAGAGGAAGGGAAGGCAATTGTAAGCCACTTTGAGACACATGAGGCCTGCTGAGTGATCTTGGCCCAGTCCCAGTTCTCTTAGACCTCTCTCAGCCCCACCTGCCTCACAAGGTGCCTGTTGTGGGGAGAAGAAGGGAAGGTCATTGTGAGCCACTTTGAGTCACATGAGGCCTTCTGGGGGACCTTGGCCCAGTCCCAGTTCTCTTAGACCTCTCTCAGCACCACCTGCCTCACAAGGTGCCTGTTGTGGGGAGAGGAATTGAAGGCAATTGTGAGCCACTTTGAGTCACATGAGGCCTTCTGGGGACCTTGGCCAGTCCCAGTTCTCTTAGACCTCTCTCAGCCCCACCTGCCTCACAAGGTGCCTGTTGTGAGGAGAAGAAGGGAAGGTCATTGTGAGCCACTTTGAGTCACATGAGGCCTTCTGGGGGACCTTGGCCCAGTCCCAGTTCTCTTAGACCTCTCTCAGCCCCACCTGCCTCACAAGGTGCCTGTTGTGGGGTGAAGAAGGGAAGGTCATTGTTAGCCACTTTGAGTCACATGAGGCCTTCTGGGGGACCTTGGCCCAGTCCGAGTTCTCTTAGACCTCTCTCAGCCCCACCTGCCTCACAAGGTGCCTGTTGTGGGGAGAGGAAGGGAAGGCAATTGTAAGCCACTTTGAGACACATAAGGCCTGTTGAGTGACCTTGGGCCAGTCCCAGTTCTCTTAGACCTCTCTCAGCCCCACCTGCCTCACAAGGTGCCTGTTGTGGGGAGAAGAAGGGAAGGCGATTGTAAGCCACTTTGAGACACATGAGGCCTGCTGAGTGACCTTGGCCCAGTCCCAGTTCTCTTACACCTCTCTCAGCCCCACCTGCCTCTCAAGGTGCCTGTTGTGGGGAGAGGAATGGAAGGCAATTGTTAGCCACTTTGAGTCACATGAGGCCTTCTGGGGGACCTTGGCCCAGTCCCAGTTCTCTTAGACCTCTCTCAGCCCCAAATGCCTCACAAGGTGCCTGTTGTGGGGAGAGGAACGGAAGGCGATTGTAAGCCACTTTGAGACTCAGTAGGATAGAGAAAAGCGAGAATAAAAACCAACTCTTCTTCTTCTACCCTCCGAAAACTTAACTTTTACTGCTACAGAAGAATGTGGAAGTGTCAACGAATGACTTTTATACCTCTCGGTTAGGTCATCCACTTATTTACATGTGTGACCGTATCCTCTCAGGAGCGGGATTCTTTTTATCTGCCGCTCTGCTTAGTCGCCCTTTACGACTCTCTCACAGACATGCTCATTAGGCAGAAAACTAGGGCAGGGGTGGATTGGTTTGCGTTGACCTTTTACGTACATTTCGCATTTCCCAGAATAGCTCAGTTGTGCGTGTTGCGTTGTTGTTGGGGCTTTTTTAAGGCTCACGCTCCGTTAGTCGTCCCCTAAATATTTTTTCCTCATTCAGAAAATGAAGGAGAAGGTCACACCAATTAATAAGACCCAGTCGCTTGTCCATGTAGCATTTTGTGGCTGTCAGCTGCTTTTACACACCAGCACACCAATCTAACATAGATGAGATGCTCGGCGATAAATAGAGCATATAATAAACTGGATGTAAACCTGCGCTGTGACCTCTCCGTCAAGGGACTGGCGTTAAAACAAGCTTGACGGTGATATTTTCCCATGACCTGTTCTAATTTCTCTTGCTAGAGCTGAGCTTGGAGCCTCCAATAGTCCCTCAGGAGGTGGGTTCCCTTCTCTTTTGCTGCTCTTATAGCCAAATGTTTATAGATGTTTAATTTCTGAGACACGTGCCTGCCTAAAATCACCCCTAGATACTCATACCTTTAATTCCAGATATGTGGCAGAAGGAGAAGGAGAAGGAGAAGAAGATGAAGAAGAAGAAGAAGAGGAGAAGGAGGAGGAGGAGGAGGAGATTGGATTTATACCCTGCCCTTCACTACCTGAAGGAGTCTCAGAGTGGCTTACCATCCCTTTCTCTTCCCCTCCCCACAACAGACACCCTGTGAGGTAGATGGGGCTGAGAGAGCTCTCTTGAGAACTGCCCTTGAGAGAACAGCTGTGAAAGAACTTATGACTGATCCAAGGTCACACCAGCAGCTGCATGTTGGAGGAGTTCTCCCAGACTAGACTCTGTGCTCTTAACCACTACACTTTGTGTCTGGCCCAGGAATCTCCAACCTTTCTGTGCCTGTGAGCCCTTTTGGAATTCTGAAATAGCGTGGTGGGAACAGTCACAAAATGGCTGACACAAAATGCCTGCTGCAGGAGGTGGAGCCAGCCACAAAATGGCTGCCTCGGCTTACTTTCAGTCACATTGTGAAGATTTGTGTACTTTGGCAGCAGCTGCTGCCGGAGCAACTTTTTAAAAAAAATCTGCACAGCCAATCAAATCTCCAGTGGCCAATCAGAGTCCTTTGCAGGGCAGAAGCCCCACCTGGACCCACCTTCTAAAAACAGTTGGCAGGCACCAGGAAAGGTGCCGACGGGTCCCATGACAACCATGGGCACCATGTTTGGGACCCCTGGTCTAGCCTGTTAATTTCCATGATGAGCAGGGAGGATTGTGCGGCACTCCAAAGGGATCTTTCAAGGATGGGTGAGTGGGCGTCAACGTGGCACATGGGGTTCAGTGTGGCCAAGTGCAAAGTGATGCACATTGGAGCCAAAAATCCTAAATATAAATACATGTTGATGGGGTCTGAACTGGCAGAGACTGACCAAGAGAGAGATCTTGGAGTCGTAGTGGATAACTCAATGAAAATGTCTAGACAGTGTGTAGCTGCAATAAAGAAGGCCAACGCTATGTGGGGATTATTAGGAAGGGAATTGAAAACAAATCAGCCAGTATCATAATGCCCCTATATAAATCATTGGTGCGACCTCATTTGGAATCCTGTGTACAGTTCTGGTCACCACACCACAAAAAGGATATTATAGCATTGGGAAAAGTGCAGAGAAGGGCAACTAGAATGATAAAAGGGTTGGAACACTTGCCCTATGAAGAAAAGTTAAAACGCTTGGGGCTCTTTCGCTTGGAGAAACGACGGCTGAGGGGTGACATGATCGAGTTTTATAAGATTATGCATGGGATGGAGGAGGTTGAGAAAGAAGTACTTTTCTCCCTTTCTCACAATACAAGAACTCGTGGGCACTCCATGAAATTGCTGAGCAGTCGGGTTAGAACAGATAAAAGCAAGTACTTCTTCACCCAAAGAGTGATTAACACGTGGAATTCACTGCCACAGGAGGTGGTGGCAGCTACAAGCATGGACACTTTCAAGAGGGAATTAGATAAACATATGGAGCAGAGGTCCATCAGTGGCTATTAGCCACAAGGTATAGATAGGGACTCTCAGTCTGGGGCAGGTGATGCACTCCATTCTTGGTGCTGGAGGGGACAGCAGTGGGAGGGGCTTCTAGTGTCCTGGCCCCACTGCTGGACCTCCTGATGGCACCTGGTATTTTTGGCCGCTGTGTGACAGAGTGTTGGACTAGATGGGCCATTGGCCTGATTCAACACTGGCTTCTCTTATGTTCTTATGTTCTTATGACTGCTACAGAAAAGCATTCCCGTGCACCTGATGGCCCCGCTCCTTGTAAGAAGAACCGAGAGCTCAGGGCCGCGCTTGAACAAATAGGTCAATGCGATTCATCTCGGTTCAGCCCAACCACTCACTGTGAAGGCATCAAATCTGTCAGATGCTTTGTCTCTCCAAGTTGCCTCGCCCGTATCGAGATGCTTATCAGTCATCTACAGCAATCCCCTCCCAGCCTCCAAATGCACATATTACTCGCCGGCCTTCCTGAATTCCTTAATGTTTCCCTTAATGCGTTTCCATTGTGTAATATACCACAGGAAATAACCATATTGCACAAACGCCGGCAATTCATAAATTTGTCGTACTTTTTAACATAAGCTCCGGCCATTTAACTGGCACAGTAAATTGGGTTACAGGTAGAAAAACAAAGGAGCTCATATTCAGTGTCGCGGCCCCCGGTTTCTTAACAAAATAAACAGAAATTGCCGAGAGACATATCGAGCCCGTCGGTCCCCTGCTGTATTTACAGGCCTCTGCCTGAAAATTGTATCAAATACAAAATGCTGTGCTACAGACTTCCTGGAAATTACCTCATTAATCTGTCAGCCTTGAGGAAGCCGTCAAAATATTATGCTAACCTTTTTTTGTTGCGTTCCTTTTTCTTTCTCCCCCCCCCCCCGATTTCCCCTCCTGCACGCAAAGCCTCTCATAAACTATCATCCATATTTATAACTCCGGTTCCATTTCACTTTATCAGGAGGAGAATATTTAAAATCTTTCTTTGGCCGGGAGGCATTTGTCAAAACTGGGATTTCTTGTCACAGTCGTTCAAGAGCTTCCTTTAATAATAATAATAATGGTGATGATTCACGGCATCCTAGAAGACAAAAACTGCACATCTGAAAAGGAATATTTGCATGGACAGAGAGCCGAAAAAAGTCTGAATCGGAGCTGGCACGCTGGTGCTCCCGTTGGCCAAAGACGACATCCCAGGGAAAGCCACAACAAAAAGGCCGCTGTTGCTTCTTGCTTGGTGCCGATGCAGAACCTGATTTAGCCCCAGAGTTATCTGAGGGGATAAAGACCAATGGGGCATCATGTTAGTTGTTGTTGTTGTTCAGTCGCACAGTCAAGTCCGACTCTTCGTGACCCCATGGACCACATCACGCCAAGCCCTCCTGTCCTCCATTGTCCTCCAGAGTTTTCTCAGTTTCCCAGTTGGTACAAAAAGGTCTGGAGATCCTTGGTAACAAAAGTTCCGGAAGATTCCAAGCGGTCAACGCCCTCTTCCGGAGTGGCAGGGGTTTCTTCAGTCTTCATCTGGACCTCATAAATCATCAGTGGAACCAAAGCCTAACAGTACTCAGCCTGTCTTCGTTGTTGTTGTTGTTGTTCAGTCGCACAGTCAAGAAAATAAGAACATAAGAACATAAGAGAAGCCAATGTTGAATCAGGCCAATGACCCATGGACCACATCATGCCAGGCCCTCCTGTCTTCCACTGTCCTCTGAAGTTTGCTCAATTTCATGTTCGTTGCATCAATAACACTGCCTAACCATCTCATCCTTTGCCATCCCCTTCTTCTTTGACCTTCAATCTTTCCCAGCACCAGGGTCTTCTCCAGTGAGTGCTCCCTTCTCATTTGGTGGCCAAAGTGTGTGAGCTTCAGCTTCAGGATCTGGCCTTCCAGGGAACAGTCAGGATTAATTTCTTTTAGGATTGACTGATTCGATCTCCTTGCAGTCCAAGGGACTCTCAAGAGTCTTCTCCAGCACCATAATTCCAAAGCATCTATTCTTTGGTGCATGGCCTTCCTTCAGGCCCGTAGCCTGCGTGGGGCCCTGGGGGGCCGGGCCCCCCCACGGGTTTTACAGGCCCCCTCCCCCATCCTCCGCTCCCCCTCCTCTCCCCCGCCGCTCCCCCCTCCTAGGAGCGGAGCACTCTCATAAGGGAGGTTAGACCGGCTTGGCTCCGCTCTGCCTCCGCTGCTCCGCCCCTCCACCCCACCCAGCACTCATAAGGCGGGGGCGGGGCTAGACATCCCCTCCACCTCTGGTTGCTCCTGACCTGCCCACATGGACTGCAGACTTCCAGTTCCTGCCTAAAGAACTCCATGTGGGTGAGGGACGCTGCAGCAACCATTGGAATCCAAGGAAAGTGGCTGCTGACTGCGCACCCCCCCGCGCGCCCTGCACTAGGCCTGCACGCTCCACTGCCCCCCCGTCCCAGTTTTTTTCCCACCATAGAGAACAATGGAGGGAATGGGGGCAACCTGTTTGAGGGCCCATAGAATTGGACCCCCTGGTTCAATGTTCTTGAAACTTGATGGGTGTCTTGGGAAGAGGCTCCAACAGCTATCCTGTGAGTTTGGAGCCTCTCCCTCAAACCCCTCCCCTCCAGACCCCAGAATATACCCATAGGATATAATGGGGCTGAATTGCCGCCAAATTTCTTTCATTCCCTCCTTTCTTTCTTTCTTTTTCCTCTTTCCCTCATTCTTCTCTTTCTTTCTTTCTTTCTTTCTTTCTTTCTTTCTTTCTTTCTTTCTTTCTTTCTTTCTTTCTTTCTTTCTTTCTTTCTTTCTTTCTTACCTTCTTCTCTTCTCTTTTTCCTCCTTTCTCTGTTTCCCTCCTTCTTCCCTCTCTTTCTTTCCCTCCCCATTCCTCCTCTTTCTTTCCCTCTTTCCTTCTCTCTACTCTCTCTCTTTCCTTCCCTCTTTCCTCCTTCTGTGGCTCAATCTCTCATGCGAAGGAGTTTAAACTTTAAACCCCTTCTCTCTTAGCTCCCCCACCCTGGCCAGCTGGGGAAGGGAAAGGGAGGCTTTTGAAGATACCTCCCCCTTTTGCTTCCCCTTCTTACATCACTTCCGGTGATGTCAGGGGGCGTGGCATATGCTATTAGCCTAATAGCTCATTAGCATACCATATGCTAATGAGCTCCTGCAGCTGTTCTTCTACAAAAAGACCCCTGGGGTGATGACATTACTTTTTATTAAGCTGTCTAGGTTTGCCATCGCTTTCCCCCCAAGGAGCAGGCATCTTTTAGTTTCATGGCTGCAGTCACCATCCACAGTGCTCCTGGATCCCAGGAGCATGAAGTCTGTCACTGCTTCCACAACTTCCCCTTCTATTTGCCAAGGAGTGATAAGGCCGGATGCCGTGATCTTAGTATTTTTGACATTGTGTTTTAAGCCAACTTTGGCCCCAGTCATACGGGCCAGAAAACACGGGGGAGAGGCGTGGCAGTTAGCTCCGGAGCTAAATAAGGCGCGGTAGCCCGATCATAGGGGCCACCAGGTTGCCACACTCCAGCTCTGCGCCCCGATCACACTGTGCTTCTGCAGCGCAGCAAAAAAGCAGCAAAGTGCGCATGCGCCATTGGGGGGGCGGGCCGCTGTCGGTGTCATGTGTGTGCGCATGCGCTGTTCAGCATTGGTGCACATCCCATGGACACTTACAACAACTGGAAACCCCGGGGACATGGGCGGGCGTTGGAAGCCGCGGGATACTGGCGCTCCTGCGATCAAACGCCAGCCTTTGCCCCGGGGTTTCTGGAAACTAGTACTTCCGACCTACTAGTTTTTTACTCTGCATTTTCCACGGGAAGCCGCGGGTTGGCCACAGGAGCACTACGCCTCCCAGATGTGCTCGTATGATCACGCACGGAAAGTCTGCAGGGCTCCCGTGCCTTCAGGGGGGCAAATGCTCAGTGTGAACGGGGCCTTTTGCGCTCTTCTCTTTCATTCTGAGCAAGAGGCTCTTGAGATCCTCTTCACTTTCTGCCATCAGAGTGGTATCGTCTGCATATCTGAGGTTGCTGATGTTTTCCCCGGCAATCTTAATTCTGGCTTGTGATTCACCCAGGCCGGCATTTTGCATGATGTAGTCTGCATGTAAATTGCAGGCATTCAATGTCTAAGAGAGGGCAACCAATCCCCCACTCAAAGAAATCCCAGTTTTATTTACTTATTTATTTTGATTTATATCCCGCCTTGCCTACAACAGTAGGCTCAATGATGCGATTGCCAGTGATCTCTGTTTCCCACCCTGTTTCCCACACCAAATCCAACCCCCGGGACAAACACATACTGTTGTTTGGGAGGCAGAGGAACACTTCAGCAGCTGCATCCCCCTTTTTAATAAATGAAGTAGAAGAGTGGATGAGGTTGCCCTGACCTGGATAGACCAGGCAAGCCGGATCTCATCAGATCTCAGAAGCTAAGCAGGGCTGACTCCGGCAAGTACTTGGAAGGGAGACCTCCAAGGAATGCCAGGGCCGAGAATCAGAGGCAGGCAAGAGCAAGCCGCCTCTCTGAAATGTTCTAGCCCCACTAGGGGTCCCCAGAAGTCAACATGACTTCCAGGCACACAACCACACACATGCACACACAAAATACTCGCCAAAAAAAGCGGATGAGGCCCATGACACATCTCAGGATCAAGTACTATTAGTAAACCATTCGCTGTTTGTTTGTTTCACGGAACAGCTTATATTCTGTTTAAAAGTCAAAGGTCTTAGCAGGAATGTTCTGAACAGAAATTCCACAGCGGCCTTCAAATCAATGCTCCCTCTAAGCTGTGGAGTGTG
Source organism: Gekko gecko (assembly GCA_029375565.1). Lineage (NCBI taxonomy): Eukaryota > Metazoa > Chordata > Lepidosauria > Squamata > Gekkonidae > Gekko > Gekko gecko. Next base: position 331,859,957 of record JAPDNY010000001.1, on the reverse strand, counting down.
GTGAGCAAAAAAATCTACTTTGTGAGCCACTGGCATTAAAGTTGTGGGCAAGTGATTTGGCCGCTGCATAAATTAGTTTGCCCTGGAGCCCTCCTTCCTGAGCGAAGACGAAAATCTGTGAGCCAGAGGCTAAAAAACTGTGAGCCAGCTCACACTGACTCAGCTTAGAGGGAACACTGCTTCGAATCGTAAAATGTTAAAAGGTGGAAGGAAACTTGAAGGACGTGTAGTTCAATAACCTGATCAACACATCACCCCCCCAACAGGTGACCAGGTGCTTAAAGTCCTTCGGTTCACCATCACCAAAGGCAGGGTATCCTGCTGCTGACCACTTCTGACCACAAGGATGTTTCTCCTAATATTTCGCCAAAATCTGCTGCCTCGTAATCTCCACCCCTTAGTTCTAGATCTGACCTCTGGAGCAACACCTAGGGTTGCCAGCTTCGGGTTAGGAAATACCCGGAGATTTAGGGGGTGGAACCGGAGGAGAGCGGGCTTTGGGGTATAATGCCATAGAACCCACCTTCTATAGTGGCCATTTTCTCCAGGTGAACTGATTACCATCACCTGGAGATCAACTGTAGTCCCAGGAGAACTCCAGCCACCACCTGGAGGTTGGCAAGCCTAGTGACAGCCCTTCAGATATTTGAAGACAGAAATAATGGCTTGCCTCAGTCTCTCTTTTATTCCCCCTCCCTCTGGTCAGATTCAACATGCCCAGCTCATTCAAACTTTCATCACAGAGCTTGGTTTCCGGGCCCCTGAGTTTCCAGGTCCTCTCCTTTGTTGACAATGGCGTTGAAATGTGGTGCCCAGAACAGTGCTCCAGAGTGGAAATATGTCTTCTCATGGTCTCAACACTCTGCTTCTGTCTAGATTGCATTCGCTTTTCTAGCCAGTTTGGTGTAGTGGTTAAGAGCCCAGACTCTGATCTGGGAGAACCAGGTTTGATTCCCCACTCCCTCCACATGCAGTTGCTGGCATGACCTTGGGTCAGTCACAGTTCTCTCAGAGCAGTTCTGGAAAGAGCAGTTCTCTCAGAGCTCTCTCAGCCCCACCTACCTCACAGGGTGTCTGTTGTGGGGAAAGGAAGGGAAGGACATTGTAAGCCCCTCTGAGACGCCTTTGGGTAGTGAAGGGCGGGGTATAAATCCAATCTCTTCCTCCTCCTCCTCCTCTTCTTCTTCTCCTCAACCAGATTGCTCTGCTGGAGCATGTTCAGCTCAAAGCCACACTAATCCCCCTGAGTCCTTCCTCAGGTCCTGCTGCTGTCCGGTCTCCTCCTTCCTATATTTATGACACTGATGTTTTGTGCCTAAATGTAAGTCTTCACATTTATCCCTCTTGAAATCCATTGGATTTGTCTTGGCTGGGCATTCCAGCCTGTCCAGGGCATTCTGCATCCTGCCTCTCTTCTCTTCAGTATCTGCTATCTCTTCCAGCTTTGCATCGCCTGAAAATTTGACAAGCATCCCCTCTTATTCTCATCCAAGTCATTTATTTTAAAAAAAATTGAACAATGCAGGGCCTAGGAAAGAGCCCTAAGTAGGGTTGCCGGCTCTGGGTTTGGAAACACCTGGGGATTTGGGGGGCGGAGCCTGAGCAGGGCGGGGTTTGGGGAGGGGAGGGGCTTCAGTGGGGTAGAATGCCAATAGAGTCCACGCTCTGCTGAAATCAAAACACGCCATGTCCACAATATTCCTGTGGCCTGCCAAACTAGTTTATGTTATCTTAAAAAAGGAGATGAGAATGGTCTGGATGACTTCTTGATAAATCCATACTGCCAGTTTGGTGTAGTGGTTAAGTGTGTGGACTCTAATCTGGGAGAAGCGGGTTTGATTCCCCCACTCCTCCACTGGCATCTGGCTGGATGACCTTGGGCAAGCCGTGGTTCTGATAAGAGTTGTCCTTGAAAAAGAACAGTTTCTGTCAGAGCTCTCTCAGCCCCGCCTACCTCCCAGGGTGTCTGTTGTGGGGAGGGGGAGGGAAAGGAGTTTGTAAGCCACTCTGAGGCACCTTTGGGTGGTGAAGGGCAGGATATAAATCCAATCTCCTCTTCTTCTTCTTCTTCTTCTTCTTCTTCTTCTTCTTCTTCTTCTTCTTCTTCTTCTTCTCCTAGTACAGCTAGATTTGAGTCTGGAAGCACCCTTAGAGACCAACAGGATTTTTGGCATTTTTCAGGTTTTTTCCGGTTTGGCTTGACCGAATGCACACCCCTGTTCAAGAGTTAAAGCTCCCTTAGTCAGATACAAGTTTAGACTCTTGAAAGCTCACACTACAAAAGTCCTGTCAGTCTCTAAGGTACTATTGCACTCCAGCTCTCCTACTGCAGACTAACATGTAGGGCTGCCAAGTCCCCTCGTCGCACCAGCGGCAGAATTTGAGAGGTGTTCTGGGACGTCCCTAATGTGATGATGTCACCCGGAAGTGATGTCATCTCCTCAGGGATGTCACATGGCAACGGTCTGATTTGGGGGTGAAACTCTATGGTAAAACCGGCTTCTAACCATAGAGTTCTGCCCTCCAACCAGAGCGTCGCCATGCAGTGCCCCTGACATGATGACATCACTTCTGGGTGATGTCATGGCATCAGCGACGGGTTTTCCCCTGCAGGCCAACTGGCCAGCAGCAAGCAGAAGACCCGAAAACCGGGGGAACCCCCACTGGGACCTGGGGACTGGCAGCCCTACCAGCATGGTTACCCTCTGAAACTGGCTCCTGGTAGTCAACACATTCTTTTCTAGCTGTGCAAAGACCAACTACTTAATAATCTGCAGTAGAACTTTATCAGGAATTGCCATCAAGCTGACTGGTCTGTTATTTCCTGGGTCCGCCTTTTCTCTGTTTTGAAGTTTTGTAGAACTCTTACACATCTCTAGCTTTCCGGTACCGTGCCCTTTGTCCAAGAAGTCTTGGACGAAGATGAGAGCCAGTGGTTCCAGAACAACACCTGCAAGCTCCTCATCTGGTGCTGGACATTTGAACTCGTGCAAAGTAGCTCGATGTTAGCTGACTGCCTCCTTACTTTTCCTGGGTTGGTAAGTTGCCCTTCATATTGCTTACTGTGTTTTCCCAAGCGTTGTACACTGCCAGCTTCCCAATCACATGTGCCTGCAGATTACCCGGCAACTTTCTCACCATCTCGTTTCTTCCGTCGCCACACATGTTCTTCTTCCCGGCACATGGCCTTCCTGTAGGATTTAGTTTAAAGCCTTCCTGAGCAGGCTTCCAAGTCCCTCAGCGAGCACATTATTCCCAGTCCTCGGAAGGACGTACCCGATCTCTCGCCAGCAGTCCCTCATTCTGATAGCACAGGCCTGTAGTCCAAGAAACTAGACCTTGCTCAATGACACCATCTGTGTCGCCGGCTGTTCACCTCCAGTGTCCTGCTTTCTCCTCCAACACCATGACTTTCAGCTGGAAAGAGAAATGAAAACAACATGGCCTTTCACTGCCCTACCCTAGAGCATCATAACACCTGGAGATCCATCCGTGACCTCTTCTGACTGTGTCGTTCATTCCCTTCTTCTTCACCCCTGGTTTTCCTCTTCATCCTGAGAACCAGCACTGTGCAGTAATGTGGGAATTAGAATGTCAGACTAGGATCTGGGGGAAGCAGGTTCAAATCCCCATGCTGCCATGAAGCTCATTGGGCTACTGGGTCAATCATTCTGTCTCGGGCTAACCAACTGCTCAAGGGTGTTGTGTGGATACAGAGGAGGAGGGGAGAGTGAAGTACACCATCTGGATCAGAATCATAGAATCATAGAATGTTAGAGCTGGAAGGGATCTTGCAGGTCATCTAGTCCAACCCCCTGCACTCTGCCGAAAGGTAGCCCTACAACATACCCAAAAGATGGTCGTCCGGCCTCCACTTAAAAACGTCCAGCGAAGGAGCATCCACTACCTCCCGAGGCAGTCTCTTCCACTGCTCAACCACTCTTACGGTTAGGAAGTTTCTCCTGATATTTAGCCAGTAACGATTCCCTTGTAATTTCCACCCACTAGATCTAGTCTTGCAATCCAGAGCAAGAGAGAATAGATCTGCTCCAGCTTCTACATGACAGCCCTTCAAATACTTGAAGACTGCAATCATGTCCCCTCTAAGCCTTCTCTTTCCCAGGCTAAACATACCCGACTCTTTCAGCCTTTCCTCGGAAGACTTGGATTCCTTGGAGGAAGAGCAGGAGAAACACGTCTGAAATAAATAAATACCTCCAGGGTCTAAACCAGGCCCATAGCCAGGATCTTTTAAGTTGGGGGGGGCATTTGCATTTCTTAGGGGGCACTGGCTAATCGAATTACAGGAATACCCGGCTCCTTCCCTGCACCTGCCACTGCTTGGGGGCCCTGGGCTGGATGGGAAGTTGTGGGGCCTTGCTGGTAAGTCAGGGGGCCTAGCCCCAAGGTGCCCCCACTGTCGCTACAGGCCTGGTCTAAATTGAGTTGCTTTGTTATAGTGAATTTGCACCATTACATTTCATGCACCCATTCCCTTGGATGCCCTGGTTGACATAGCTGCCCATCTATTTTAGAGGACACTAAACCCAAGAAGCAGTGTTGTGCAGTGGCTAGAGGAGGAGGCTTGTAATGAGACAGTGTTTATCGGAGGTGATCTTTTCTTAACTATGGCTGTGAGATCAGGAACTAACCTGGGGGCTGTGCATTTCTCCCTCTGCCTTTCCCATTGGAAGTATAAACGTTGGAAGTTCCAGGTGTGATGTCCCTTCCTCAGAGGCCTTTGTGGCAGGAGAGACTAGATAGCTAGATGGGCACACTGACCTTCTCTTCCTGTGTTTACTCTTCCGCCACTGTCCCATTTGAAATGTAGACTGTATTCTCAGGGACAATTTCCCTTCCTTCTGTTCGGTCTCTCAGATGAAGCTCCCACTTTTCTCCCTGCACACACCTCTCGTCATCTGCTTCCATCCTCAGCTAGTAAGTTAGTACTCTATCCTATCCCTACTCTTTCCTGTCCAAAAGTGTACTTCTCAAATAAAGTGCATTTCTCAAACTTGCAGTATGGCTCTGTGTAGCTTTGTAAGCCGAGTGACTTGGTGGAGTTTTATTTGTAGTTTTATTTAAAGCACTCTGCTAACTAGTGGGAACTGGACTAACCATGACAGTTAACTCCAACAATAAATTCCATTCAGTCTTCCTCCTCTATCCTGAACTGCAGTTATGCATTATTAGGTTAAAGCACAAGTAAGGTTAACCAGGGTTCCACCTTAACTAGGATTTGAAATCACCTTGTTGCCTACAGCCACTCCAAGCAGTGGCAGGAGAAAAATATTAAAAATGTCACTGCTGCCTGAACAATTTTGCCACTTTCAGGGAAAACCCAGAAGTGATGTACTGTAGCTCTAGGAATCACCATAAAGTATGGTTTTACCGGGCAAGTGTAGAGGGTACCTCAAGGAATCACTGGAAACTCTATGGTTTTATCATAGACTTTCTGGCAATTCCTAAAGTTACCCTACATCACTTCCAGTTTTCCCCGGAAGTGACATAGTGGCACAGACAATGTCACCTCTCCCATGTTCCCACCCCAGCCCTCTTGCCGGTTGCCAGGCATGCCCTGGCAACCCTATCCTAAGCCCCTCTCTGAAACAACTTGGGCCCAACCCACACATCATCCAAAAACAAATCACATGAGTTGTTATTATGAATATGCTATTCATTACTCGCTTTTCCTATTTGCACTGGACATTCTGTTTCCTTTCTGTGCCCCCCACTTCTATTCCACCCTTCCTTCAAGGAAATCAGGGCAGCGCTCCGCCCTTTACCCTCCCAACATTCCTTTGAAATAGATTAGGCAGAAAGTGTGCGCGTAACTTGCCCGGGGCCACCCTCAACCAGTGTTCCCTCTAAGCTGAGTTAGTGTGAGCTGGCTCACAGTTTTTTAGCCTCCGGCTCACACATTTTTGTCTCAGCTCAGGAAGGGATGGCTCCAGAGCAAGCTAATTTATGCAGCAGCCGAATCGCTCGCTTGTCATCACTTTAATGCCTGCAGCTCTCAAAGTAGAATTTTTGCTCACAAGACTCCACAGCTTAGAGGGAACTTTGCAAACCCCTTCGTCTTCTTGAATAAAGAGGCTGCAGAATTTATCGCAGCTCACTAGGAGTACCTTGCCTAGCTCCACAGGCCCCAAGGTGACCAGGACCCCCAGAATTCTATCCTCATAGACCCCCCACCCCCAGCAGTCAGGAATGCTCAGCTGTGCTTCAGCCAATGGGGGAGCATCATGTGCTAGAAGGGAATTGATGTGAAAAGTATGCCGTCTCATGGCTTGCACTTATCTGGTATTGCCAGTTCTCTGTCCACGAGCTCTGTGCTCACCACTCTATGCTGCATAACTCAGTGTGTGCGTGTAGAAGTTTTCTGTATTATTGTCAACTTTCTGCAAAAAAGGTTATGTGTCTGTTCCTTGTGCCTAGCTGGTACCGCGAAAGCCTTGCAGACTGTGTGCTCAAATTGCAATCTGCCCAAGATTCATGGACCATCTACCAGCACAAAAGTATGTTCTTTCTGAAATTCCTTTTTAGTCTTTTTTCAATGGTATCTTCAGAACGCTCTAGAATTTTAATGGAGGCTGCTTCTGATGGATTCAGCCCGGCGAAAGAGTTCCCTAGAGGGGGAAGAGCGGCTCGTTTGCGAAAATTCATTTTTGACATCCTATTCCAAGCAAGAACTGCTCAGGTATCATTTCCGTCGTCTCTGCCACCCGGCCCACTTAATAAGGGCCTCGCTTCCCTTCCATTCACCCGCCTTGCTCGCAGTCGTCAGACACTTAGCAAACCTGGCTTTTTGAAATTAGTCCTGATTGAACGGGTTCTAGTAATGCATATAAATGCGTTCCGCTGATTAGGAATGGCCAAGCCCTCGTGGGAAACATGGGTGTGATTTCAGTCACTCCCTTATTCCATCGAATGACAAACTTGATGGCTCTGGGCCAGCCAGTGAATTGACAGAGACTTCTACATTCTTGGAGAACTCCCTCAGGAATGTGGGAAAAGATTACTTTGTAAAAGCTATAAAATAAGACCAAAAAAACCCCTTCCGATGAGTGTTATTCAGAAGCAAAGCCCAGACACCAGAGGAGATCTTAAAGCACGTTCAGAATCTTGAAAACGATGACCCGGGAGGGGTGGCCTCAATTCCCAACTCCGTTCAAGGGAATGCAACAAGGAGTTTCCTCTCCTCCCTGCCCATTCTGAGGCCTGCTTCTCCTCTTTTTGGGTTGCCAACTCCAGGTCGGGAGATGCCTGGAGATTTGGGGATGGAGCCTGTGGAAGGCAGTGACCTTAGTGGGGTGCAGTGCCATAATGTGAAGCCTCCAAAGAAGCCATTTTCTTCGAGGGAGGTCTATGGTCTGGAGATCAGTTGTAACTCTGGGAGATCTCCTGGCCCCACCAGGAGGTTGGCAACCCTACCTCTGTGGTGTGCTTCAGTGCTAAAACAGCTCTAGCTCCCAGATGGCAAGTCAACATAGGAAGTAGAGTTGCCAAATCCACTGGGGGGGGCAGGGGTTGCCAACTTTAGGGGCCCCGGATCTGGCCAGTAGGGGGAACCCTGCCCCCAAAGTGCCTGAATTGGGCAATGTGCCCAGCGTGATGACATTACCCAGAGGTGACGTCATCGCACCAGGCACATTGTCAGGGGAATGCTCTAGCATTCAGCCTGAAAACTCTATGGGATCATAGAGCTTCTCTCCCCCACCGTACCAGCAAAAGGTAGGGACCTGGCAACCCCAATGGGAAGGGAGCAGGATCATTCCCCTCCAGGTACTGTGTGCACTCAGATGGGAGGCAGCCCCTCCATCCTTCCACCACTACCACTTCCCCCATCCCAGAAACCACTTAGACGAGACAGAAGGGTGAACCGCCTGTAAGGATGAACATCACTTTATTGCTTATTACCTTATACTGTGAGCCAGTTTGGTATAGGGGTTAAGTGCACGGACTCTAATCTGGGAGAACCAGGTGTGATTCCCCACTCCTCCACTTGCAGCTGCTGGATGACCTTGGGCAAGCCATAGTTCTGTCAGAGCTGTTCTCTCAAGGACAGTTCTGGAAAGAGCTCTCTCAGCCCCACCTACCTCACAGGGAGGGGAAGGGAAGGGGAAGGAGTTTGTAAGCCGCTCTGAGACTCCGAGTGAAGGGCGGGGTAGAAATCCAATCTCTTCTTCTCACTAGGCTTTTCACCCAAATCTCTACAAATGATGGCCTTAAATCAAGCAAGAGCCCTGGTAAAGCAGTGACTATTTGATGTAGAGAGACAGAATGACATTGCTAGAGCCCCTAATTTTTTGGCTCCCTCTCAAATAAGATATGTAGTCTCTCCAGCTCCGTATTGGACGAATTTGGTAATTCCATCTCATCGAAGGGCCTTCTCTTTGGCTCGTCATAATATTTTTCCTTCTGAGGTCGTAAAAGGTCGCTACAAGAAGATACCTCTGGCTGAGCGTATCTGTCCTTGCGGTATTGGAGAGGCTGAATACTATCAATCATATTCTGCTTGCGCGTGGGTTCTATCAAAATATACGAGCTACATTTATCCAACCCATACGGGAAAGGCTTTCAGGCCCTTCTGATTCTGATATTAGTATTTCGCTTACGACAGAAGCCAATCCACAGGAGACATTAGCATGTGCCAGATTTTTGGCAGCAGCCGACAGAATTAGGAAAGATCTCTTAAAAGCGTAACGTAGAGACTCTTAGGCTAAGGCAGTGTTTTAATCTCGAAAATGATTTTGAATTATTTTGAGATGGATGGATGGATGCTTGGTTGGACTGTTTGTGCTGGTCACAAACCGTAATAAAGATTTCTGTCTCTTCTCTCTCCTTCTTCCCTTCTACTGTGTGTGTGTGTGTGTGTGAAGAAGGCCAGCAGGGAGGGAGATCTCCACACACATCCCTTGCAAGTCCTTGCAGGTCCCTCTCAAGGCATGACTTTGGCTGAGTTCAGACTGGCAATTTGCCCCGGTAGGGACCCGGGCCAGCGACGACTCAATCCCGGAGTAAATGGGGCGTTCACACAGGCACATCTGCCTGGCGTCCCCCACCCGTAGCCAACCCGTGCTGTTGCGCTTTACCGCCGGATTAAAAAGATACCTGATAAAACTCGTAGCAAATCCGAAAGCCCGCGTGTGTCACGGGTTTCTCCTCTTCTGGGGAGTCTGAACGCGCAGCTGAAAAGCCGGGAGCAACCCGCGTTGGGCAGAAGGCAGCAGCAGTGTGATTGGCTGTGCTCCGCTCCACTGCCCAATGCAGTGCCAGCACTGCGGGGTCCTCCCCCAATCAGCAAAATGCGCTTATGCACATGAGCACATGAGAGCATGGGTGCTCATGCGCACATACACCCATATACCCACAGCCGAATTAATGGGGAAATGGTGAATATAGCACGCCTCCGGTGCGGCAGTCTGAACGCTCCCACGCGCCTCCATCCCGTATCTTCCGGCAGTGGCCCCCGCTGTGTGAATGGGAAAACCTGGTATAGTTTATTCCAGGGCTTTTTTGCTACGACTGGCTACCGGAGCAAACTGCCAGTCTGTACTCAGCCTTTAATTCTGTGTAGAACAAAATTTGAGTCCAGTAGCACCTTTAAGGCCAACAAAGTTTTACTCAAGACATGTACTTTTGTGAGCAGGTACACTTCCTCAGATATTTGTGTGCTACTGCTTCAGACAGACACCACTACCCACCGGAATCGAATTTGATTGTGTGTGACGTTGCCATGAATGAAGCTTGCATCTCAGTCCCCTCTTCCAGGCATGGACCAGGGGTCACTCACTGGGGGTGTGTGGGAAGAGGAGTATTTGTGAATTTCCTGCATCGTGCAGGGGGAGTTGAACTCGATGACCCTGGAGGTCCCTCCCAACTCTATGATTCTATGGCCGAGGACAGACTGGCAATTTGCCGCGGGATGGGACCCGGGCTGACAGCGACTCAATATCGGAGTAAATGGAACGTTCACACAGGCACATCTGCCTGGCGTCCCCCACCCGGAGCTTACCGGAGCCCTCGCACTTCAGAGCCGGTTTAAAAAAACACCTGATAAAAGCCATCGCAAATCGTGAAAGCCTGCGTTCGTCGCGCGTTTCCCCGCTTCCGGGAGTCTGAACGCGCAGCCGAAAAGCCGGGAGCAACCCGCGTTGGGCATGAGGCAGCAGCGGCGTGATTGGCTGAGCTCCGCTCCACTGCCCAATGTGGTACCGGCGTTGCAGGGCAAAAAAAAAATAATCGCCGAAATGCGCTTATGCGCATGACCGCATGAGCGCTCATGCGCTCATGCGCACATACGCCCACAGCCGCGAAATAATGGGGGAACAGCGAATATAGCGCGCCTCTGGCGCGGCAGTCTGAACGGTCCTGCGCGCCTCCGTCCCGTTTCTTCCGGCAGAGGCCCCTGCTGTGTGGACGGGAAAACCCGGTATCGTTTACTCCGGGTTTTTTTGCCGCGACTCGATACCGGGGCAAATTGCCAGTCTGTCCTGGGCCTATGATTCTAATATTGCCAGATTCTACTCGGAAATAAGTTCTACTCCATCCTCACTCATGAACCAATCACAGGAAGACGTGGGGGATATTAACTCAGATCTCTGGCCTGTGTGGACCATTCGCTCCATCCAAGTATTGTCTACTCCATCCAAGTATTGTCTACTTAGTCCAGGTTTTCATGCAGAGGTCTTTCGCCTCACCTACTGTCTGGTCTGCGAAGACAAGAATCACTGGAAAAGACGATAACGCCAGGAAAAGTTGAAGGCAGTAGTAAGAGGGGAAGAAGGCCCAGCATGAGATGGATTGACTTGGTCAAAGAACCCAAGGCCCACAGTTTGCAAGCCCTGAGCAAGGCTATTAACGATAGAACATTTGGGGGGTCATTAATTTATAGAGTCTTGAATATTTTGCCTCTCTTAGTGGCAGGGCTTTTTTCCCTGTGGGAACGTGCCAGAACAGAGTTCCGGAACCTCTTTGACAAAATTATTTTTTAAATGTTGAGAGGTTCATGAGTTTTCAGTAAACAGACTGGAAACTTTATTTCCCTCTTGAGAGTTTCAGCACCTTTTTTAAGAAAAGCCCTCCTTGGTGGTACAGAGAGGATGGACTGGGGCTATAGAAGTTCCAAGTGGCTTTCTCAAAAAAAAAAAAAAAAAAAGCAATTTCCTTGACAAAAAGGATTATATTTATAGAAAATAAGTGGGAGGGCCCATCAAAAGTTTCAGTCCATTTCATACTACAACCTTCCCTGTGGCCTGCCCGTTTTCCTCTCCCCTCCCTGAATTGCCTGGCTTTCTAAATGTAAAAACAAATAATAACTCGAGGTTTTTGTATGGCTCCTATTAGATTTTCTTTTTCTTCCCAGTTGTTTTTAGTTTAACCTTGCATGTTCCTTGTTGTAATTCCCATTGTCGTTTAATTAATGTTGTTGTTCAATGCTTTTTCTACTCCCGTTTTGAAATTATGTACTAAACTAAACTAATATTATTTTTTTAAAGAAAAAGAAGAAGAGGAGGAGGAGGAAAAGGAGAAGAAGAAAAAGAAGAGGAGGAGGAAGAGGAGGAGAAGGACAAGGACGACGAGGAGGAGGAGAAGAAGAGGAGGAAGAGGAAGAAGAAGAGGAAGAAGAAGGAGAAGGAGAAGAAGAGGAGGAGGAGGAGGAGAAGGAGGAGGAGGAGGAGGAGGAGGAGGAGGAGGAGGAGGAGGAGGAGGAGGAGAAGGAGAAGGAGAAGGAGAAGGAGAAGGAGAAGGAGAAGGAGAAGGAGAAGAAAGAGAAGAAGGTTTCACAGCCTGATTGCATTCATCGGCATGATAGTTGCTCGGTTGCTACAGAACCCGCTCCAGAAGTGTTTCTCTCTGCTGTGCATCACGTTACATTATTTAGAGGATTGGCTTTTGAGAAAGAGAAAGGCAGAAGAGGATGGCCATTTCCCAGAATCCAGGCAGCCTCATTTGCAGATGATGCAAAGTTTTTACTAATTATGCAAATCAAGCCAGTGAACATGTGTTTCATCACTGCTTTTGGTTCCCAGCACATACCACACAAGCCGGGAAGAAGTGTTGGTGGAGGGTCCACACATGATCTTTCTTCACTGGCTTTGAAGGCACGTGTGGGCAGAGATGGGGGTGGTGGCAGTGTGTCCCCCTGTGCCTTAGGGGACGTGCCCCCAATTTGTTTTGGGTTTGGGTTCATCTTTTTAACGCACCACTTTCTTTCACCCACAAAGCTGCATCCCGACTTATTGCCCCTGGAATCTGGCTGATGGTTGCACCTGAGGAGCTCAGATCTTTAAGGTACTCTAGAACAGCCAGAGATAAACAGATACGCCATCTGAGCTAACCTCTAAGTCTAGGGTTGCCAGTCTCCAGGCGGGCCGATAGAACAAACACTGGGTAACAGTTCAGTATAAATTCAAAAGACTGAAACAGGTACATAACAAACTGTAAAGACAGCCTGCGTACTGTTAGGCTCAACTGTTTGAGGCTTTGGTTCCATTGACGATTTATGAGGTCCTGATGAAGACGGAGGAAAGCCCTGCCACTCCGGAACAGGGCGTTGACCGCTTGGAATCTTCCGGAACTTTTGTTACCAAGGCTCTTTAGACCTGTTTGTACCAACTGGGGACTCTTCCACACTTGTGAAATAAGTCGTATTGTACTGAGATGGCACTATACTTAACTGTTGCAAATTGCAGTGTGTTGTCTTTACAGTTCGTTATGGACTGGTTTCGATAACTTAAATTTGTGTTGAACTATTACACGGTGTTTGTTCTGTTGAACTCCTTTGTTCACCGTGGTCCCTCAGATTTATTGTTAACCTCCGGGTGGGGCCTGAAGATCTCCCAGAATTACAACTGATCTCCACCCCCAAATCGCCAGGAATTTCCAAACTCCTGGCGCTAGCAACCTTATCGAAGTCCAAACAGAGCTAGCTAATTCATCATCCCCGAAGAAGCCTTTGAAAACTCAGCCCTTCCTCCACAAAATCTTTATTCCCTATTAACAAGTCAGTGGCAGGGAAGTCACGCAGTTGTCAACGAAACCCAACAAACTGGATTTCAGTCCGTTCTTTACAAAACCTGATCTATTCAGCATCCTGGCCAAGTAGCACGAGAATAGGAAACTTTGGACATAAGCGCTTTCTACAGATCTGTCAGAAGTGACCTTTGCTCCCGGGGAAAAGATGGTTCCCGCGCATATTCACCGAACCGTGTCTCTTTCTCCGCCAGGCAGCGTCAAGACGGGCTCTTGAGCAGAAATCACCTCTGTTTCTAAAACGGCTGGTAAGTCATTCTTCTAATACCTATCCCACTTGGAAATAATGTCTGCAGCAATGTTGGAGCCGGCTTCCAAAGGTTCAGGTTTTTCACTTCCAACTTCTCTCTCTCCAGTTCTTGCTGTTTCTCCTTCACGCGGAAAGGCACACTAACATTTTCAGGGAGGGCGGGAAAGGGGGGGGAAAGTCAGACAAGGTAACTGCTGAGCTGAACCGTCACGGCAAAGGCATTTTCCTGCATCCACAGATTTCAACCGTGCGATACCAAGGTCAGCGAAATAGACCGCTTACCAGCATCTATTTACATATTAACAGTGGCTTTGCGGCAAACTGGGCGTTTCAGAAAAGCTGTGCACGGAAACCTACATCCATTTTTAATCTTCTTGATGAGGCACTTAAAATCTTTCACCCGCGGACCCTGGGAGCAGGCCCTGTGTCAAGGGCTAGCCTCAGCCATCCTGCTAGGACCTTCCAGGACTCTGGTTGCCAGCCTCCTGGTGGGGCCTGGAATGACAATTGTTCTCTGGGCTAGAGAGATCAGTTCCCCTGCAGAAAATGGCTACTTTGGAGGGTGGACTCTATGGTATCACTTCCTTGCTGAGTGATAGATTCCCTGGTATGGTATGACCATGAATCTCTGCTGGTAGCAGGCTGCACTAGGCTGACGCCTCAGTACTGTGTGTGCTAGCAAAGCTACAAAGTTACTCAGATCCACTTGTAAGTTTCAAACAAATAAGAGTTCTTTATTTAGGGAACTCTGTTCCAGATAGTATAGGCAGGGCTTTTTTTCTGGGGGAACGCACCTGAACGGAGTTCCGGAACCTCTTCAACAAAATTATTTTTAAAATGTTTAAAAGTTTGTGAGTTTTCATTATACAGATTGAAAACTTCATTTCCCTCTTGAGAGTTCCGGCACCTCTTTTTCAAAAAAAAAAAAAAAAGCCCTGAATATAGGTAAGAGATAGGGAGAGACTCTAATCTAACTAGCTAGGATGGATGCAGATGCAGTATGCATGTCCTGCATCCATGGTGCCAAAGGTGGAGACTGTGCTCCTTCTTTGTGCACATCAGAGAGAGAGGGGTGTTAAGCCAGAAGGAAGGAAATCTTGTCTCTAAGAATGGCATTCTACTTCAGAGGGATAGTATCAGATAGCAGGAAGGAAAGGAGGCTCTGTGTGTCCTGAACTCTCTCTCTGCCTAAATCTATGGCGCCATCTCTGAAGTCTGAGGCAGGAGGCAGCATAGAGTCCTCCACTTCCAACTCTGAGCTCCCTACCCTCCCCAGACTCCACCCTCCTCAGGCTCTACCCCCAAATCTCCCAGAATTTCCCAAGCCACAGTTGGCCAACCTATCCTTGGAACTTCTGGTGCCCATGATAACAGTGGAAGAAGAGGAGGAGGAAGAAGAAGAAGAAGAGGAGGAAGAAGAAGAAGAGGAGGAGGAGGAGACTGGATTTATACCCCACCCTTCACTCGGAGTCTCAGAGCAGCTTACAATCTCCTTTCCCTTCCCCCTCCCCACAACAGACACCCTGTGAGGTAGGTGGGGCTGAGAGAGCTCTGACAGAAACTGCTCTTTTTCAAGAACAGCTCTTATCAGAACTATGGCTTGCCCAAGGTCAAGGATGGATCCAGCAGCAGGAGGAGTGGGGAATCAAACCCGGTTCTCCCAGATTAGAGTCCGTGCACTTAACCACTACACCAGACTGACTCTCCCTTTGTTGCCATGGTGCTGTGCTACCACGCATAACAGCAGCTCCTCCTCTCTCCTCCTTCCTCTCCTTATTTCTCTTCCTCTGACACCAACCACCACCCAGGGGAAGACCAGCAGGCTCCCAAGAGAGGCGGCCACTGCTGATGCCAGATGCCACAGGCCAGGGCCAGTTCCAGGGTTGGGTGGGGGCTGGGCAGAAATACCCAGGGGCTCCCTATGCCCCTTCCCAGGCTCCCCTCCTTGCCCACCTCCTGTGTGCCAATTGGCTGTGTGTTCTCCTTTGCCCACTCACAAGTTCCCCCTCCGCCTGCAGTCCAAGCAGCGCACACTGACTGCACACCTCTCCCCCCCCCCGGTGGTGGGTGGAAGGTGCAGATAGTAGTTCCACTGCCACGGCCACCAGGGGGCGCTGATGCTTTGTGCGCCACCCACATGACTTCCTCTTGCAGTGCTAGGTAGCCTATGCAGCTGGGAGCACGTGTGACTAAGCACTTACATGCAAGCAGTGAAAGGTGGTGTCAGAGATGTGTCAGAGGAGATGTGTGAGTAGAGAGTAGGGACACAATAGGCCCCGGCAGCTGCTCTACCTCAGGGTATGCTGATGCTAGCCCTGTTGGAGACTTACTCAAACTGTCTCCCAATGTAGAACAAATTTAGAGTCCAGTGGGGCACCTTTAAGACCAACAAAGTTTTATTCAAGGTATGAGCTTTCGTATGCATGCACACTTTTTTCCAATACAGTGGAATACATGGAACAGAAACCTCCCCAGGACTCAACAGGGATATTGGTTTCTTATCTCATGACATATACGAACTCATTCAGTCCTCACATATGTATTCTCATGCAGAGGGACTGTACAT
Organism: Gekko gecko; assembly: GCA_029375565.1. Classification (NCBI taxonomy): domain Eukaryota; kingdom Metazoa; phylum Chordata; class Lepidosauria; order Squamata; family Gekkonidae; genus Gekko; species Gekko gecko. Next base: position 331,844,103 of record JAPDNY010000001.1, on the reverse strand, counting down.
CCTCTGTATTTTAGTGTATTTCTTTCTCAGAATAGTATATTAGAATACTGAATGTAATGCAAGGAATATTGGAATGTTTGGCCTGCCAACTCTGCTCCCAACCTCGAAAGAGAAAGTAAAAATGCTGTTAAGTGACCTCCAGGCTCTGAGAGTGAATGGAGAGTCTCAGACTTATTTTGACATATTTATTGCTTTACAACTGTTGACCTTATAACCTTAGCTCGTTATCTAGTTCTGTTTTCCTGTATCTCAAAACATATTCATCACGCTACATGTTAATTGGCTGTTCAGCCCCTGTCTATACCTACCATTCCAGTGTATTTGAAAAAGTGTGCCTGGCACACGAAGGCTCATAGCTTGAATAAACCTTTGTTGGTCTTGAAGGTGCCCCACCAGACTCTGAATTTGTTCTACTACTTTAGACCAACACGGCTGAATACCTGGATCTGTCTCCCAATGTGCACGCCTGCTGTACAATATCAACTGTGGTGTTCCCACCTCTTTTGATCCTGGGGTCTAGGGCCAGTTGTAGCCATGGCTTGTTCAGCTGCCCCTCCCTCTGGTCAGCGATGGCTGCTGTTCCTAGCTGCCATCACTATCCTCACATGCTGGCAACCAATCAGCCATCTGCCCAGTGTCTTTGGGAGAGACAGGGGAAGTGGAAGGGGTCATAAGCAGCAGTCCCCTGATGTAAGTGGAGCTGGGGGCCCCATGAGACAGCACGTACCCCCAGTCCTGGAACCAGCCTTCCTTTGCAATCTATATTGGTCAGTCCATCGTGATTGGATACAGAAGTAAACAAAATCAATTTTGATGTACTGTTCAGAACACTCCTGTCCTGAAAATTTACCATTTAATTAAAAGAAAGAAAGAAATTAACCTAGAAGAATGCAGAAATGGATCTGAGGGATCCAAATGGCTAGAGTCCTCAAAGAACTGAGTTCAAAACCCCACCATGAGGTTGGGTGGAGCTTAGGGGAGGGACGGTGGCTCAGAGGAAGAGCCTCTGCTTTGCGCACAGAAGGTCCCTGGTTCAATCCCCAACATCTCCAGTTAAAAGGACCAGGCAGGAGGTGATGGGAAAGATCCCTACCTGAGACCCAGGAAAGTCGCTGCCAGTCTGAGTAGACAGTACTGACCTTGATGGACCCAGGGTCCAATTCAGTATAGAGAAGCTTGAGGTGTGGGTGAACAGAGGGGCTTGGGTGTATATCGCAGATGTGCTTTTTCATAGGTAAAATGAGACCATTTATACGTCGGGGAAGTTGAATGGGATCTGTCCATACAGAGTCAAGACACAGGAAGAAAAGTGTCAAACTCCAGCATCTGACACCAGAACAGGCTGGATGAATTGGTTATTATATTGTCCATGCCTGATTACCACTGCCTGTATCCTTATTGCTGCTCTCGTTTGCCATTACATGCCTTGGGGGGCGGGAGGGAGCGAGTGTGTGTAGTTCGCTAGGGAGGACTGCTTGGTAATTTCCCTAAGGGGCCCCAAGACATCTTTCACACGAGAAATGTCCTTGGAGAAGACTGTGCCTGGCTAGATAGTGACTGTATATCTTTCAGGGTCGCTGTAGTAACACTGACGTAGGTGAGCATGGGGTTTTGGGATTTTCACCTATATCTTGGCCTTTCCCGCCTTTGCAAATCAGTCCTAACAAAGAGCTTGAACTCACGGCATCTCATACCTCTAAATAAAGCATTCACTGCCAAAGTGTGTGTGGAGAGAGATTTGACTGGGAACCTGACAAAAAGGGGTTAAGTGACTACGGGCTCAGCTGCCCATGCACAAATGTTAGGAAATGCTCGGAAGTGTCCAAGGTGGTACATCGCTTCAAAAGCAAGGCAGTGTGTCACCCGGGGTCCTGAGATGCTTGGGAGGAAGGTGGGCAGATGAATAATCCGATTTTTTGAAAAATTAATCATCTACCTCCAACTCTGAACTTCTCTGCACATCACAGCGTGAATTCCCTGGGGATACGCCCCGTTTCATGTTTCCATTCAGCCGATCTGCAAGTGCGAGAAGTTCAGACCGCCACAGGAGGGAGATCAAGGTACACTGACTTGCTTCTGAAATGAATGGAAACCTAAAATCAAGGAGATATGCCGACCAGCCTAACCCCCCTCTCTCTTCTTAAGCTGCAACACCGATAAGGTTTTTGTTATGGTCCTAATGTGGTCCTCTCCCCATTTCACCATGGATTGCTCTTCTACGATCAAGTCATCCCAGGGATATTTATTATCTTGCTTTCCCTAATGAGAGCTCGAAAAGTCCGAGATGTTTTGAAGCCCGGGGACGCGGGATTTGTCCAGACCTTTTAAAAACAATGCTCCTGCCGACCTAGCAGTTCGAAAGCAAGAAATTGCAAGTAGATAAATAGGTACCACTTCGGTGGGAAGGTAACAGCGTTCCGTGCGCCTTGGTGTTTAGTCATGCTGGCCACATGACCACGGAAACGTCTTCGGACAGCTCTGACTCTCCGGCTTGGAAACGGAGATGAGCACCGCAGCCCTAGAGTCGGATTCGACTGGCTTTCGAGCAAGGGAACCTTTACCTTTAAAAACAATGGGGGAGAGGAATTTAATCAGGACTTCCTCTCTCCAGGAGTGAAATCAACCTGGTTACTTTGAGACGGAGACAAACAAACTACCCTGTGTGTGGCAAAATTTCTAGCAGCCGTTGTCAAATCACATGACAACTTTTGCAGTAAAAAGGTAAAGGTGAAGGTTTCCATTGCTCGAGAGCGAGTCGTATCCGACTCTAGGGGGCAGCGTAAAGAAGTCCTTGGAAAGGTATTTTTCCCATTCCGGGCCTTCACGTCCCTATCCCTAACCCAAAACCATGTGCACATGCAGTTATTCCATGTTTTTAAAATCATGTAAATATCACAAACAGATCCACGATATTTCGTAATTCTTTGTGTGTTTGATCCTTGCTGCCTTTCCAAATGAGGATTTCTAATCAGATCGCGACAATGGATGTAGGTATTATGGCGGTCTTGCTGTTGCATTTATGTTTTAAGACCATGGTTCGCAGGTTTGCTAAAATTGGACCCATCCCTTCTAAATGGAAGAGGAGCAGGAGATTGGATTTTTACCCCGCCCTTCACTTGGAGTCTCAGAACGGCTTACAAACTCCTTTCCCTCCCCCTCCCCACGACAGACACCCTGTGAAGGAGGCAGGGCTGAGAGAGCTCTTTCAAGAACTGCCCTTTCAAGGACAGTTCTTGTCAGAACTATAGCTTGCCCAAGGTCATCCAGCAGCTGCAAGTGGAGGAGTGGGGAATCAAACCCGGTTCTCCCAGATTAGAGTCTGTGCACTTAACCACTACACCAAACTTTACTTTTGGGGGCCTGCCTGGCAACACAACTCCAGGTTGTTTTCCCCCACCTCCTCAATACACAATGCAGGCATCTCATGCCGGTTAATACTGAGCAAGCTTATATTAAATTTTTCATGTCTAGTACCTACGAATATGGGAGGGAAGACAACATGGTGTCGCCTGATCTGGTCAGCTCTTGGAAGCCAAGCAGGGTTGGTACCTGGATGAGTGGCCACCAATGAAGACTCTGCAGAGGAAGGCCAATGGCAGACCACACCCGCTTCTCACTGGCCTCGAAAGGCATTTGCTGGGGTTGTCATAAGTCAGTTGCAACTTGACAGCACTTATGCAGGTAAGATAGATGAGGGGAGGGGAGGTGGCACGGTATAGCCTTATCTGGTCAGATCTCGGAAGGTAAGCAGAGCTGGTGCTTGGAAGGGAAACCACCAAGGAAGACTCTGCAGAGGAAGGCCATGGCAAACCACCTCTGCTTCTCACTTGCCTTGAAAGTACTCTGCTGAGGCAGCCAAAAGTCAGTTGCCACTCAACAGCACATACGTATGTACATATACCTACAGATACAATACTACCTAACAACAGCGTCTGTGTTATGGAGTCCTGTCAGTGGAGTGCCAGTTTGGTGTAGTGGTTAAGTAAAGGTAAAGGTAAAGGTTCCCTTGCTTGAAAGCCAGTCAAATCCGACTCTAGGGTTCCGGTGCTCATCTCCGTTTCAAAGCCGAAGAGCCAGCACTGTCCGAAGACGTTTCCGTGGTCATGTGGCCGGCATGGTGCACAGAACGCTGTTACCTTCCCACCAAAGCGGTACCTATTTATCTACTTGCAATTTCTTGTTTTCGAACTGCTAGGTTGGCAGGAGCTGGAACTAGAGACAGGAGCTCACCCCGTCATGCAGCACTCTCGGGTCTTGAACTGCTGAATTACTGACCTTCCACAGCCTGCAGTTCAGTGTCTTAACCACTTGAGCCACCGCAGCTCCTTCTCGGACTCTAATCTGGGAGAACTGGGTTTGATTCCCCACTCCTCCACTTGCAGCTGCTGGATGACCTTGGGCAAGCCATAGTTCTGTCAGAGCTGTTCTTGAAAAAGAGCAGTTTCTGTCAGAGCTCTCTCAGCCCCACCTACCTCACAGGGTGTCTGTTGAGGGGAGGGGAAGGGAAGGGAGTTTGTAAGCTGTTCTGAGACTCCCTTGGGTAGGGAAGGGCGGGGTATAAATCCAGTCTCTTCTCTTTTCTTCTTCTTCTTCTTCTTCTTCTTCTTCTTCTTCTTCTTCTTCTTCTTCTTCTTCTGTCACCCATTCTGCAGAGTTAAACCCAATCTGGCCATCCCTTTCCTGCTCACTATTTTCCTCCTCGTCTTTGCTCTTGGTCCCATGGCCCATCTGTGAGAGAATCACAACCAAATTTGGGGCCTCCTGTTTTAATATAGCACTTCAAGAGCCCACAGCAATTACAAACACAGGGTGAAAGCACTGGAAACACACAATAAAGACACCAAATAACAGCTCAGAATGGCAGAACAACTGTCAATCAGTGTCCCCTCTAAGCTGAGTCAGTGTGAGCTAGCTCACAGATCTTTAGCCTCCGGCTCACACATTTTTTGTCTTAGCTCAAGGAAGGGATGACTCCAGAACAAACTCATTGATGCAGTAGCCGAGTCGCTCGCTCGCAACTTTAATGCCAGTTGGTCACAAAGTAGAATTTTTGCTCACCAGACTCCACAGCTTAGAGAGGACATTGCTGTCAATACCAAAATGCTAATGCTCCTAAATCTAATACGCAATACATACCAAGCAACTGCCGGCAAGCGCTGAAGGGGGATAAAAGTATCTGCTTTCTTTTGACATGCAGCACTACTAAAAGGAGAGAAAAAAAGGTAATTGAGGTCGCATGACTTGGGCTACAATCACTCACTGTTTTCCTTTGCAATCTATGACAAGATATGTCTCAGTCAATCGATACGTTATTAGGGGCACATGGACCAGCAGAACGAAGTGCCCATTAGCAGTAGGGTTGCCAGGTCTGGGTTGGGAAATACCTGGATATTTGGGGGGTGGAGCCTGGGGAGGGGAGGCACTTCAATGGGGCATGATGCCATAGAGTCCACCTTCTGAAGTAACCATCTTCTCCAGGGGAACTGATCTCTATTGTCCGGAGACCAGTTGGAATTCCAGGAGATCTTCAGTCACTATCTGGAGGTCAGGCAAAGCCAAAAAGCAACCGTGAAAAATGAGAGCCAGTTTGGTGCAGAGGTTAGGAGCGTGAACTCTAATCTGGGAGAACGGGGTTTGATTCCCCACTCCTCCTCCACATGCAGCTGCTGGTGTTACCTTGGGTCAGTCCCAAGTTCTCTCAGAGCTGTTCTCTCAAGGGCAGTTCGCTCAGAGCTCCCTCAGCCCCACCTACCTCACTGGGTGTCTGTTGTGGGGAGGGGAAGGGAAAGGAGATTGTAAGCCGCTCTGATACTCTGAGTGAAGGGTGGGGTATAAATCCAATCTCCTCCTCCTCCTCCTCCTCCTCCTCCTCCTCCTCCTCCTCCTCCTCCTCCTCCTCCAGAGAACAGTTGTCATTCCAGGAGATCTCCAGGCCCCGCCAATCTCCAATCTCCTCTTCTTCTAACTTTGAAAAAATAAATCAAACATTCAATAATCTTCAATATCTAATTCATGTACGCAAAAATTCATATAGACAGCACTTCATATGAACAGATGTGTATTCGTTCCATTCATTTCCATGCCACAGCCAGCATTTTCAAAAAACATATCCCGAATTTAAAAAAAAAAAACATTCCAGAACCACACAAAATTAGTGAGCTCAGTTCAAAGTTATTAGTCCAATAAAGTTCATTCATTTATATGAATTGCCATCTATATGAATTTTTGCTTACATGAATTGGGTATTGAAGGTTATTGAATGTTTGATTTGTTTTTTCATAGCCAATTTTTCACGGTTGCCTTTTTTTTTCCGCTTTGCCTGAACTATCTGGAGGCTTGCGACTCTAATTAGCAGAATGGCCAGACATGTCTGCATGCGTCTCCCAGGCCTTCTCCTGTGCAACTTCGATCTGTGATCTCTTGACTCAACTCCTCCCTTTCCTCTTCTGTCATTTTCTGCCTAAAAAAATGAGGATGACGCTTTCCCTTCTTTCATTGCATCTGACGAAGAGAGCTGCGACTCGTGAAAACTCAGGCTGAGATAAATGCCCTTCATCTTGAATACAATCAACGAACACAGCTACCCTCCTCTGGAATTCCGAAATGCCAAGTTAAGCACGTTAAATCTACAAAAGAAGCAGAACGATGTCAATTGGGAATACTTGCCTCCCAAAATTCACCGGAGGCATCGTTGATCCCAATTTGTGGAAGTCTCTGCTTTGCTCCGGGCAAGCGTAAGGATGGTCCCCGGGCGTCACCATGGGAATGCCGTTCCTGGAGTCAATTTCTGTTGCTATAGTTTCAAAAGAAGGCACAACCAAGTAAAGAAATCTGCACCAAGAGCACTGTCTGATATTCCCATATGACACATGGGTCTCATGCACATGCAGACATTTCAACACTTGTGCATTCCCATAAACCCATAGGAGCCTTCTTGATATCTTAGTAGCGCCGTAACGCACTGAGCCAGGCACAATCACACTTTCTGGGCATGCTACAGTTCTGATTACTAGGCATGTCTTTTGTCAGAAGGCTAGCTGCATTTTTAGCAGATATTTGAGTCTAAGAGTGCCTTAGAGTCCAATGAGATTTGAGGGGAAGCTCTGTCTCTTGAAAGCTTAACGCCCTGAAATTTGTTTTGGTCAAGAAGAAGAAGAAGAAGAAGAAGAGGAAGAAGAAGAAGAAGAAGAAGAAGAAGAGGAAGAAGAAGAGGAAGAAGAAGAAGAAGAAGAAGAAGAGGAAGAAGAAGAAGAAGAAGAAGAAGAAGAAGAAGAAGAAGAAGAAGAAGAAGAAGAAGAAGAAGAAGAAGAAGAGGAAGAAGAAGAGGAAGAAGAAGAAGAAGAAGAAGAAGAAGAAGAAGAAGAGGAGGAGTTTGGATTTATAACCCACCCTTCACTGCCCAAAGGCATCTCAGAGCGGTTTACAAACTCCTTTCCCTTCCCCTCCCCACAACAGACACCCTGTGAGGTAGGTGGGGCTGAGAGAACTCTAACACAAACTGTCCTTGAGAGAACAGCTGTGCCAGAGCTTGTGACTGACCCAAGGTCACATCAGCAGGTGCAAGTGGAGGAGTGGGGAATCGAACCCGGTTCTCCCAGAGAAGAGTCTGCGCACTTAACCACTACACCAAACTGGCTCTCAGGCGCTGTTGGACTCGAATCCAGCTCTTCGACTGCAGGCCAATGTCTATCTTCATAGATTTTGAGTAGCTGATCATTTGAGGTCCGACAATGGGTCAGTCTGGATGTGGCCTGGAGTAACTTCAAAGAAGAAGGAGGTGTTCTCATTTCTCCCCTGAAAGGACGTGGGCCGCCATTAATGATGCCCAGACATCTTCATTTCCAAGAGGCTTATTGTTATCTTATTTACTTATTTTATTAATACCCTGCCCTACTCCCAAAATAGGCTCCGGGCAGCTTACAACATAAAACCATAAAACCATCAAAAACAATAAAACAATATTTCAACATTGGTTGTTGTAGATTTTCCAGGCTGTATGGCCGTGGTCTTGGCATTGTAGGACCTGATGTTTCACCAGCAGCTGTGACTGGCATCTTCAGAGCTATAACACAGAAAGATGGAGTACCCTCTGTGTCAAGGTGAGAAGAAAATTGGTAGGCAAGTAATTTATATCTACTCAGGAAGGTAGGGTAGGGCTGAGTCATTATCTTGTAGGAGTTCCCCAGACTGTGACATGCTAGTAGAGGAGCTTTCCTGAGGAGGTTCTTTTGCATATGGATTGGCTGTTGACATTTCAATGGCAATACTCCCTCTAAGTTGTGGAGTCTCGTGAGCAAAAATTCTACTTTGTGACCGACTGGCATTAAAGTTGTGAATGAGTGATTCGGCTACTCCATCAATGAGTTTGCTCTGGAGCCATCCTGCCTGAGCGAAGACAAAAATGTGTGAGCTGGAGGCTAAAAAACCTGTGAGCTAGCTCACACTAACTCAGCTTAGAGGGAACGCTGCCAGCAACAGATAATGACCAAAATCCATGCCTCACGTCAGGCAGGAATAGTTACCCCTACGTTTAGTAGCCACCTCCCAGTAATGTCTACAAAAGACAATAGCAGTTGGTATATTTCTAAGAGAATGAAAGCAGATTCCACACTCAGTATTATCTTTTCCAAAAAAATCTCCAGTGTTTACAGAATAAATTTACACCTGAATATTATACTAGTCCAACACGGCACAGGGGCTGGAGCAGGGGTTCCCACCTGGTGCCCCTGGGTCCCATAGCGCTGGCGGATACCTTTCCTGGTGCCTGCCAAGGGTTTTTAGAATGTGGGCGGGGCCATGTGGGGCTTTTGCCTAGGAAGGCTTCTGATTGGGCACTGGAGATTTGATTGGCTCTGCAGGTTTTTAAATAAGTTACTTCAGCAGTAGCTGCCACCATGCTACAGCACAAGGATCTTCACTGTGTGACTGGAGGGAAGTTGCGGCAGACATTTGGCGACTTGGCTGTGCCTCCTGTAACAGCCATATTGTGGCTGCACCCGCCACCTGGTGTCAGAATTCCCAAGGTGCATGAAGGCTCAAAAAAGTTGGGTTAGAGTGTCGGACGAGGATCGAGGAGAGCCAAATTCGAACCCCCCACTTTACCTTGAAAGCTTGCTGGGTTGTCCTTGAGCCTGTCACACACTCTCAGTCTAACCTACCTCACAGGGCTGCGAGTAGGCCTGCTAACTCCTGGTTGAGGAATGCATGGAGATTGGGGGGAGATTTGGAGATTTGGGGGTGGAGCTTAAGGATTGTAGGGTTTGGGGAGAGATGTCTGCAGGGTATAATGCCACAGAGTCCACCCTCCAAAGAAGCCATTTTCTCCAGATGAACGAATCTTCATAGTCCGGAGATCAATCGTAATTCCGAGAGATCTCCAGGCCTCTCCTGGAGGTTGGCAACCCTAGTTATGAGGATAAAATTCAGGAGGGCAGGATGTTGCAAGCCCCTTAGGGTCCCTGTTTGGGAGAACAGTGGGGTATAAGTGAAATAAATAAACTCTGAATCGTTACGTTTGGATGAAACTATTATCCCTGCTGATTGTCAGAAATGTTAATTATTAATTGCTCTACGTTTTCAAGAACTAAATGCAAATGGCAGAACTAAATTCAGTTTAATTTTAGATATGATACACTGTGTTCTTTATGCATGATGAAAGCAGGAATCCGTATTTGTTAATTGCTCTGCTGTGCAAAAAAAATACATCTTAATTGACCATGTAAAATGACAGTTTTCCATATACAGTGTTACAAGAAAAACAAAGCGTCCCTAATTCGCATTTGGAATGAAATTAATCTTTTTTACATATGCAAATTGCGGGCCCACTCCTTTGGTCTGACATGATATCGGGTTTGTCCAAGACTTATAAAAGCCTTCTGAAGGGGGGAGGACATTGGATGAGAACAAAACCACAAAGTGCCCCGGGTGTGAGTCCTCACAGCCCCAGGGTATTGCTACCACCTTAAGTACCCCTAAAGCCAGAGACCAAGTGACTAAGTCTCCAGCCCTCCCCGGTCTAAGATCAAGATGTCAGCCCTGCAAGGTAGGACACTTACAAGGTGAGTTCCAAACAAAACACACACACACACAAAATTATTCTGGTAGCTGCAGCCGATATGGACTAAAGTACTGGGTTCAGATTGAAACCTAGGAACACCACGAGATATAATTAAAGTAGCTTGTTAAAAGAGTGTGCAGGAAGAAGAAGAAGAAGAAGAAGAGATTGGATTTATACCTGGCCCTTCACTGCCCACAACAGACACCCTGTGAGGTAGGTGCGGCTGAGAGAACTTCTGACAGAAACTGTCCTTGAGAGAACAGCTGTGCCAGAGCTTGTGACTGACCCAAGGTCACATCAGCAGGTGCAAGTGGAGGGGTGGGGAATCAAACCCGGTTCTCCCAGATTAGAGTCCGCGCACTTAACCACTACACCAAACTGGCTCAGGAATATACAATATATACAATATAAAGCTAAATATATAACCTAAGCACATTCCCATGCACTGGTTCTAAATCTAGGAGTTACTTGGCAAGACCGAGTCCAACAGAGTCTCAAAGTCCCAAAGTTAGACGTAATCCAGGCAAAGGGCAAAACTAGAAAGTTCTTTCCTTCATGCCCAATGACCCGCATTGAACTGATTCTCGTTGACCAATCAAATGTATAGCAAATGACAACTCAGCCAATCAGATATGTTGCTACTACACAAGTGACCTAACCAATCAGGTGTATTGCCATAATGAGAGCACATTCTCTGCAGCTGTATAGGGTCCAGTTCAGGAAGCACCTTCTCTAGGGGAGCCAGGTCGACTTTCCCCGCTGGCAGGGGGCAGGAGGCAGCTTTCTGGGAGTGGGATGGGTAGGGTGACATCGCCGCCCCAATGATGTCACGCGGAAGTGACTTCATTACTCTGGGGACGTTACACGGTGATGCTCTAGCATTTGGGGCAAAGCTCTATGGTAACCACAGAGTTTTACCCCAAATGCTAGAGTGTCACCATGCAATGTCTCCAGAGTGATGATGTCACTTACATGTGACATCATCACATCAGTGATGTTGCCACACAAGGAGGCTGTTCGAGAAAATCAGGGGAGCTCCCACCTAGACTGGGGGTCTGACAACCCTAACCTTCTCCCACCCATGGGTCCCTTGCACTAACGAGATGGACTGTTACGAAATTGTTCAGGGGTGGTGAAAACCAGGGAGGATTGTGAGGCACTCCAAAGGGATCTGTTGAGGATGGGCGAGTGGGCATTGATGTGGCAAATGGGGTTCAGTGTGGCCAAGTGCAAGGTGATGCACATTGGATCCGAAAATCCTAACTATAAATACACACTGATGGGGTCCGAACTGGCAGAGACTGAACAAGAGCAAGATCTGGTAGTAGATAACTCACTGAAAATGTCAGTGTGCGATTGCAATAAAAAAAAGGCCAATGCTATGCTGGGGATTATTAGGAAGGATATTGAAAACAGATCAGTCAATATCATAATGCCTCTATATAAATCAATGGTGCGACCTCATTTGGAACACTGTGTACAGTTCTGGTCGCCACACCTCAAAAAGGATATTATAGCTTTGGAAAAAATGCAGAAAAGGGCAACTAGAATGATCAAAGGGTTGGAGAACTTTCCTTATAAGGAAAGGTTAAAGTGCTTGGGGCTCTTTAGCTTGGAGAAACGACAGCTGAAGGGTGACATGATCGAGGTCTACAAGATTATGCATGGGATAGAGCAGGTCGAGAAAGAGGTACTTTTCTCCCTTTCTCACAATACAAGAATTCATGGGCACTCAATTAAATTGCTGAACGGTTGGGTTAGGATGGATAAAAGGAAAGACTTCTTCACCCAAAGAGTGATTAAGACATGGAATTCACTGCCACAGGAGGTGGTGGCGGCTGCAAGCATGGACAGCTTCAAGAGGGAATTAGATAAGCATCTGGAGCAGAGACCTATCAGTGGCTAGGCAAGGGTTCAGGGTTCAGGCCCACCTCCTTCTGCTCTCCAGTTCCTTACCTCCAGTCCAGTTTTTCAGCAAATCAGTTTGCTGTTAACATTAGAACCAAACACACTGTGGTTTGTGCAAACTGTACTTTGTCTGCACACTAGTAAACCACCAACAAACTGGTTGAGATGTAACGGCAAACTGTGCTGCATCTGTAAACGGAGGGAAGGAATCGTAGCTGGGCAGAGACGGAGGAGGGATACACAATGTTGCAGAGTGTAGAGTGTAGGGTTACCAGCTCTGAGCTGGGAAATTCCTGGAGATTTGGGGGGCGGATCCTGGGGAGGGCTGGGTTTGGGGAGGAAAGAGACCTCAATGGGGTTTAATGCCACAGAGTCCACCTTCCAAAGCAGCTGTTTTCTCCAGGGGAACTGATCTCTGTAAGCGGGAGACCAGTTGTGACTCCAGGAGATCTTCCAATCACCACCTGGACGCTGAACTGATTAAGAGTTAAGAAAGCTTTATTTAGGAACTAACAAACTGGATAGGAAAGAGAAGAAATGAACCTAGCTGCCTTACGAACAGAGAGAGAGAGAGAGAGAGAGAGAGAGAGACTGTTCTAGAAGGAAATCCTTAAAAAGTAGTACTCTGCGGACAGACAAGAAGCCACCACTTTAGAAAGAAGGAACTTCCCCTGCAGTCTCGTCTAGCTAGAGCTTGCTGCCCCCTGCAGGATCATCTTTCTTCTTCTTCTTCTTTGTACAAGAGTCATTGCTCTATTCCAACATACAAGGCCAAACCTTGTACAGACACACTCCAAAGACACCAGGGAATTCCTCTTGCACCTGGGAGTGGTGCTTTGCATCGGCGAAGAGAGCACCCTTGTTCACAAAACAGATTGGCAGGATCTAATCTATTGCACTTTTTGCAAATATCATTTGAGGCAAGGGGGAAGAGGAATGAGCAACCCATTCAGAAAGAGGGTTGCCAACTCTGGGGCTGGGAAATTCCTGGAGATTTGGCGGTAGAACCTGGGGAGATGTGAGGTTTAGGGAGAGGAGGGGGCTTAGCGGGCTATGACGCCGTAGAGTCCACTGTCTCTACAGAACTGATCTCTGTAGTCTGGAGATTAGTTGTCATTTCAGGATATCTCCAGGCCCCACCTGGAGGTTGGCAACCCAATCCAGAAGGCTTCTTGATTTGGAAGCGCACCTTTTTCATCTGTGGCTTTTCTACAGGCCAGTAGCCATGGTGGGGGATTTGGGGATGGAGCCCCACCAAGGATGAGCCCTGTCCCACCACGGAAGAATGCCAGACCCCCCCCCCATTGTGCCACAACCCTTACTCCGGCCCCTCTACGGCCTCTCTGGATTTTCCAGGGAAGCCCCCAGCCACTTCTGCTCAGTTTCATTCCCAGGGCTTTTTTTTTGTAGAAAAAGCCCAGCAGGAACTCATTAGCATAACAGGCCACACCCCTGACAACACAGATCATTAGCATATTAGGGTACACTCCCATGTTACCAGAAGTGTGGTCATCCAGCCACACCCACCTTTTGCTTCTTATTCTGTTTACCTTGTGTGTTGTCAAAACCCAGGGCTTTTTTTGGATCAGGAACTACTTTGCATGTTAGGCCACACACCCCTAATGTAGCCAGTCCTAATGAGTTTCTGCTGTTGGGTGTGGCCTATTATGCTAATGAGTTCCTGCTGGGTGTGGCCAACTCGGGAGCCAGCCGGAATTCCGTTCCTGTGCGTTCCTGCCCAAAAATATCCCTGTTCATTCCCATCATCTGCTGTTTAAGTGATCAGCTCATGGTGGGGGGAATGAAACTGACCAGAAGTGGGGGGAGTTCCCTGTCCTTCCACGGCCTCCCTGCCACCACTGCATGCCTTTTCTTTCTCTCTTTCCTTCCCCAGACCAAAAGGGAAGCCACCCCTACCGCTTCTGGTCAGTTTCACTACCTGACGGTTTTTTTCTGTGGGAGTTCCGGAACCTCTTTGACAAAGTCCTTTTAAAAATGTTTAAAAGTTTGTGAGTTTTCAGTATATGGATTGAAAACTTCATTTCCCTCTTGAGAGTTCTGGCACCTCTTCCCCCCCCCTCAAAAAAAGCCCTGTTCCCTGCCAATCAGCTGTTAAACGGAACAACTGATCCCTGGGGAGTGAAACTGACCAGAAGTGGGGGCAGCTTCCCTATCCTTCCGCAGCCCCCGCAGCGGCAGGGAGGCTGAGGAAAGAAAGGGAAGCTGCCCTGCCACTTCTGGTCTGCCCCCAACGTGCCCCCCACCACCAAATTTTTTCTGGCTACAGGGCTGCTTTTTGATACTCAGGAGGAAACTGCAATCTTTCCTTTTCCGGGCCTCATTCACATTGCCATGAACATCAACAGATGTTTTACTTTGATTGCATACAATGCAGATCACTATAGGGATTGCTGTCTGAGGTCCTTTCCACACTAGACCTTAAATCCTGGTTCAACCCTGTCCCCGAACTTACATTCTACGCTGCCCTCGAGTTCACCCCTGTAATTATCTCAGGGTATTTTTACATTCTACACTACACTCAAGTTCACCCCTGTAATTATCTCGGGGATTGTTTTTTTCCCACATTACATTGAGGTCACCCCAGTTTCGCCCCACACTTGTCCCAGGATAAAGGGATGCTGTTATAACGGGGATAAATGCAAGGTATTCTGTCGCGAGTTGAACTCTGATAAAACCAGGGATGAGATCCAAGTGCTGAAAGGACCTAAATGTATTGGGGAGTTTGCTTCCATTATGCGAATTCCTTTGCTCTTGTTCTCCCCGTTCTCCCCACCCCCCTCCCAAATCCCCAGCTTCTGGAAGGTATCTTTTCCATTTCAGCTCACACCTAACTAACTTTTCAATCCGAATTACAATTGTCAGGAAATTCAGTAACATCTAGGATTGCCAGTCTCCAGGACGGGGCTGGAGTTCTCCCAGGATTATGACTGATCTCCAGAATACAGAGATCATTTCCAGTGCAGAAAATGGCAAGTTCAGGGCGGGGGGACTCTATGGCATCACTTCCCTTCCAAACTCCCTCTCCAAACCCCGTCCTCCCTGGCTTCCAAGCCCAAATCTCCAGGAACTGCCCAACCAAGAGTGGGAAGCCCAAGTAACATTCCTCGAAATATCAACATAATGGGATAAAGAGGTACGGTCTGCATATGATTTAACAATCTCCTGAACCGGGGGTCCCCGGTGTGGTGGCCACAGATGCCATGATGCCTGCTAATACCTTGTCTGGTGCCAGCCAAGTATTTTTAGAAAGCAGATGAGGTCACGTGGACCATCGGCACAGGAAGACTTCAGCCTGACCATTGGAGATCTCACTGGCTGTCCAGATGTTAAAAAACAAAACATTGCTTTGGTAGCAGCTGCCACCTCAGCACAAGGATCTTCACTGAGTGACTGACAGTAAGCTGGGTGTAAGCAAGAAAATATTTTTAAAACAATATATTAAATTTTTAAAAGTATTCTGTGCGTCCCTGGTGACTAAGATCAAGTTAATTTATGCTGTGGAGTTCCCGATTACTATGTATGGTAGGGATGGGCACAAACTGGAGAAAAGGTGGTTCGTGGCGGTTCATGGCTCATTTGATTTACACGAACCATGAAGTTTCATGAACTTTCCCCATTTCCCGAACCAGTTCATAGTTCATTCAGTTTGTGAGTTCAGGAGGTGGTAGAACAGCCCCCTCATGAGTTTGAGACACCAAACACACAAGAAGCCTTCAGCAGGCTCTCCTCCACCCACCCTTCAAGTTTGGCAAAGATTGGATTTGGGATGTCTGAGTTATAGCCCCCCAAAGCAGGTGCCCCCAGGAAAGCTCAGCTCTAGCCTCCCCTTAAATCAGTCACACAGCAAGCAATTCTCCCTAACTCACTCTCACACCATGATTAAGTCTTCTCTCTTCCTGCTTCAAAGAGTCCGGTTGTGGTGTGTGTGTGTACATATGAGTGTGTCTGTCTATCTATCTATCATCTATCTATCCATCCATCCATCCACACACACACAGCCTGCTCCCATAGAGTACAATGGGAAGTCCATTGTTGGGTCCCAGAGCTGCCAATCAAGCTATGGACAATTGCAATCGGTGTTTATAGGGCTCTCCACAAGTCCACCCCCAGCATTGCCCAGGAATTGATTGAATTGATGCCAGGCTGTCTGGGGAACGAAGTGCTCTAATGAACCAAACAAACCTCGATGGAAAAAAGGTGATTTGTTTTTGGATTTGGGAACAATGCGACCAAATGAACTGGTTAGAAACGAACCAAGAACTGGCCTGCTTCGTGCTTGAACCGTGGTTTGTTTTTCAGTTTGTGCCCATCCCTAATGTATGAGTGTGAAAGCTGGATGATAAAGAAAGCTGAGAGGAAGAAAATTGATTTATTTGCAATGTGGTGTTGGAGGACAGTTTTTTTTTGGTACCATGGACTGCGAAAAAGACAAATAAATGGGTCATAGGCCAAATTTAGCCTGAACTCTCCCTAAAGCTAAAATGACTAAACTGGGGCTCTTGTACTTTGGTCCCATTATAAGAAGACAAGAATCACTGGAAAAGACAATAACACAAGGAGAAGTTGAAGGGAGCAGAAAGAGAGGGAGACCCAACATGAGATGAAATGACTCCATCAAGACAGCCGCAGCCTTCAGTTTGCAAGACCTGGGCAAAGCTGTTAAGGACGTATTCTGTAAAACAGAGATTCTGAAATGCTGAAGAGTTACTGTTAGAGTTATGCATAGCCTAATTCCCTGACATTTCCCTAAATCAGAAGCCCCGCTGAGCAGAAGCCCCACCTGGCCCAGCCCACTTTTTAAGCACCTTTGGTGGGCATCTGATTTAGGGAAATGTTTCGTTCCCATGGTAAAGGAGTTTTTCACTCCAAGAAAAAAATTGCGCCCGAAAATTCTGCATAGCACTCCTAATGTCAGAGACTTTGGAGCAGGAGGGAGACCGCTTTCAGATACTCGGCTGGATCCAGAAGCGCCGTTCCTTACCATACTTCTTCTTTCCGATGCATGTTTCCAATGTTCTCTCAGATGTTGAGGTCTTGTTTCGGAGGTGGAGGCCCTCAAAGACACATTTCTTTCCCTTATGGTAAGTGCAGTGACCAGAACTTGGGTAAAACGTCCATTCTTTGTCTGAGTGACCTTTTCTTCCTAAAAAAAAACAATCAACAAAACTTGGAAGCAACTGAGTCTACAATGTCTTACCCAGACCTTCGTTTCAGAGGGTAGCCATGCTGGTCTGCAGCAGAAGAGCTAAAGTTGAGTTCGTTAGCACCTTAGAGACCAACAAAATTTGGGGGGTATGAGTTTTCGAGAGTCAAAGCTCTCTGCATCAGATCCCCCCAAAATCTTGTTGTTCATAGGTTCTACTGGACCTGAATCTAGCTCTTCCCTCAGACCTTATAATCCATAACTGGGTTGACATCTTCACAAGACCCAGCTTTAGAGATAGTGAAGTGGACAGTAAACCCCAATTCCAATGCAGAATATCTGTCTATGCCAGTGACTCCCAACATGGTGCCCAGGGGCCCCATGACACCTTCTTGATGTCGAAGAAGAAGATGAAGACAAAGGAGG
Organism: Gekko gecko; assembly: GCA_029375565.1. NCBI lineage: Eukaryota > Metazoa > Chordata > Lepidosauria > Squamata > Gekkonidae > Gekko > Gekko gecko. Next base: position 331,826,548 of record JAPDNY010000001.1, on the reverse strand, counting down.
AGGAAGAGGAGATTGGTTTATACCCTACCCTTCACTACCCAAAGAAGTCTCAGAGGATCTTACAATCTCCTTTCCCTCCCCCTCCCCACAACAGACACCCTGTGAGGTAGGTGGGGCTGAGAGAGCTCTTTCGAGAACTGCCCTTGAGAGAACAGCTCTGAAAGAACTTGTGGGTGACCCAAGGTCACACCAGCAGCTGCGTGTAGAGGAATGGGGAATCGAAGCCGGTTCTCCCGGACTAGAGTCCGCGCTCCCAACCAACTACACCAAATTGGCTCTCTTGAGGTCCCCAAAGGAAATCATGCCATGATCTAATCATTATGGGTTGAGTCAAAGTCAGCTATTGAGGAAGAGGAGTTGGAGCCTGAAACCCCAGTTTGTGGTGGAGTTCAAACATTAGCAAACAAGCAGAGGAAACAGAACTGCAAACCAGGTGGATTTTCCGCTTTTCCTACTTCATTTGTAAAACGTGAACAGGCTAGAAATCTTTTTTTTTCCCCAAATGATGCATTTTTTCACCTTCTCTTTTTTTGTATTAGTAATGCCAACGAAAACCAGATTGAGGGTCTAATGTACATTCAGTTCCAAAACAGCTACACAGTGAGAACATTCATAAAGGATGCCTGCCAAAACAGAAACCCATTCTTAGCATCACTTGGCCTGGGGGTGTATAAACTGAATGGTGCAAAATGTCCACATCTGTTCAGCAATACCCCGACTGAACACATTTGCTCTTCCAGAAAAGCACTGGAGAACTGTTCCCTTTTGCTGGAAGAGCAGTTTTGTGGAGCAGGAAAGTTTGCCCCCCGAGAGACTGCATCGTTCTTTTATACCATCTGGGACCTACATTGCAAACAAAGGCACACAGAAAGAGAGAGAAAGAGAGGGAGAGAAAGTCAAGAGGGACTAAAGGATGCTGAGACCATCTCTAATGAGTCTAGAAAGGCTCTTAGAGGCTGCGGACACTCTGGAGGCTTGGTGCGATCTGGCTGCACCTCTATTTGCGGCGGTTTAAATAGTTGTGGGTTTTGACCAGATATCCCACCCTGAACTGGCTTAACTGCATGCTCGCTCCATGGTCCGTCGCTCAGATTGTTGTGGCATTCTGTTCTGTTTTATTTTTTTGTCTTTCACCCGTTCACATAAGTGGGTATCCAAAGCTCCAGCTCCTTTTCGACAGCTCCACAATCCCTCTGCCAAGTATTCCAGCCTCTCTCAGCGTCCTTCCTTTGGCCTCTCTTCAGTGGAATACATGGGTGGGGTAAAGTGCAGATTTACATGAGAATAGTCCCATTGATGTCAGTGCATTTACCCTTGAGCCAGTCATGGGATGCAACACAGGGTGCTGACAACTGGAGCACAGAAGGCAGATGTTGTCATCTGATCGTGCTCTTTAAACACTACTATATCACAGCAAACTGCTTGTGTGACCGCAGCCAGAGGAAACTATCTGGAGAAAAAGGCAAAGAGATCTACGTTGGCCCTTGTGCAATCAAAGAAAAGAGAAGGAACTGCAGAAATTCTGTTTTAAAAAAACAAGTATGAGTAACAGAGGATAGGAATAACGCAGTGCCTTAAAAAAACCACTGTAGAGCCTCCAATGATCCCCACCCTTCTATCTACAAGTGAGGTGATGCTCTTATGCTAATCTTTTCTAGGGGCTGGCCCCTTGCAGTCATCAACAAATGAAAAGAGTAATCGATGGGTACATGTCTTGCTTTTCGCCAGAGTCCTGCAACCGCACTTTTTCCCCCTTCAGACACAAGAAACCGCTGGTGCCAACAGTGTCCTGCTCAGGAAATACCATGTTTACAGGTATGAAATAAAGCAAATATTTTTTTTGAAAGAACAAGCTGTTAATGGTCTGTGCACAAATACAGGATGGTGTCATGTGGAAACATTTAAGAAACCCACACTGTCAAGTGGCTGAAATCCACAATGTGGAAGCAGCCAGAGAGGAAGTTAAGCATCCAACCTACTTGGCTCGCAGGAAGTAAGAGAGGGAAGAAAGAAAAAGCCAACCTAAGAGTTGCATTTTGGGGACAAGCAAGGAAACAACAGTGAGCAAGCTTTTCTCATGGCGGCCTCCTGTAGGATCAAACTTCTTTGTATACATGACTGTCTATATTCTAGCACCTGCTCCTCTTGATCTATCACTGCTTTCTCTTCCTGTACACTCCGGGTCTACCTCTGCCTTCCCCCTCTCTCCCCTTCCCTGATCTTCTGACCCGCCCTGACCTGCCCTCTCACCTACCTGCATCTCCTCACTCCCACTGTCTCCAGCTCCCCGTTTTCCCCATTTTCCCCACCCCCAGTTCTGGTTCCTGCTTTCTTCCAAGTTTTTGCGGGCCCCTTGTCTCCTTCCTCCCCCTTGTGGCACCCACAGTCTCTCCCTTCACCCTCTCTTCTCTTCCCATTCCTTCTCCCCTCCCCACTCACTTCCTTCCATGGTCAGGCACTAGGGTTGCCAGCCTCCAGGTGAGGCCTGCAGATCTCATAAAATCATAGAGTTGGGAGGGACCTCCAGGGTCATCTGCAGGAAATTTGCAAATACCTCCCCCAAACACACTCCCAGTGACCCCCGTTCCATGCCCAGAAGATGACATAAAACCCTCCAGCATCCCTGGCCAAACCATCCTGGAGAAAAATTGCTTCCTGGCCCTGGCAATGCTCCCTCTGAGCTGTGGAGTCTTGTGAGCAAAAATTCTACTTTGTGAGCTCCTGGCATTAACGTTGTGAGTGAGCAATTCGGCTACTGCAATTCGGCTAGTTTGCTCTGGAGCCATCCCTTCCTGAGCTAAGAGAAAAATGTGTGAGCCGGAGGCTAAAAAACTGTGAGCTAGCTCACACTAACTCAGCTTAGAGGGAACACTGGACCCTGGTATTTTTGGCCACTGTGTGACAAAGTGTTGGACTGGATGGGTCGTTGCCCTGATCCAACACTGGCTTCTCTTATGTTCTTATGTTCAAAGTGGCAATCAGCATTTCCCTGGGCGTGTAAGAAAGGGCCACAAGAACTAAGCACTGAGGCAGCCCTTCCTGCCCTCCCTCTCATTGATCTGCCCAAGTTCACAGAATCAGCATGGCTGTCAGATGGCCATCGAGCCTCTGCTTGAAAACCTCCAAAGAAGGAGAGCCCACCGCCTCCCGAGGAAGCCTGTTCCAGTGAGGAACCGCTCTACCCATCAGGAAGTTCTTCCTGATGTTTAGCCAAAAACTCTTTTGATTTAATTTCAGCCTGTTGGTTCTGGTCCGACCTTCTGGGGGAACAGAAAACAACTCCGTACCATCCGCTAGATGACAGCCCTCCTGAAATTACAACTGATCTCCAGGTGGCAGAGACCAGTTCCCCTGCTTTTGAGGGTGGAATCTATGGCATTATATCATAAGAACATAAGAGAAGCCAATGTTGAATCAGGCCAATGGCCCATCTAGTTCAACACTCTGTCACACAGCAGCCAAAAATACCAGGTGCCAGCAGGAGGTCCAGCAGTGGGGCCAAGACACTAGAGGCCCTCCCACTGTTGCCACCCCCCAGCACCAAGAATACAGAGAATCGCTCATCCCAGCCTGAGAGTCCCTATCCATACCTTGTGGCTAATAGCCACTGATGGACTTCTGCTCCATATGTTTATCCCGCCCTCCCCAGGCTCTGCCCCCAAATTTCCAGATATTTCCCAGATGTTTGTCAACCCTATCAGGCACTATTTCTGCTTTCTGCAACAGCCAAAGTCTTTTACAATGTAATGAGGTAGTTCGGGGTTTTTTACTCTGTGACTGTGGTCACACACACGAAATAATCCACTTTCAATCCACTTTCAGTGCACTTTCCAACTGGATTTTGCCAGTTCACACCTGAGTTTTTCTGCAAAACATTTGCAGAAGTGTATACCCACGTCCCGGTTGGCTTTTTTGATCAGCGCAGCAGGCGGGGGGGCACCCACGGCTATTATTTGAAGGAATACCAAACTCAGCGACACGTGTGATAAAGCAACATTCATTCTGTACGGCAAAGAAGCTGCCAATAGTTCCTTCCGAGAATCTGTGCAACTTTACTCACGTTGGAAAGGCTCCTGCCAGATATCCTTCAATAACCGGTCAGCGTCTTCTTCCAGGTCTGTTTCGAGAGGGGCGTTAGAATGCCGAGGAGAAGGTGAGCTGGACCCGAGTTTCGAGGGAGGGCTGGACCCGACAAAAACAAAACGGAAGGGAAAGAGTCATTTACTTTATCGATCACTGCAACGGCACAACCCTGACTGAATAGTCCCCGATCCAGCACCTACTTAGAAGGAGTGGACTCTTTGAAGGTCTCATCAGGCGTCCCTGGAATTTTCTCACTGTTGTTCTGCTGAAGGGAGGCCGATGAAGAGTCTTGTCCCTGGTTGGATTTTGCGGTGCTGTGGCTTAGTCCCAGAAGGGAAGGAGCTTCCTTGCTCTGAGGCCCTGCAATAGAGGACAGATCGACGCTTCTATGAAGACAACTGGAGATGTCTTGAGACAGGGCCGGCCTCAGCATACTCTCTGGTGGACCAGTTGGCCGGGCCCAGGGCTTCTGGTAGAGCTAGGGATGCCAGATCCCCACTCTGGTTGGGGAGGGGGTCCCCCGCTGCCAGGCCCCACCTCTCTGCCACTGATCAGCTGACCGGCAGGGGGGACTTATCCCTCCCCAAAAAGGGAGGAGCACCCAACATTTCAGCAACGTGCCTATGTGACTCCAACATGATCTAGAAATGACATAGGACTGTTGGGGCATTGCTCTGGTTTGGGGGCAAAAATTCTATGGTATAAGCTCATTCCACCATAGAGTTTTTGCCCAAAAACCAGAGCAAAGCCCCAACTTGCCTATGTCACTTCCGGGCAGGCCCATAGCTAACATGGGGCCCACAGGGCCCGGCCCCCTAGTATTCCTTCCGGGCCCCCTCCTTTCTGGTCTGGCCTCAAATTAATATAATTAACTTTGATTTCATTAGTCGTGGCACTTGAAGAGCAACCGACCGATGGCCCTAATTTTTTTAAAGGCCTCTTTCTTTGTGATTCAATCCCCCTGCCCTTTTGCCCTACTGGAGTGACATAAATTTATAGTCCCTTGAGAGTGCTGCCCAGGCAAACCCCCTTTACCATTTGCGTTGTCCCCAGAAGACGCGAAGTTCCCTTCTCCTTTCATTCTGCAGCCCCCTTGGCTAGCATGAAAAAAAAATTCAGCTTTAACCCCCCAGAGGGTGCTGTTTTTACAGTTCCCACCTCCCCGAAGCTATGCACATTTCCCTGAAAGCAGCAGGGGAGAGAGATCTTGACAAGGCAGGACTTTTGAGCTCTCCCTCTGCCCATCTGGATCGTCTGTTCTATTTCCCCCCCCCCGGGTGCCAAGGAAACCGTAGATAGCAAACAAAGAGAGGGGGGATTCTGATGCGTCTGCTCTGCCTTTGCATAGATTCTGAAGGTCTGGCCTGCTTCTGCAAGGGACGGGCAGTATTTTTCAGGAACTGGATGGCCATTTTCCACGTTTGTACAGAACGTGGGGAAACGTTTTTCCTCTCCGATTACAGGCCCCATTTCTGTTGTTGCCAGAGGGAAGCGCAAAAGCAGAAACCACCCTGCAGAGGTAAAGCAGGAGAAGAACAAGCAGAGGGGACGTAGTGCCACCATGTCCCTGCCGTAAGCAGAAGGGGAGTTCTACTTCAAGAGGGTGGGCCTCCACAGAATCTTAATCCAGACTGACGGATCGTAACACAAGCACAAGGCAAAAAAAAAAATCATTTCGACGAAAATAAATCTGAGATTTCGTTTCGAAATGTGTATATTGCCTTCTGTTAACCTCACACGAATAAAGGTCAAAAGAGATCCCACCTCCCAGGTAGGCCAGGCCCAGCCTGGGTTCCACCCCTGAACATAAATCTATAGCCTGAATCAGCCAGTCAGCTAAAAAAAACCCAACAACTGATAACTGTGTAGTGTTTTGAAAACAAGAGGTGACAAGATGGCAGTGAGGGAAGGCCACATCTGTGTGCAGTTCTGGAGGCCTGAGTTCAAAAAGGATGTGGACAGAATGGGGCGGGTGCAGAGGAGAGCGACGAGGATGACCCGGGGGGGTGGGGCCTGGAGACCAAGAAGCCCTGTGAGGAAAGGCTGAGGGACTTCTTGGGAGTGTTCAGCCTGGGGAAGAGGAGGCTGAGGGGGGACAGGATGGCTCTCTTGAAGTATCTGAAGGGCCGTCGCTCAGAGGAGGGCAGGGAGCTGTTCCGGTTGGCAGCAGAGGAGAGGACTCAAAATTATGGGTTTTAATTAAGGCCGGGAAGGTACCGGCTGGATCTTAGGAAAAACTTTTTGACAGTCAGAGTCGTGCAACAGTGGAACCAGCTGCCTAGGTTGGTGGTGAGCTCCCCGTCCCTGGCAGTCTGTAAGCAGCAGCTGGACAAACCCTTGTCAGAGAGGCTCTAGGCGGATCTTGCATTGAGCAGGGGGTTGGACCAGATGGCCTGTCTGGCCTCCTCCAGCTCTGTGATTCTGTGATTCTGTGACTTTGGTAGTTCCTCCATCCCCCCAGGAAGGACCTGCCCCCCATGGAAAAACCCTGATTCTGCAATCCTAAGAACACTTCCCTGGGTGTGAGGATAATTCAGTCAAATGGGACTGACTTCTGAATGGATCTGCTTAGGCTTGCTCCCTTATTACCCCCTCCCCGTCTGCTATTTTCATAGATCAAGAGGGGCAGCCGTGTTGGTCCATCTGCAGCAATAGAAAAGAGCAGGAATCAAAAGAGCAGGAATCCAGGAGCCCCTGAAAGACTAAAGAAAATTGTCTCAGGGGATGAGCTCTCGTGAGTCGCCGCTCACTTCTTCAGGTACAGCTAGAATGTGATAGATCAAGATGGGGGGCCGCCTTAGTCTGCCTGCAGCAGTAGAAAAGAGCAAGCACCTTCAAGACTAACGAAATTTGTGGCAGGAAAAGAGCTTACAGATATGCCTGCATTCTACACTAACAGACCTGTTGCCGTAGACAGATAGATCAAGATGGGGAGCTGTCGTTAGTCTGTCTGTAGCGGTCGACAAGAGCAAGAGTCTGGCAGCACCTTAAAAACTAACAACATTTGTGGGAGGGGAGGAGCTTTTGTGAGTCACTTGCTCACTTCTTTGGATGTATTTGACGAAGGGAGCCGTGACCCAGGAAAGCTCCTGCCCAACGTTGTTAGTCTTCAAGGAGGCTACCGGACCCTCGCCCTTTCCCACTGCTCTTTCCGTAGACAGCCTTTTCAAAAGGCAAGTGGCATCCCCAACTAAATTGTCTCCACCTCTTCTCTGTTAGGGTTGCCAACTCTGGGTTGGGAAGTTCCTGGAGATTTGGAGGCAGCGCCTTGGGAAGGTCAGGGTTTGGGGGAAAGGAGGGACTTCAGTCGGCTATAATGTCATCAAATCCTCCCTCCAAAGCATCCATTTTCTCCAGGGGAACTGTTCTCTGTCATCTAGAGATCCGTCGCAATTCCGGAAGATCTCCAGGCACTTCCTGGAGATTGGCAGCCCTATCTCTACTCCAAGTAACCGCATTCCTGACGTCCAAATATAGCTGCCAACTGACCACAAAAGAAACCAACCTGGAGGGATCCTGTGCCTTCAAGTGTAGACATCTGCAACTGAAGGTTTCTCAACATGGAGGGAGGCATTTTCACCTGCTATTTTCTGCACATCTGGCTATTGTCAAAGGAACGGGGGCCTGTAAAGAGTCAGTTTGGTGTTGTGGTTAAGAGCGCGGACTCTACTCTGGGAGAACCAGGTTTCATTCCCCACTCCTCCACATGCAGCTGCCGGTGTGACCTTGGGTCACTGCACAAGTCCTCTCACAGAGCTGTTCTCTCAAGGGCAGTTCTTGAGAGAGCTCTCTCAGCCCCCACCTACTTCACAGGGTGTCTGTTGTGGGGAGAGGGAGGGAAAGGAGATTGTAAACCGCGCTGAGACTCCTTCTGGTAGTGAAGGACAGGGTATAAATCCAATCTCCTCTTCTTCTAAAAATTGTGATAACCCAAATCCGCTTTCCTGATATCCTCCTCTCTCCAGTCCCATTCTAACCAGAGCGCAGCAACTAGGAGAAGGACGATTATATTACTGATTCTTGAAACCCGGTGGAGCCTGCGGTACAGTCATTTCGTGAAGAAGTCTATGCCAGAAAGCATCCAAGCATAGGATGCAGTTAATAACTGGGAAGTCCAAAGGACTCGCGGGATCTCTTTTAATTACAATGAGGTCTTTATTAGTATAGTTCTGTATTTCTGAAGACCACTCGAACAATTAGGCAAGACATAACACCACTCGTTCCCAGATGGATTCCCGGTGAAGTTAGGCGGGAAAGAGGAGACAGCTCGGTTGCACCGAAGCACTCCGCTTTAAGTGGTTTCGGTCCCATCAAACTCAAGAGATGTAATCACTGTTGGAAATAATGTGTGTTGCAAGGTCTAAATTCTGTCATTAAAAGGCTAATGTTTAGACTGACCTGGAAGGGAACCTGGCACAAAGCCAATGGGGAGAAAGCCCGGGAAACTGGAGTCTATTTACTAACAATCATTGGTTAATGTATTCAGGTGATTTCCTTCTAGGGGTCAAAAAGAAAGAAGAATCTCCATTACCAACCATGTAGTCTGTCTGTCTGTTGTTGCACTTAGTAACAGCAAGGATGTAGCCTTAAGTGTTTGTTGTTTTGTAGATTTCCCATCTACCTTTCCCTTTAGAAATAAAGATTTTTACACAGAAAGAAAGTGCCTCCTCTCCAGTGAACAAAGATCCACTGCAAACTCTGAATATCTATTTTTACCAAATTTTCAAACAATCACGTCAAGTTGCTGTAGATTTTCCGGGTTGCGTGGCTGTGACTGGCATCCTCAGAGGTATAACACAGAAAGATGGAGTACTCTCTGTGTCAAGGTGAGAAGAAAAATGGTAGGCAGGTAATTTATATCTACTCCAGAAGGTCAGGTCCTATTTGCTAAGTGGACAGCAACTAGGCCAGGTGATGGGGGACAGGCAGCATTTGCAAAGGAGAGCCACCGGAGAAGAAAACATGGATTTTCTTTTATTTAATGGGAAGATTTCCTGCAGAACCTCGGAAGTGCTTCACAGGACTGTGGTCAGTAGGAAAAACAGTTTAGCAGTATGACTGCTAACCTTCTGGCAGGGCCTGGAGGTCTCCCGTCTCCTGCTATTACAAGTGATCTCCAGACAATAGAGATCAGTTCCCCTCGAGAAAATGGCTGCTTTGGAGGGTGGAATCTATGGCATTATATCTAGCTGAGGTCCACCCTCCAGGCTCCGCCCCTAAAATCTCCAGGTATTTCTCAACCCAGAGATGGCAAGCCTACTTAGCTGGGAATCTCTCTACCGAGTGAGATTTTCTCCCTAGCTCACTGGTGGCTGAAATGAGGACGGGATTCTGAATTTGGACATTTTGAATTTGGACAGACAGTCTGCCCATAGGCCATCAGACTGCAATGCTTCTAGTGGCCTGCTGGTGGCAGCCGTGAGTAAGCACGATTTGTGAAAAGGAATGAGGGGGATAGAGCTGGAAAGGTAAACCCTTTATTGTTGTCTATCGGCTTGAGCTCTCAGCCAGCTGAGTGAAATGAACATGAACGGTCATTCAGCCGGAGCCTGTTTTCTCAATGGAATGCCACAGTGGGACAAGGTGGACACAATCAAAGCCAGAAGCAGATCACAGCACGTCACTGTGAATGTTCTTCCAACCCATTCATTGAATAGTCTGCAGAAGAGAAATCTGGATTGGTTCTTTCTTTGTGTCTGGCTGTCAGGGGCTGTTAACGGGCGTCTTGCTTAGTCTGGGATCGATGGGTTTCTCAACTCAAACTGGGAATCAAGTGAGCACGCGTTGTTCTCATATTATTCTCTGCGATCCTTCCTGCTTCCAGCCCCCAACCATTAATATCAAAAGCCTTGTTCCCATGTTACAGCAAACCCGTCCCTATTCTGGATGTACACGCATACATCTGTTTAAAGAAGGAACCCACTTTGTAATTGAAACTGGGGACCAGCTCCTGGATCAACTTGGGGTTTCTATCACAAGTTCAGCTGTACATGCATTGAGTGTAACATGAGGATTACTCACCATGATTTTTCCATTTTTTTTTAAATCCACAATGCAGCATGAAGATTTCTGGTGCACCAATTACTTAAATTACCTAAATTGTCATTCTGCCATTGAAAATGTGAGCAGAGAAACATAATCTTGGAAGTAGAGTCACCAGCCTCTAGGTCAGGAGATCTCCCGGGATTACAAGTGATCTCCCAACGACAGAGATCAGTTCCCCTGGAGAAAATGGCTGCTTTTAAAGGGGGAACTCTATGGCCTTCTACCCTACCGAGGCCCCTCCCATCACTCTCCCGAGGGTCGACTTCCAAATCTCCAGGGATTTCCCTGCCCAGAGCTGGCAACCCAACTCGGAAGAGGCCTGGAGAGACACTTACTGTCAGGGGGTTTGACACAGAGCTGCACAGGTTAATCATTTTTGTTGTTGTTCAGACACACTGTCACAGACTCTTTGCGACCCCGTGGACCACATCACACCAGGCCCTCCTGTCCTCTGTCATCCTCCAGAGTTTGCTCAGTTTCATGTCCGTTGCATCGATGACACTGTCTAACCATCACCTCCTTTGCCATCCCCTTCTTCTTTGACCTTCAATCTTTCCCAGCATCAGGGTCTTCTCCAGTGAATGCTCCCTTCTCATTGGGTGGCCAAAGTATTTGAGCTTCAGCTTCAGGGTCTAGCCTTCCAGGGAACAGTCAGGGCTGATTTCTTTTAGAATTGAATGATTCGATCTCCTTGCACTCTGAGGGACTCTCAAGAGTCTCCTCCAGCACCACAGTTCAAAAGCATCTATTCTTCAGCGCTTGGCCTTCCTTATGGTCCAGCTCTCACAGCCGTACATTACTACTGGGAATACCATTGCTTTGGCCATACGGACTTTTGTTGGCAGGGTGGTGTCTCTTTATTATGCTGCCTAGGTTTGCCGTAGCTTTCCTCCCAAGGTGTGTTAATCAGGTGTGAAAAAGCAGCCTTTAGAGGAAGCTGCGGTGCTCCTCTTTCTCCCACAGATGGCGCTCTGGTTGTTTTAACAAAGAGATGCAGAAGGCAAGGACAGTGATCTCCATAGACCAGCCCATCGGTGGTCGTCGTTACCAGAGCTTGCTCTTTGTGACTGCAGAGGTACATAAAACAAGCCAAAATGAGGCCCTTAAAACAAGGAAACACATGAATATGGGTTCACGTTGCAGGACTGCCACACATGAAGAGTTATCTTTTTAAAAAAGAACCCCTGTCATCCTCCCCAGATAATAATAATAATTAAAATATGAAGATGTTTTTGTGGGATGTCGGAAGATGGAGAACATCTGTGATTTCTGAATCTACAGTGGAGTTTGATAACAGGTCTCTGCTTTCTCTCCGTAACCTGCCGAAGCAGAGATGTAGCTTTTTGAATCAGGCGCTTTCAAACATCCTGATTCATAGTGCCCTGGTAAAATTCCAGTTGCTCTGATTTTAAAGCAGCAAGGTTTTCACTTGGCACTAGACCTGGCTTTGTCACGGACACTGGGGAAGGAGTACCATGTTTGACTCCGGTGGTGGCACCTTTGAGACCCACAAAGGTTTACTCAAAGTATAAGCTTTTATGAGGAGGAGGAGGAGGAGGAGGAGAAGGAGGAGGGGGGGGAGGGGGGAGGGGGAGGAGGAGGAGGAGGAGGGGAGGGGAGGGGGAGGGGGGAGGAGGAGGAGGAGGAGGAGATTTATACCCTGCCCTTCACTACTTGAAGGAGTCTCAGAGTGGTTTACAACCACTTTCCCTTCCTGTCCCCACAACAGGCACCTTGTGAGGCAGGTGGGGCTGAGAGAGCTCTGAGAGAACTGCTCTTGAGAGAACAGCTCTGAGAGAGCTGTGACTGACCCATGGTCACCCAGCAGGTGCATGTGGAGGAGTGGGGAATCAAACCCGGTTCTGCCACTCGTTAACCACGACACCAAACTAGCTCTCAAGGAGGCATCACAGAGACTTCTGCTACACGGGGACATGAAACTCTGCACTCTTCATATAGTTGCCTCGTGACAAAACTGGAAACTGCTGCACTTGGGCTCAGTTCAGACACTGCAAGGAAACACAGTTTATACCCACTACGGTTAGCCTGACTGTAGCCATTCCTCTATGTGTCTCTCAGCCCAGGATCTGAGGATGGTTCCTTAACCACAGTTCGGCTCTCATTCCACAAGGCCCCCGACATGAGTTTGGTTGGGACTCTCTCAGCCCCACCTACCTCACAAGGTGCCTGTTGTGGGGAGAGGAAGGGAAGGCGATTGTGAGCCATTTTGATACACTTGAGGCTGCCAGGTGACTTTGGGCCAGTTACAATTCTCTCAGAACGCTCTCAGCCCCATCTAGGCTTCCCAAGAACTTACCGCGTGCCGGCGGGGGATGGATACGTCCTCGCAGGACCATCCCCAGGGGAAGGAGAGGCGCAGAGCACCATGCCGGGCCGCCCGGAAGGGGACGTGGGACGTTACAATGGGGCTGGAAACTCGATGGTACCATCGAGTTTTCAGCCCCATCGAGGCATTGTGAGCCAGTTTGACCTGAGGCTGCCGGGGGATGGGCCAGTACAATCCTCAGAACGCTCTCAGCCCCATGCCGTCGGCCTGGAAGGGACGGTAGGCGGACGCTGCTGGCACCGGGGCTGGAAACTCGATGGTACCATCGAGTTTCAGCCCCATTGCCAGAGCGTCACCTGGTATCACTTCCTGGCAATGGCACCATGCCGTCGCCTGGAAGGGACGGTGGCGGCAGCTCTGGCAATGGGGCTGGAAACTCGATGGTACCATCGAGTTTTCAGCCCCATTGCCAGAGCGTCACCTGGTATCACTTCCTGGCAATGGCATGGTGCGTTACCAGGAAGACTGGTCCGGCCAGGGAGCATTCGTCCCTCACCCCCACATTTGATCACATGAGGCTGCAAGTGACTGTGGGCAGTTACAATCTCTCAGACGCTCTCAGCCCCATCTACTTCACAAGGTGCCTGTTGAGGGGAGAGGAAGGGAAGGCGGTTGTAAGCTGCTTTGAGACACATGAGGCCTGCCAGGTGACCTTGGGCCAGTCACAGTTCCATCAGAACTCTCTCAGCCCCACCTGCCTCACAAGGTGCCTGTTGTGGGGAGAGGAAGAGAAGGAGATTATAAGCAGCTTTGAGATTCCTTAGGGTAGAGAAAAGCTGGGTACAAAAAGCTACTCTTGAGAGCCAGTGTAGTGTAAAAAGTGGCAGACTCGAGTAATCAGCTCTGCTTCCCCACTCCTCCACATGAAGCCTGCTGGGCAGCCTGGTGTAGTGGTTCAGAGTGGCAGAACAGGGTTTGATTCCCCATGCCTCCACATGCACCTGCTGGGTGACCATGGGTCAGTCACAGCTCTCTCAGACTCTAATCTGGAGAATGGAGGTTGATTCCCCACCTCTCCCCCACATGAAGCCAGCTGGGTGACCTTGGGCCAGTCACAGCTCTCTCAGAGCCCTTCTCTCAAGGGCAGTTCTTGCAGAGGTCTCTCAGCCCCACCTGCCTCACAGGGTGCCTGTTGTGGGGCTCTTTAGCTTGGAGGAACGACAGCTGAGGGGTGACATGATCGAGGTTTATAAGATTATGAATGGGATTGAGCAGGTTGAGAAAGAAGTACTTTTCTCCCTTTCCCACAATACAAGAACTCGTGGGCACTCCATGAAATTGCTGAGCAGTCGGGTTAGAACGGATAAAAGGAAGGACTTCTTCACCCAAAGAGGGATTAACCCATGGAATTCACTGCCACAGGAGGTGGTGACAGCTACAAGTATGGACAGTTTCAAGAGGGAATTAGATAAACATATGGAGCAGAAGTCCATCCAGTGGCTATTAGCCACAGGGTATAGATGGGAACTCTCAGTCTGGGGCAGGTGATGCACTCTATTCTTGGTGCTGGGGGGGCAGCAGTGGGAGGGCTTCTAGTGTCCTGGCCCCACTGCTGGACCTCCTGAGGGCACCTGGTATATTTTGGCCACTGTGTGACAGAGTGCTGGACTAGATGGGCCATTGGCCTGATCCAACACTGGCTTCTCTTATGTTCTTACGTTCAGGAAGGGAAGGCGATTGTAAGCTGCTTTGAGAATCCTTATTGTTAGAGAAAAGCAAAAGCTACTCTTCAGAGCCAGTGTGGTGTAAAGAGTGGTGGACTTGAGTCTGGAGCACTGGGTTTGAGTCTCCCACCCCTCCTCCACATGAAGCCAGCTGGGTGACCTTGGAATCAGTCCAAGTTCTCTCAGAACTCTCACAGGGCACCTGTTCTGGGGAGGGGGAGGGAAGGCGATTGTAAGCCACTTAGAGATTCCTCAAGGTAGGGAAATGTGGGGTATAAAAACCAGGTCTTCTTCTTCTTCTTCTTCTTCTTCTTCAGCCTGGCTGCACATGCTACCCATGCTGCCCACCAGGGAAAGGGTATATGAGTGACGCAAGTGGATGGAACATAGGTGGTGGGAGAGCTCACAGGGGAAGGGATGCATAAGTGGGCAGTGTGGAAGAGTCACAAAAGTAGGTGAGCAAGTGGGAAAAAAGAGGTGCAAAGGGAGGGGTCAGAAGGCCATAACTATAGTGGAGCACCTCAGGGGCCTGGCCCCCCAACTTACTGCCAAGGCCCCCCGACTTCCCATCCAGCCCAGGCCCTGTGACTTTCAATTTTTAATTTTATTTGTTGTGCTCCCTTGGGGTGGCAGGGTGCCCCCAAATTAAAAAATCCTGGCTACGGGCCTGGGTGGCAGCAGGGAGGGGGTCCCTGAGCACCCTTTGCCCAGTGCCCCCCAAAATCTGGAACCGGTCCTGCCTCTATGTACTGCTAGAGTGCACAAAAGTTTCCCCAACTAGGCCAAGAGCAGCTCCCTGGGGGTGTTCCAGGTCAGGAAAAGGGGCCGGGGGAGGCCGAAGCTCCCTCCCCCACGTGCTGTGGCCCCACCATCGCCGTTCCGAAGAAAATAGATTCTGGTGGGGGTAGCCATGTTGGTCTGAAGCAGCAGAACCAAGTTCGAGTCCAGCGGCACCTTCAAGACCAATGAAGCATAATTCTGGGCATCAGCATTCATGTGCATGCACATGAAAGCTTATACCTTGAATAAAAGCTCTGTTGGTCTTAGAGGTGCCATTGGACTCGAATTTTGTTTTCCGGTTTCAGAGGAAAGTTTCCCTTGACCGCCAGCCCTGTGTGGAACGGCTTCCCCTCTCTCCAGTTTTCATTTCGCCGAGGAACGTTCCTTTCTTCCGAGAGAGCCCATCAAGTATGCATGCAGCATACGGAGGGAAAAGGCATTTGAAACCGGACCCCGTCGCTGCAGAAGAAACCGGGTTCAAAGGCAGACAGATCCCTCGGGAGGATAAAGCGATGTCAGAGCTTGCTGAATGGATGACTCTGTACCTGTTTGGAAGACCGATGGCATCACAAAGACCTTCTCTCCCCCACCTTCCTGCTTCCAGGTTGCAGTTTGCCAAAGCGGAGGAGAAAAAAGAGACATATTTGGAAATGATGTAATGAAAGGAAAAGTTTCTGCCTATTTTATTTTTTTAAGTCAGTCTCTAGAAAGAGGTGCGTTGTTAGCAGATGGGCTGTTCTTAATGGGGCAGATTTTAAGTGAATGTTTGTACCGTTTGGCCTGAGCCTCGTGGTTTTGCACGGGGTCACGACCCTTGAAGCCCCCTCCCTCTCCTGAAACCTGCATCTGATGTGGGCCAAAGAGCTGCTAAGGAAAGGCGGGTGTAGAGCACCATCAAATCGCAGCTGACTTACGGTCACAACAGCAAGGCATATGAGAAGCAGAGGTGGTTTGCCATCGCCTTCCTCTGCAGGGTCTGCCTGGGTGGTATCCAAGTGCTGACCCTGCTTAGCTTCCGAGAGCCAATGAAATTGGGCTTCCCGATCTTAGTTGTTGTTCAGTCGCAAGGTCGAGTCCAACTCTTCACAACCCCATGGACCACATCACGCCAGGCCCTCCTGTCTTCCGTCGTGCTCCGGAGTTTGCTTAATTTCATGTTCGTTGCATCGATGACACTGTCTAACCATCACATCCTTTGCCGTCCCTTTCTTCTTTGACCTTCAGTCTTTCCCAGCATCAGAGTCTTCTCCAGTGAGTGCCCCCTTCTCATTGGGTGGGCAAAGTATTTGGGCTTCAGCTTCAGTGTCTGGCCTTCCGGGGAACAGTCACGGTTGATTTCCTTTAGGATTGACTGCTTCGGTCTCCTTGTAGTCCAAGGGACTCTCAAGAGTCTTCTCCAGCACCATAACTCAAAAGCATCTATTCTTCGGCACTCAGCCGAAGTCCAACTCTCGCAGCCATACAGTACTACTGGGAATACCATCGCTTTGATCCATATGGGCCATACGATCTTAGAGGCCCCCCTCCCCCATTTTCATCAGCTCTGCATGGAGGAGTGAAAGAGGAAAAGACTGTTGACATCTCTCTTTTTCTTTCACAGAGAAAATCCGTTGCCTCCGAACCTCATCTGTGCACGTCCACAACTGTCTTAATTGACACAATGACTTTATTGGCATAAACAAGAAGAAAGACACAACATGGCAAATGGACAGAGAATTCCAATTATAAAATCCATCAGACATCAGACAGGAAAGCTAAACTTTTGCTCCCTGATTGTTATGGCAGCCAAAAGGTACCTTGCAACCAAACCTGTAATATGGCAACATCGGTCAGATAGTAAAAAGGCACTTTGCCTCAGATAAACCATTAAAGTTAGACATAATAGGTTTGATTATATGGTGGACTCTAATCTGGGAGAACCGGGTTTGATTCAAGTAAAGTTATTTTCTTTTTCAAACATACACATGGACTCTTGACTTTTTTTCATTGCTCTGCTGATTTAATCTCTGCTAAAGAATATTTTTCTAAGAATACCTTTGAGGTACAAATCTCCCTCCTGCTCTAATCTAGGAGAGCTGGGTTTGATTCCCCACTCCTCCACATGTAGCTGCTGGTGTGACCTTGGGTCACTCACAAGTTCTCTCCGAGCTGTTCTTTCAAGGGCAGATATCGAGAGAGCTCTCTCAGCCCCACCTACCTCACAGGATGTCTGTTGTGGGGAGGGGAAGGGAAAGGAGATTGTAAACTGCTCTGAGACTCCTTCAGATAGTGAACGGTGGGGTATAAATCCAATCTCCTCCTCCTCCTCTTCCTCCTCTTCTTCTTCTTCTCCCCTCTTTGCTCTCATGCAGTTAAGAGGCACCATCAAATAAGATCTGATGGCTTCAGAGGGTAACTGTTCTGGACTGCTGTAGAAGATTGAAATCCGAGTCCAGTAGGACCTTAGAGACCAAAAAGATTTTAGGGGATATGAGCTTTCAAGAGTCAAGGCTTCCCTCATTATATATCTGACCCCGCATCTGACAAAGGGAACTTGGACTCTCAAAAGTTGATACCCCAAAAAATCTTTTTGGTCTCCGAGATGCTACTGGGCTCCAATCTAGAGCATCAAATAACGGACAATGGATCCATTGCTTGCTTTCTGCACCTGGGCAGTCAGCAGCATCTATTTGGGAAGCTGGCTGGAGCACGTTGTGGGGTACTGTTGGGTTTAGCCAGCTGAACGACACTTCAGTAATTCTGGAGTTCACTTTGTTAGTCAACAGGAAGTCACGTGTGTTTACTGTAACCAATCTGTTATCACGTGAGAAAAGCCCGCGACTCTTGTAGGAGGTCTGTAGTTAAACGACCTGAACTTTAGCGTTGTGATTGGAAAACCAATGTATTGGCTATTTTGCATATTGGGGTCTCTTCCCTGTCTTTGTTTGCTTGGAGAAGAGACGCCATTCTTCTAGGCTGCGGTCACCCACACAAAATAATCCACTTCCAATCCACTTTCAAAGCACTTTCGAATTGGATCTTGCCAGTTCACACAGTAAAATCCAATTGGAAAGTGCATTGAAAGTGGATTATTGCACGGTGTCTGTTGTGGGGACAACAGTTTTTTTAGCTACAAACATGTAGGATTTAGAGTTTGTTGTTTTAAATCCCGTTTACCTTTCCCTTGTTTGTTCAAGTAATTTCTTTTCAAGTTATTTTCTTTTTCAAACATACAGATGGACTCTGACTCTTTTTCATTGCTCTGCTGATTTAATCTCTGCTAAAGAATATTTTTTCTAAGAATACCTTTCAGGTACAAATCTCCCTCCCTCCCTCCCTCCCTCCCTCCCTCCCTCCCTCCCTCCCTCCCTCTGTCTCTGTCTGTCTGTCTGTCTCTGCCAAAGTCTGGACAGGATATGCCCTTATGCACTCTTCACATCACTTCTGGTCACTTTAAACTGATATTCCTCAGTTTGGTGTAGCGGTTTAGGAGCGTGGACTCTAATCTGGGAGAACCGGGTTTGATTCCCCACTCCTCCACATGCAGCTGCTGGTGTGACCTTGGGTCAGCCACAAGTTCTCTCAGAGCTGTTCTCTAAGGAGCAGTCCTTGAAAGAGCTGTCTCAGCCCCACCTACCTCACAGGGTGTCTGTTGTGGGAAGGGAGAAGAGATTGTAAACTGCTCCGAGACTCCTTCGGGTAGTGAAGGGCAGGGTATAAATCCAATCTCCTCTTCTTCTTCTGTTCATATACTGTATTTTTAAAAATCTGGTTATCTGATTATTTGGGATGTCTCCCCCCCCATACCAGTTAGCAAGACAAATGGGGAAAGCACTGTAGTTATCATTCGTGAATGGAAACCCTAACACCTTGGAAGCATACAGCTGTGCTCAAAACAGAGGACTGCAGTTATATTTACGACTGGCCATTCAGTCCCAAGGAAGCATCTTCTGCCAAATGGATGGATTACACATCTGGAGGCCACAACGGCAGAGGAAAAACTCATTCGGAGCAGACACGGAGGCTGACACCTGCACAATTGCTTGGCTTTCCAAAACACCCGCACAGAATTAAGAGTCACAGCCTGGTTTGGAGGGCTGGTTCTTCTCCCCCCCCACCCCGCAAGGTGAAGGTCCTTATTCCGACAGGACCCCAAGAGAGAAACAGCACAGGATTACCAAGTCATCGAGCCCACCTGCCCTGCTGGCGAAAGCTTTTCCCCTTGAACTGTTAGAATCCGTATTGAAACTGAACGCAGTGGAAGGCTGAGGGAGGGAGAATCGGCCTCCGCACGCCGAACAGTCGCTCTTTGCTTGGATTTTTGCATTTGCAGATGGATTCGCAACCCTCCATCGTGACGGATGATGACCTTAACAGATGGTCTGGTACTTGGAAGCACTTCAGTCCTGCCCCAAGGATGGACAGTTCGTAGCATTTTTCATCTGCTTCGTCTTCCCCTTTGGGGCAGGGAAACAAAACACCAAGGAACGGTGACGTCTCTAGATTTCAGTGGGATTAGGCGTATTTAACTTTGGTTGGGTCACGGCCGCAGAACGTGGATGCAGTTCTGAAATTTCAGTTTTATCCCCCCCCCCCCCCGGTGTGATCTGATACGAAGAACACATTTTCTAAACAGTTCCTCCATTCTGCACTTAGAAGGTCGATTACTGGGGGAGTCCATAATAAGGAGAAACAAAAATTGAAGTTCCAGCAATGAACGGTCAGCAGCAGGAAGCTTGCAATTATACAAAGACAGCTAATAGCAGACTTCGCACGCAGGGCATGCATGCGTTCCAGTTCATGCAAAACCAGAGGACAGAGGATGGGGAAGACGAAGAAGAGTTGGTTTTTATACCTCCGCTTTCCTCTACCCTAAGGAGTCTCAATGTGACCTACAGTCTCCTTCCCTTCCTCTCTTCAAGACGGGCACCTTGTGAGCAGGGCTGGCCCCAGCTTCTTTTGCACCCTAGGTGAGGATCCCTTCTGGCGCCCCCCACCCCCCCGTGTGCAGTGTTCCCTCCGGCTCACAGGGTTTTGTCTTAGCTCAGGAAGGGATGGCTCCAGAGCAAACTAATTGATGCACGAGCCAAACACTCGCTCAGAACTTGAATGCCAGCAGCTCACAAAGTAGAATTTTTGCTCACAGGACTCCGCAGCTTAGAGGGAGCACTGCCCATGTGCCCACCAATTTTAGGAAGAATGAAAAACACAATCTTTGAAATTGCTAATTTCTTGCACTTGTGTAACCTTGCCGCATCCGGCTGGAGCCTCCAGTCCCTGGAGAGAGTGCCTGGCTCTCCTCCCTGCCCTGGGGGCAGCCCCAAGGCTGGGCTCCCTTCCCACAGGGGCTCCCCGGCTCCGGGCTGCCTTGCCGCAGCACCATGCAACAAAGCGAGCTCTCCCAGGCAGGCGAGGAGAGGGATGGAGGGCGCCCAGTGTCACCCACTCAGTGTGCCCGTCTGCCGTTCCAAGCGGGCGCTGGCCAGCTCATCAGCTCACGACACCACCCCGCGCGGGTCAAGCTAGTGAAGGATGAGCAGCGCTTCCCCAACCCGGAGCCTAATGCCCAAAGCTGGGGAGGCGGAGCCGACGAGAGGAGGAGCTGCCCAGCCACGCAGCCAGGTGGAAAAAAAATGGGTGACGCCGGCTGCCTTTGTCGGGGCATGCTGCTTCAGCCCTGGCACCTATTTTTTCCCAGCCAGAGAAGGCCCCCCCCCCGGGTGGCACGCCTTGATGGAGGAATGGCACACCTCCAGTCGCCCCGGAATATCCCCCCCTAAAAAAGGTAATGTGCTCCGACTGCATGGCTTTTAGCGGGGGGAGAGCGGGCACAGTTCTGCGCCCTGATGATCAGCCCACCCTAGGTGAACGTCTAGCTCATCTAGTGAACAGGCCGGCCCTGCTTGTGAGGTAGGTGGGGCTGAGAGAGTTCTGAGAGAACTGGGACTGGCCCAAGCTCACCCAGCAGACCTCATGTGGAAGAGGAGGAAGAGGAGGAGATTGGATTTATACCCTGCCCTCCATTACCCAAAGGAGTCTCAGAGCGGCTTACAAACTCCTTTCCCTTCCCCCTCCCCACCACAGACACCCTGTGAGGTAGGTGGGGCTGAGAGAGCTCTTTCGGGGACTGCCCTTGAGAGAACAGCTCTGAAGCAACTTGTAACTGACCCAAGGTCACTCCAGCAGCTGCATATGGAGGAGGGGGAAATCAAGCCTGGTTCTCCCAGATTAAGGTCCATGCTCCTAACCACTACACTAAACTGGCTCTCAAAACCCAGAAGTGATGCTAGTCCTCTGTAGGAATCTCCAGAAACTCTATGGTACCCCCCACCCCAGGTTTTCCTGGAAGTAACATCATACTGTCACTGCCAGCCACCTCCCCATATCTCCGCCCCACCCCTCGTCTCTGGCTGGTTGTCACACTGTACCCGCAAGCTGTCTGGCAACCCCTTAACGTTGCTGCCTTGAATCATCTTGTTATCACCATAATCAGGACAAGCGGAGGTGGAGCGTTAACAGCACAGGGAAATGTCCTCACACAACCGCACTGGCAGTGTGAGCCACCGATGAGAGCTAGCCGAAACCACCATATTTTGGCCGCCTTCTTGTGTTGTCATTGCTGGGAATGGGTCTGACCCCGCCTAGCAGATGTTTCAGCCGAGCTGGATGAATTTCCCACACCAACCCGAAAACTAAGGGACTTGTGTTGCTCTCGGGTTCCTTCTCTCTTCTTACGCTCATTCCCACCTCCTGCAACGAAACCCTACCCCACACCTCACAGCCAACTCTTCTTAAAAAGGTAAAGGTTCCCTTGCTCGAAAGCCAGTCGAATCCGACTCTAGGGTTGCGGTGCTCATTTCCGTTTCCAAGACGAAGAGCCAGCGCTGTCCGAAGACGTTTCCGTGGTCATGTGACCGGCATGACTAAACACCAAGGTGCACGGAACGCTGTTACCTTCCCACCAAAGTGGTACCTATTTATCTACTTGCAATTTCTTGCTTTCGAACTGCTAGGTTGGCAGGAGCTGGAACTAGAGACGGGCGCTCACTCCGTCATGCGGCACCCGGGTCTCGAACTGCTGAACTACCAACCTTCCACAGCCTGCAGTTCAGCGTCTTAACCACTTGAGCCACCGCAGCTCCTCCAACTCTTCTTGGTGACCATTAATCTCTGAACACCCACACTGGTTTCAGCCCTAGAAATGTTGAACTGAACCGAAATGGAGTGACATGAAACTGCCTTATACTGAGTCAGGCCATCAGGCCATCGTGGTCAGTATTGTCTACCTAGACTGGCAGCGGCTCACCAAGGTTTCAGGCAGAGGTCTTCCACATCTCCCTACTGCCCAGTCCTTTTTAGCTGGAGATGCTGGAGATTGAACCAGGGACTTTGTGCATGCCGAGCAGAGGCTCTGCTATTGAGTCACAGCTAGGGATGGGCAAGAACCAGGAAAATGCAGTTTGTGAAGGTTTCATGGCATGCGTAGTTCGTGAGCCATGAATTATCAGGAACTTTTAGCGGCTAAATGAACCAATTCAGTTCATGAGGTTCGTGATGCGGTAGAACACCCGTCCCCAATGTGCTAGAGTCACCAAGCTTGCAGGAAATCTCCAGCTGACTCTGTTCTACCTATCTTCCAAGTTTGGTGAAGATTGGATTTACGGGGTTTGAATTACAGACCCTCAAAGGAGGTGCTTCCAGAAAGTGCTTTCTGGGGAAATGACAGGCACAGGTTCAGAAGGTTCAGGAGTGTATAGAACAGATCCCATGCAAGCTAGACACCAAACTTGCAGGGGAAATGTGGCTGACACTCCTCTACCTGCCCTCCAAGTGCGGCACTAATTGTATTTACAGGGTCTGAGTTACAACCCCCCAAAGAAGGTGTTCCATCCCCCATTGTTTCCAGTGGAGAGGGGAAAAACAGACAAAAAAGCAAAGGTAGTAGAAGCCCAGCAGAACCAAATCAAAGTCCCAGATAATCTTTGCAGCAGAAACTGAAAGTGCTGGGGAGCATTTTTGCAAGCCCAGGAGAACCAGTGAAATATGCCCAGCAAAACCAGTGCAAACCCAACAGGATGAAGGTCAAGTCAGAGAAGCTATGCAGTAAAAACTGAAGGGGGGGCAATTGTACCAGAGCAATGAAAGAGAGCCTAGCAGAATCCAGTGCAACTGTGGCAATGCCAGCTCAACAGGACTGATGTCTAACACAGAATCACACCTAAGCAAGGGGGTGAGGGTTACAAGCTCAGCTAAACCCATGCAATGTACTAGTGCCCAGCAGAAGCCAATGCCATTGTGGCAATGCCAACTGAACAGGACTGATGTGAAGCACAGAATCTCTCTCCAAGCAAGGGAGGGTGCAAGCCCAGTAGAACCAGTACAATGTACTAGGGCCCAGCAGAACCCAGTGCCATTGGCATTGCACGCTTAAAAGGACTGATTTCAAAGCACAGAGTCACAAATCCAAATGGGTTGGTGGTGGGATTTTGTAAACTCTGTGCAAGAAAAACATAAAGGAACTCCCGCCTGAAACTGACGTGACTAGTTTGAAACTGACAAGAGTGTTTCCAAGGCTGAAGAATTTCACACACACATACTGGTTGCTTTGAAGTTCAGTAAACATTTTGTTTGAGCGGAGACAGTCTGCCTGGAAATGTGTCCGTCCACAAACTGGAACAAGCCTCCACAAACTGCTTGAAAGTTCATGGAAATTTCGTGATGGTTGACTTGCCACATTGTGAACCATGAACCCTCCAAAATTCGCCACAGACTCTAGTTTGTGAGATGGTTTGTGCCCATCCCTAGCCACCGCCCCTCCATCTTTGGCCTGTTTCAAAGTCAAAGGGGAGAGAGGCATATACCACGTACAGGAAACAAGAATGCTCATAAAGAGAACAAAGGGGGGAAATTGGAAGAGTGATCTGCCCTCATGACAGGCAGGCCTAAATACAGTTCTATGTTATTAAGCTCCCTGAGTCCTTGTACCAGATGGAAAACAGTAAATTACTGTTTTATTGTGGTCCCCCTTCAGTCTTTGCTGCAAAATCCCTATAAACGGCATGTGCATTTGTTTATGGCGCATGCCTCCCCACGGTTTGCCATACTGTAAATAACCCCACGTGCCTTTGATTTGCGGAAATTCCATTTCTGGATTCCATTATGTCACTCATTAAATCAGCCTCAGGGCTTGTGTAGCCTGTATATACACATATACCCACACACAGGGGGTGACACATCCCTTTTCTGTATCCGAGGGGGGTGGGTGGGAAGGGGGCGCATATGGTTGGAATTATACACCTCAGCTTGCTGTACCATGTCCAGCCAAGACCACAAGCAGAGCCTGATTTAATCCTGAAGTAATGCAGCCTCTTAGCTCGTATTCCCATTTTAAAAAGAATCCCTCTCACCCCACTATAGGTCCAAGGGAAGAGTCTACTGCCTACCATTGAACACCACTGAAGGAAGCACACAATGTGGTGCCCTTGCCAGAGAGACAGAGAGGCCGCCTACCAGGAAGTACAGACTCCAGGTTGGAAAATTCCAGGGGTGGAGTCTGGGGAGGAAGAAGTTTTGGGAGTGGAGGAAGCTTGGAAAGGAAGGGATGTCATAGAGTCCACCCGCCATACCTGCCATTTTCCTCGAGGGGAACTGATTTCTGTCACTAGGATGTCAGTTGTAATTGTGGGAGAACTGCAGGCCCCACCTGGAGGTTGGCAAATGTACCACAATTGGCCTCCCGCCACCAGGCTGAGTGAGTGGTAAGCCGCCTGTTTCTCCTCTACCCCCTCCGCCCCCCCCTGAACCTCAGCGCCACAGGACAGTTGGATGCAGTGGTTAAGTGCGCAGACTCCAATCTGGGAGAACCGGGTTTGATTCCCCTCTCCACCACTTGCACCTGCTGGATGACCTTGGGCAAGCCATAGTTCTGTCAGAGCGTCTTGAAAGAGCTCTCTCAGCCCCACCTACCTCCCAGGGTGTCTGTTGTGGGGAGGGGAAGGGAAAGGAGTTTGTAAGCCGCTCTGAGACTCCGAGTGAAGGGTGGGGTACAAATCCAATCTCCCTCCTCCTCCTCCTCTTTCTTCTTCATTTCACTACAAAGCCAAGTTTCTGCTAGTGTTTAATCAAGCTCCAAAGCACAGCAGTCCTATCAGAAAACTGTCTTATAGCACTGCATTTAGCACTTATACACTTTGTCAGGGATGCTCCCTGATCTTGCATTGAGCAGGGGTTGGACTGTATCGCCCCTTCCAGCTCTATGATTCTATGCCTTATAAGCTTAGGGGGCAGACAAGAAAAATGCCATTTCCCACTGCTGGAATGCATTCTGCAAGTCCAGCCTTACACCATGCAAAACAACTCTGCCATCATTTCGCTGAGAGTCCCCACTTGGAAAAGGGGGGGAATTAAGTGGACCCCACGTCATTATCCCGATCTTTTGAAATGCATCATACACAGCATTGTTGAACACGCAAAGCTGCCTTATACTGAATTAGTCCATCAAGGTCAGTATCATCTTCTCAGATTGGCAGCCGTTCTGCAGGGTCACAGGCTTGGACACCAGGCTGGTAGCCCATGTTATAACATCATGAAATTATGATCTTCTCCCCCCTCTTTCCCCCGCCCTTTCAAGTCATTGAATGAGAACAGGACAAGTAAAAGCAGGGCTATTTTTGGGCAGGAACGCACAGGAACGGAGTTCCGGCTGACTCCCGAGTTGGCCACGCCCAGCAGGAACTCGTTAGCATAATAGGCCACACCCAACCGCAGGAACTCATCAGGATTGGCTACATGAGGGCTGTGTGGCCTAACATGCAAAGGAGTTCCTGCTCCAAAAAAAGCCCTGGAGTTTTGACAACAAACAAAGTAAACAGAATAAGAAGCAAAAGGTGGGTGTGGCTGGATGACCACACTTCTGGTAACATGGGGGTGTGGCCTGGTATGCTAATGAGCTGTGCTGTCAGGGGGGTGGCCTAATATGCTAAGGAGTTTCTGCTGTTGGGTGTGGCCTGTTATGCTAATGAGTTCCTGCTGGGCTTTTTCTACAAAAAAACCCCTGGATAAAACACAGTTGCTAGTGTACTGTAGAGGGGAAAGCACCACTCCCAGAAAGCCAGAAGACAACTAACACATGGGGTTGCCAACTCCAAGAGGAGAAATTCCTGGAGATTTCGGGATGGAGCCTAGGGAGGGCAGGGTCTGGGGGGGAGTGGGGCACAATGCTATGGAGTCCACCTTCTACAACAAGTCATTTTCTCCAGGAGTACTGATCCAAAGCAACAGAACAAATCGAGAGTCCAACGGCACCTTTTAAGACCAACAAAGTTTTATTCGAGGTATGAGCTTCCGTGTGTGCCAGGCACCCTTTTTCCAAATACGTCGGAATGGGAGGTAAGCTGCAGACTCATAGACAGGAACCGATCCGTTTACTTCCCACAATTAGAAAAGACACCAGTACACATTTATCTGCTATTTCGACAGATTTATTTCTTTATGACTGTCGACCTTGCAACCTGAGCTTGTTATTTTTGTTTTTGTCTTTGCACGTCTTCATCATGTTGCATCTTGATTGACTGTTCCGGCCCCCGTCTGAAAGTTCGTAGCTTACCTCCCATTCCGACCTATTTGAAAAAATTGTGCCTGGCACACGAAAGATCCTACCTCGAATAAAACTTTGTTGGTCTTAAAAGGTGCCGCTCCTACCTACTGGCCATACATCTGCCGGCAACCGGCCTATCTATTTTACTTATTTATTGGATTTATATCCCGCCCTTCCAACGTGGGGTCAGGGCGGCGCACAAGAGGCAAGATGCCACACATCAACATTAAGACATAGAGGCATAAGCCAAGAATAAATACTAAACCCATAAATGCTCCATTACGACTAAAATAGTTAAAACAGCGGTCAACAGAACAAACGTCACAATATAAAGTCCACACCACACAGCACTCTAATAAACACAATTGGCACTGCTCCAGTGGTGTCCTACCAGAACTGAAGTCCCATACCAGGGCCAGTATGCCTCGAGGTGGCTATACGAGGATCTATCAGTATTAACGGGTCGGAATTTGCACCAGCAGCTGTAACTAATGATTTTAAAGGCTTGTAAATGTAATGTTTCATTGTGTTTTAAAGCTTGCTGTATTGTTTGAGATGATGTGACCCGCCCTGAGCCCACTCATGGGATGGTGGGGTATGAATGCAAAAAAATTAAAATGAATAAATAAAGATGCGGAGATCGGTTCCTTACATCTTCCACATCACCTTACTCCCTAGACCTTTTTAACTGGAGGTGCCAGGGATTGAACCTGGGACCTTCAGCAAGCCAAGCAGAGGCCTGACCACTGAGCCATGGCCCCTCAGTTTAGCCGAAACATTTTGCCTGGATTCGAAGCCAGCCGCCTAAGGTGGCCCCTTAAAGACTAACAAGAGGCATTTCGGCAGGAGTTTTTGTGAGTCAGAGCTCAGTCCTTTGGACGGGACGAAGAGGAAGTGATTACGGCAAAGGGACTCATTGGGGGGATTTTTATAGGGAAAGTCACAGAAGGAGGAGGGGAGAGAGGAGCTGAGACACTGAAACATTGGGTGCGAATCCTGCCATAAATCTTTCATGCTGGGCAAAGGAGTGGAACAAATTTGGACAGGGATACATAATACATGACGAGAGAGGTCAGAAGTCCCAGTCTGTCTTGAGATACAAATAAGCAAAGCAGGAGGTCTGGGCTGAGAAAACAGGCTTCGGCGGGGAGGAATTGACCACAATAGCTTCACTACAGGCAGGAAGTTACCTGTTCAGGGTAGACATCCAGGCCATGTTTTGGGGTTCCAGAGTCTCAGGATCTTTCTTTTCAAGGGACAGGCGATTCAAGGGTCCGGTGCAGCAGACCCTGAAGATGATGCCACCAAATTTGCTCTGAACACACTCCGTCCTCTCCTCTCGAAACACCTCCCCCCCCTTCTAAGCACATTCAGCAACAGGGCTTCATTGTACCAGATCCTGAAGTAGGCAAGTTTCCACCCATGTGCCCTTCAGACACTGCTCAAAACGGCCAGCCAGTTCCAAGGTCTGAGCAACCATCGTTGAATATAGTGCCAAAGGTGATTGGCTTGAACTGCTCTGTGCTCCTCCCTTGCAAGGGTCTGATTGGTCGGAAAGATGGCATTACCCAGGCTGCTGCTATCTCAGGGAGCACCCAAACTTGAAAACAACATGGATATTTTGGGGGGGATGTTTGTTTTGTTTCACTAAGAATCACAGATTGCTGATACTATTCTAGGAAACAACAAATAAGCCGAAACAGTGATCGCCTGGGTTTTTAGGTAGTTGTGGTTAACTTTTCTTTCTCCTTAGATGTAGATGTTCCCCTCCCCTTATTTCATTATAGTTTGTAGTCTGTAGATGTTATGCACACACTTGAAACAAAGTAATAAATACAACTAATCACTAATAAGAAAGAAGCAGTCTGAAGCAGAAGGAAATTAACGGGCATCAGTAAAGGGTCACACTATGATACAACATGTTGAGAAGGGGCAATTAACGTCTCTTAAAAGTGGGGCCTGTTGAGCTGTTAGAAATTGTGATGAGTAAGAAACCTCAAGTCCCTGTTTAAGCCAGGATGACAATGTAGTGTTTAAATTTTTTTTTAATGAATTCCAAATCAGTACTTTCCCATTTGAAGGGTTTTTTTGGTTTGGGTTGGGTTTTTGATGTTGGAAGAACAGTAACTTTTTGGTCTATGATTATATGTCCAGTGAGGTTATAATGTCCCCTTTGCTGGTTTCTGAACATTCTGAATCTTTATGTCTGATTTGTGCTCATCTGTGTTCACGGGGACAGACGTATTTGTCTAATGTATACAGTAGAAGGGGACCATTGGTGCGTGATATTTCAACTGGATTATGCCCAAATGGATGAGCTTTGGGTGGTGCAGCTGACGTTATCGGATCCCATAACAGAATTACCTGAGTGTTTATGGGGACAAAGCTGACATCTAGGTCTGCTGCAGGGTTGGCTTCTTGGGTCGGTCTTTGTTGGGTGCTCCATGGTCATTGGTGGGAAGGAGTTTTGAGTTGGGGGCGGGCTGCCACCCAAAACCTGTGAAAGAGAAATATCCTAATCCAGGAGAGGCTGGCTGCGGTCACACACGCTAAATAATCCACTTTCAATCCACTTGCAATAAGGCCCGTAGCCAGAATTTTTAAATTCGGGGGACCTTTAAATAAGTCAGGGGGCACCCTGCACACACACGCACACCCAAGGGAGTGCCACAAATAAAATAAAAAAATTGAAGTTGGGGGGCCTGGGCTGGATGGGAAGTCGGGGGGCCTTGGCAGTAAGTCAGGGGGCCAGGCCCCAGGATGCCCCACTGTAAATACAGGCCTGCTTGCAGTGCACTTTCCAGCTGGATTTTGCCCGCTCACACAGTAATAATCCAGCTGGAAAGGGCACTGAAAGTGGACTGAAAGTGGATTTTTTAGCATGTGTGACCGCATCCAATGTGGGCCGATGATGACATGTTGAAGTGGTCTAAGTTATAAGTTGTAGGTGACAACCAATGATGTTCTGTCGTTGCCGTCTTTGGATCTGTCTTTCAGAAGGCGGGCTCTGGATTCCAGTCTGGATTGGTCGATCTGCTCCGGTACTTTATCGGGTGGGTAGTCTGTAATCCAAGAAATGCTTTTTTCTTCTTTTTTGTAAATCCTCTAGGAGAGAAACCCTATTTAAGTGATTGGAAAAATGCTGTTGTGACACAATGCCTGAATGTAGGCTATGGATTGCTGCATATGTTCTGGATGGTAGCAGGAAGCATGCAGATATGTTGGTGGCCAGCGTGCATTCCATGTGAGGTGGTTCCTATGCGTCCCTTGCATAGCTTCACGGTGGTGTCCAGGAGATGCGCTTACTGTGGGGATTGGTTCATGGTGAGGTTGAGGTTGGCGTGAAAACTGTTGGAGGCCCAATGGGATGTTTGGAGCAATTCCTTCCTGTGTGACCAGATGATGAACACATCATTGATAAATGTTAAAGACAGGACAAGAGTCAACAGGCAGGATCCGGAAAAGCATTGCTCAAAGTCAGCCATGACAAATGTGAGTCATAAAAGCTCGTGCTGATCCAAATGTTGTAAAAGGTGCCACGGAACTTCCGCTTTATGTTGCCACAAGAGACTAACGTGGTCGGGAAAGAGCCTTAAGAAACGCTTCCTGTCCTTTACTTTTGCCTGGAGTGAACTGAAGAAGCAGGTAATAAGGAACGAGCAATGGCCACAGTGAAGCTGAACAGCTTTCCAGCTCCCCTCCCCAGGGCAGGGTGGATTAGCCCTTTAACTTACCAGAAAAGTTCCTGATACAGGGCGGGGGGTCAGTATGGCAGGAGGCCTCCCAGAATCCACCCTGTTATGCCACCCCCACTTCATGGCATTGTCTTAACTGATGTTGTTGGATCTGTCCTAATCCTCTAGAATGTCAGTCTGATGCAATGACATCACTTCCAGTTTTGAACTGGAAGTGACATCACACATCAGTGTGATGTTGGCATGACTATACCTCCCCTGCCAGCTGCGACTGGCAGTCCTATCCTGATAGGAACCCATGTTGCCAGGCCTGGCGACTAGCAGGAGATGATGGGGAGGTGGGGGCAGCCATCAGGGAAGGCAAGATGGCATTTCCATGTAAATCCAGAAGTGACGTCATACTTTTCTAGGAATTGCCAGAAACTCTATGGGGAGAAACATAGAGTTTTCAGTAATTCCTAGAGAATCTTCTTTAGGAATTTTATGTATTGGGACTGAAACATCCCAGAACTGTTCAACCTGAGATGGGCTGAGCTTGGAGCCCATGAACAATAGTCCACCAGGACTCTGGAAGTAACCAATCAAGAAGTAGTTATGTAAATAGCCTTATCGTTGGGGATGGGGTGTATTGGGGTGTGGTTTTTACATGTTATTTAACAGGGCTACTGCCCTGGGGTTTCAGCCTTGTTCTTGCTGAAATCACTAATAAAGTAGGGCTGGTCACTAGACTCAGGGTCTGCTCATCCATGAAACCCCACTATTTAACAAGGAATTGCTGGGGGGGGGGAATGTGGTTTTACCATAGAGATTTCAGAGCTTCCTAGAGAGGCATGGCATCACTTCCAGTGTTTGTCACAGAAGTGACATCACACTGTCCGCATGGCAGTCTTCTAAAACAAAATATTTCTCCTGCCACCACTCCAAAATTAGAGGCAGGAGAACTGGCAAACCGAGAACCATGTGCTTTGCCGTGGACCCCCTGAAGGACTACACAGTGATCTGAAGCCTTAAAAACCAGTGTGGGGGGGGGTTGAACACTTCCTGCTGTGATCTGGGCCTCGGATGAAAAACAGACCACACTGCAAAGCAGCTGGTGAGTGCCAGGCTCACGGAGGGCCTTTTCGACAATGATGAAAGGAAAACAAAATTCGCAGGACTGTTTCACTCGGCTCGGCTCTGCAGTCCTCCGTGATTTTCAGGAGGATAAATAGCGTCTATTTTAAGAGACCAATTAAGGGGCTGCTTTCCTGCCTCCCACGGAAAAGCAATAAAGCTCCATGATCCCAAACACACTTCCCCAGAAATAAATCCAATTGATCTTCCCCATTCGAAGGAAATGCGGTTAGGATTGCTGTCTAAAGCACTCCGCCAAAGGCAGGATTGCGCCTTGTTCTTAACCCTTCACGGACCTGACAAGATTGAACTGGCCCAGGATATCCAGGACAGGGCGGAGTCAGACTTAAATGAACAGAATTAAATTTGTTGATCAATTCAGGTTCAATGATTTCCTCCTGGAATCTCCCTTTGGAAGTTTTCTTGTTGAATGATGGGGACTCCCATGCCAGCTTGCAGAGAATATTGGGAGAAGGAAATGTTCTGGTTTGGGAACATTGCCATGTTTGTATCCTATTTTTGTATCCGTTTATTCTCACAGAGACTGAACTGTTTGTTGAATGGGAACTTGGAACAGCATTGTTGATAGATACTTAAAGGTAAAGGTTTCCCTTTCTCAAAAGCCAGTCAAATCTGATGCTAGGGGGCGGTGTTCATCTCCGTTTCCAAGCCAGAGAGCCAGCACTGTCCAAAGACATTTCCATGGTCATGTGGCCGGCGTGACTAAACGCCTAGGCACACGGGACGCTGTTACCTTCCCACCGAAGCAGTACTTATTTATCTACTTGCAATTTCTTGCTTTCGAACTGCTAGGTTGGCAGGAGCTGGGACTATAGACGGGAGCTCACTCCATCACATGGCACTTAGGTCTTGAACTGCTGAACTATAGACCTTCTCGTCTGTAGCTCAGTGTCTGAATCTCTAAGCCACTTCAGCCCATTGATAGATACTTAAGTCAGGGCTATTTTGGGGGCGGAATGCCCCGGAATGGCGTTCCAGCTGGCTTCCTAGGTAGTTGGCCATGCCTACAACCAAACATGTTGAACTGGTGTGGCACCTCTGGAGAAGCTGGGTGCTGGCTGACAACCACGGTGACTGGCATGGAGATGGTGGAGAAGAGGGGCCGGCGGTGAGCCCCCGCCATGGCGCCATCAAGAGGGAATGGGGCATGGCATGCGGTGGCGGTGAGGAGGGTGAGCCCGCCTGGGCGGTGCCAAAGCAGGAAGAGGAGGTGGCGGAGGGCACCGGTGGCCAGAGCATGGGCAATAGCGGTGAGAAGATGATGGTGAGCTGCTGCCCCTTTGTCAAACAAGAGCTTGACAGCAGCGGCAGCACCTCCTCCTCCTCCTCCCTTGCCAGGCCCCACTGCTACCGCCTCTTGCTGCAAGGCCGGCACCTATGCGCTGCTCAAGCGCCTAAAGGAGCACTCCCTCGACAGCCTCCTGGAAGCCGTCGAGTCCCACGGGGCCCTGCCCGGCAGCTGCATCCTGATCCCCCGCACCAACAAGGCCCGCCTAGCTGCCCCGCTGCAACTCCTGCTCAGCAAGCTCTTCCCCTGGCCGGACCTCCAGCACCCGGCCGAGCTCAAGCCCCTCTGCCAGTGCCCCAGCTTCAGCCTCCTGATTCTGATAATTGTATTAACGTGAGTGTATAAAATGCTCGATTTTTGTGATTTTTGTTTTAAGCCCAAGTGGTTCAGACGCTGAACTGCAGTCTGTGGAAGGTCAGTAGTTCAGCAGTTCAAGACCCGAGAGTGCCGCATGACGGGGTGAGCTCCCGTCTCTAGTTCCAGCTCCTGCCAACCTAGCAGTTCGAAAGCAAGAAATTGCAAGTAGATAAATAGGTACCACTTCGGTGGGAAGGTAACAGCATCCCGTGCGCCTCGGTGTTTAGTCATGCCGGCCACATGACCACGGAAATGTCTTCGGACAGCGCTAGCTCTTCGGCTTTGAAACGGAGATGAGCACCGCAACCCTAGAGTCGGATTCGACTGGCTTTCGAGCAAGGGAACCTTTACCTTTACCTTTATCGATTACGGCCTGTATTCAATAGGAATGCATAGAATGCTCAGTTTATGTAAATTTTGTTACGGCTTTACCATATAACTATGCCCCAACGAGGGGCCGAGACATAGATTTACCTGGGACATCCGTTGCTGTGTTTCATGCTACGTGGCGAACCTCACGTAGTGTGGGCTAGCTTCACCTGATTAAATTCAACTTGTTCTTGTATTGCCTCTTTAAAGGATAGTTAATAAGGGGGTGTTGTGTTTTTTGTAATTTCAAAGATGATTTTTGTGTGTACTCCTTCATTACAGCGTTTTTCCGATTTAGCATACTACATGGACTGTATAGCCATTTTTTTTGTTATACTAACAGATGTATAGCATATCTCAGTTAACTTTATACTATAAAGCACTGTCTGGATTCACTGGCACGGGAAGTGCGGCTCATACAGACGGAGACACGTCTGAGCTTATCCACAAACCCATTTTTTTAAAAAAAACATTTGGAGGATCTCCTTTAGGAAGTTCTTTTATGGGAAGAAGAAAAGGATGAAATAAAGAGGATGCGGTGCTCTTCTGGAGGCAATCACAAAGCCGTTTCCACCCATCCCGCAGCCTCCGATAGCCAAACCTGGGATGTATTCAAAAGTCCCCTTTTGTTAATTTGTCAGGGTGGATTAGTTTTTCCCGCAGCCCATTAGCCCAGCGCTGCCTCGCCTTCAGCCTCTCTTGAGAGAACCCAGCTGGCGATTCAGAGCTGACAGCAGCTGTGGGCAAGAGACACGCTACAGACGTCGGGAGAGCTGCCCAAGTCTTGTGCCGACAGCCAGAGAGCCTCCTTGCTGTAAAACCGTGCAGCTGGGCAGATGTGCATCGGCGTTCCTCCTTCATCCGGGAATAATACATTTGGTTGCTGTCTGCTCCCGCAAATTAGTGCCTGCAGGCTTTCACAAGTCGGCCTGGGAAGATATTCGTTCTTTGGGAAATGGGACACACGAACCACATGAGGCTGACTTACACGGAACCAGACCCGTGGTCAATGTTCCCTCTAAGCTGAGTTGGTGTGAGCTGGCTCACACATTTTTGTCTCCGCTCAGGAAGGGATGGCAAAAATTCTACTTTGTCAGCTACTGGCATTAAAGTTGTAAGCGAGCAATTCGGCTGCTGAATAAATCAGTCTGCTCTGGAGTCATCCTTCCTGAGCGAAGACAAGAATGTGTGAGCCAGAGGCTAAAAAATGGTGAGCTAGCTCACACTAACTCAGCTTAGAGGGAACACTGGTCACTGGGGGTGTGAGGAGGGGGATATTTGTGAATTTCCCACATTGTGCAGGGGGTTGGACTAGATGACCCTGGGGGTCCCTTCCAGCTCTATGATTCTATGATGGCCGTGGCTTCCTTGATTGAGTCCATCCATGTCATGTTGGGTCTCCCTCTTTTCCTGTTGCCTTGGACTAGATGACCCTGGAGGTCCCTTCGAACTCTATGATTCTGTAGACCTATAAGCCAATCTGGCTCCAGAGCAAACTAATTTATGCAGGAGCCAAGTCGCTCGCTCACAACTTTAATGCCAGTGGCTCAGAAAGTAGAATTTTTGCTCACAAGACTCCAGAGCTTAGAGGAAGCATTACTCTTGGTCCATCAAAGTCAGTACCACCTACTTAGACTGGTGGTGGATCTCCAGGGTCTCAGGCAGAGACCCAGTTTGGTGTAGAGGTTAAGTGCGCGGACTCTTATCTGGGAGAACCGGGTTTGATTCCCCACTCCTCCACTTGCACCTGCTGATGTGACCTTGCGTCAGTCACAAGCTCTGGCACAGCTGTTCTCTCAAGGACAGTTTCTGTCAGAAGTTCTCTCAGCCCCACCTACCTCACAGGGTGTCTGTTGTGGGGAGGGGAAGGGAAAGGAGTTTGTAAGCCGCTCTGAGACGCCTTTGGGCAGTGAAGAGCGGGTTATAAATCCAAATTCTCTCTTCTTCTTCTTCTTCTTCTTCTTCTTCTTCTTCTTCTTCTTCTTCTTCCATGGCACCCACTAGCCGGTCCTTTTAATTGGGGGTGCTGGGGATTGAACCTGGGACCTTCTGCATGCCCAGCAAGTGCCCTGCCACTGAGCCACAACCCCTCCCCAACGGAGCTAATTTCACAGGTGTTGGATAATACCTTTTCAAGCACTTTAGCGATTGGTTGCTGTAGATTTTCCAGGTTGTGTGGCCGTGGTCTTGGCTTTGTAGGACCTGACATTTCACCAATAGCTGTGACTGGCATCCTCAGTGGTATAACACAGAAAGATGGAGTACTCTCTGTGTCGAGGTGGCAAGCTGATTTTCCTGTTTCTGCACAGGGGAATCCAGCTGCGAAGGATTGCTAAAGCACATTGAAAGTGCACTATCCAAGCTCTGACTTGGACAGCCCAGGCAAGCCCGATCTCGTCAGATCTGGGAAGCTAAGCAGGGTCAACTCTGCCAGGTACTTGGATGGGAGACCTCCTCGGAATACCAGAGGCGGGAGGTGGGGGCAGGCTTTATTCAGCCACCTCTCTGAGTATCCTCCAGGCCCCCAGTAGAGGGCAGTCACCAGAGGTCGCCGTGACTTCCACACACACACACAATACAAAAAACACACCCCAAAACCAAAGTGCATTATTCAACACGTGTGAAATTTTAGTGGGACATGTGTACTGTGCTGCACTTCTAGGTGCTAGGAATTCCTCTTGCACAGAGAGTGCCATAGGGAAGGGGGTGTGGCCCCTCACCTGCATTTCGGTTCATGCACGTTCATTTCTGCATCGTGAGCACCAACATCTCTAGTATTAGGAATATGCCACGCAGAGCTAGACATGGGTGACTTAAACGGAGTCCTGTGCAGAGTCTCTGCCTACCTTGTCCGGAATGCCTCCAGGCTGCGGCTGCAGCTTGTTGGCATCCCATTACACTAGCCAATCATCCCAATTACCCAGTTTGGTGTAGTGATTAGGAGCATAGATGCTAATCTGGGAGAGCTGGGTTTGATTCCCCATGCCTCCACATGCAGCTGCTGGTGTGACCTTGGGTCAGTCACAGTTCTCTCAGAGCTGTTCTCTCCGAGCAGTTCTCTAGAGAGCTCTCTCAGCCTCACCTACCTCACAGGGTGTCTGTTGTGTGGAGGGGAAGGGAAAGGAGATTGTAAACTGCTCTGAGACTCCTTTGGTTAGTAAAGAGTGGGGTACAAATCCAATCTCCTCCTCCTCCTCCTCTTCTTCTTGCCCCACTGCTCCTAAGCTAGCTGTTAAGAGCCTTCAGTAGAACCATTCCACACACAGATGCACACACTGTCAACATTCCCAGGTGACGGGAGAGGGGCGGTGCACAAATTTTGTAAATAAATAATATTGTTCCCACATCCTGCATCAACTCGTACCTTCAGGCTGGTCACCGGTTAACGTCACCCCAACAAAAGTGGGGACACCCCAACTTTCACTAGGGATGGCAGGGAGTCCCCCGGAGGGCCAGAGGAGCATCCAATTACATGGATTAGTTCTGGCCATGACCGGGGTTGCCAGTTTCCAGGTGGGCTCTGGAGCTCTCCTGGACTTACAACTGATCTCCGGACTCCAGAGCTGAGTTCCCCCAGAGGCAATGGCAGCTTTGCAGGGCAGTCGAGAGAACTGCATCCCTGTTGAACTCTCTTCACTTTCCCAACTCTGCCCTCCCCAAGCACAAACCACCAAACCTCCGGGAATTTCCCAAGCTGGAGCTGGCAACCTTACGCAGAACCGATAGCAGAGATGCTCCAAAAATCTACTCCACCTATAGATTTTATTAATCCTAACATGGTTTTAACTGTTGTACATCGCCCAGAGCCTTGTGTGTGCAGGGACTGGGCGATTCACAAATCTGAAGTGATAAATAAATAATCAATAATGCCACGTGCACATGCTTCCTATCCATGTGGCTCATTCTTCACCAAATTGCATTCAGGAAATCCAGATTCCTTTCACATGCGAAACTTGCAGCCTTCAAAGAAGCCAGCGTTGAAATGAAACTTGCAGCCTTCAAAGAAGCCAGCGTTGAAATGAACAGCGATTCGTCTGCGGCGGGCGAATACTCAGTGAGGAAACGGAGCCAAAGGCCAACAGTCAAGCATGAGGCTCATTAGTGTAGGATACTGTTGGATGGTTCCCAGATGGGCAAAGGCCAGTCGCCAGAGCAGCACCACAGGAAGGGACCCAAGGGGTCTACAAAGCGCCAGACCTACCTGGGTGGTCTGATGGTTTTTTAATTAAAAAAAAACAGGAGCCAAAAGAGGTGGGAGGAAGGCACCGTTCGAGCGCCTTGTAAAATCTTGCTTGAAGTTAGACTGCCCAGAGAGAACATTAGGATCATTTAAAATTACAGATCGCATCCAAACAGTCGGAAAATATATCCTAAAAACGTCCAATTTTATGGAAAAATGGCTCCCATTCCTGGACCACGTCATGGCGCGTGACCACCAACCACACAATCCAACATATCTAAACATACTTCACTCGTAACACATATTAGGGGCCCCCGGTTGGCATCCTGTAACCCGCTCACAGGAAGTTTAATGTCTAATTTAACAATAAAAAAAAATAGTGATGCCTTAAAAATGCTTTTAAAGGATGGTTACCGAAAAACCTACAAATCCCGCCATCTTTCAAGGCTGTTTTGTGCTTCGCTTCCATAGCTACAAAGACACACCTCCTCCGCCTCAAAGAGAGGTGAAGTAGCAGAAGAAATAAGAAAGTCGCGGCCTGAAGAACACACAAAAGCGAGACAAGAGGGCTTTTCCTTTGACCGTATACTGGGGAAAGAACATGAATTCTGCACAGCTGGGGTTTTGGCCATTATAGAATCTGTGCCTGCATATTCGCTCCTTCACATGATAGCAGTGGGCATCTACCTGGTATTTTTGGCCGCTGTGTGGCAGAGTGTTGGACCGGATGGGCCGCTGGCCTGATCCGACATTGGCTTCTCTTATGGTCTTATGTTCCACCTCACATCGTTTCGATGGGGCCTTCAGCCTCATCCTCCAGCCCATTTGATGATCTACCCTTCTTATGGGTTGCCAGGTGAGCTGGCACCTGGCGGGAGACAGGAGTGATGGGGACATGTCAGGAGGTGGGGGTGGAGGAGTGCTTTTGCATCGACAGCTTGACATCGTCTCCAGGGCCAACCCAGAAATGATGTCATGCCGCTCTAGAATTCTGGGGAATCCTAGAGCACCATTGACATCACTTTTAAAAATTCCATGGGTAAGTAAACTGTGGAATTCACTGCCAGCGGAGGATGACAGCCACAGGCATAGA
The DNA here is from genome assembly GCA_029375565.1 of Gekko gecko. Lineage (NCBI taxonomy): Eukaryota > Metazoa > Chordata > Lepidosauria > Squamata > Gekkonidae > Gekko > Gekko gecko. The sequence continues at coordinate 331,787,938 of JAPDNY010000001.1, read as the reverse complement.
TAGCTTTGAAAGGTGATTATTGGTTTATTGTATGGCAGAGTTTGGTGCTGGAGAAGACTCTCGAGAGTCCCCTGGACGGCAAGGAGAGCAAATCAGTCAGTCCTAAAAGAAACCAAACCCTGACTGTTCCCTGGAAGGCCAGAGACTGAAGCTGAAGCTCAAATACTTTGGCCCCCAAATGAGAAGGGAGTGCTCACTAGAGAAGATCCTGATGCTGGGAAAGTCTGAAGGTCAAAGAAGAAGGGGACAGCAAAGGATGAGATGGCTAGACAGTGTCACCAATGCAATGAACATGAAATTGAGCAAACTCTGGAGCACAACGGAAGACGGGAGGGCCTGGCGTGACATGGTCCATGGGATCACAAAGAGCTGGACTCGACTGTGCGACTGAACAACAACAACATGGCAGAGTTACAAGCAGGAAGCATGTAATAATATAAAATATGGAACCAAGTTGGCACAAGGGGTATGGAGACTAATTGGGCACTCTGCCTAAGTAGTAATATCTAGATTTTCAATCCACTCAATCGCAGCTGGGGAGAGTACAAAGAGCTCCGTCACATCTCCCTGGAAAGCACGATGCTCACATTCCTGTGACAGATGGAGAATAGTTTGGCGGTCTGCACCACAATGGCATTCGGGTCCTGGTATTTTGCCCCATTTAAACAACAGGTCTGCACACAGGCCAAAGCCTGTTCATATTCTGTTAGCCATCTTCCGTACTTCAAGTACTCGAAGGTCTTTCATATAGAGGATGGTGCAGAGTTGTTTTCTGTTACCCCAGAAGGTCGGACCAGAACCAACGGGTCAAAATTAAATCAGAAGAGTTTTATAGGCTAAACATTAGGAGGAAGTTCCTGACCGTTAGAGCAGTTTCTCAGTGGAACAGGCTTCTTCGGGAGGTGGTGGGTTCTCCTCCTTTGGAGGCTTTTTAAGCAGAGACTAGATGGCCATTGGACAGCAATGCCGATTCTGTGAACTCAGGCAGATCAGGAGAAGGGAGGGCAGGAGGGGTTGCCTCAGTGCTTAGTTCTCGTGGCCCTTTCTTACAGGCCCAGGGAAATGCTGATCACCTCTTTAGAGTCAGGAAGCAATTTTTCTCCAGGATTGGATTTATACCCCGCCCTTCACGGAGTCTCAGAGAGGCTTACGAACGCCTTTCCCTTCCCTTCCCCACAACAGACACCCTATGAGGTAGGTGGGGCTGAGAGAACTCTAACACAAACTGCTCTTTTTTGAGAACAGCTGTGCCAGAGCTTGTGACTGACCCAGGGTCACATCAGCAGGTGCAAGTGAGGGAGTGGGGGAATCAAACCCAGTTCTCCCAGATTAAAGTCTGCGCACTTAACCACTACACCAAACAGGGGTCACTGACAATGTGCCCTCTAAGCTGTGGAGTCTTGTGAGCAAAAATTCTACTTTGTGAGCTACTGGCATTAAATTTGTCAGTGAGCAATTCGGCTACTGCATAAATTAGTTTGCTCTGGAACCATCCTCCCTGAACTAAGACAAAAATGTGTGAGCTGGAGGCTAAAAAATTGTGAGCTAGCTCACACTAACTCAGCTTAGAGGGAACACTGGTCACTAGGGGTGTGAGGGCGGGGATATCTGTGAATTTCCCACATTGTGCAGGGGGTTAGACTAGATGACCCTGGAGGTCCCTTCCAGCTCTATGATTCTATGATGGCCGTGGCTTCCTTGATTGAGTCCATCCATGTCACATTGGGATTTCCTCTTTTCCTGTTGCCTTGGACTCGATGAGTCTGGAGGTCCCTTCGAACTCTATGATTCTGTGGATTTATAAGCCAATCTGGCAGGCCTCTCGTTGGTGTTTATCAGGTTATGGAGATCGGGTGGAACTGATTGCGTCTTTGTTCACAACCATGGCTATGAGCCATGGTGAATGAAGGACTCTCTATATAGTTCCAGCTCCTGCCAACCTAGCAGTTCGAAAGCAAGAAATTGCAAGGAGATAAATAGGTACCACTTCGGTGGGAAGGTAACAGCGTTCCGTGCACCTTGGTGTTTAGTCATGCCGGCCACATGACCACGGAAACGTCTTTGGACAGCGCTGGCTCTTCGGCTTTGAAACAGAGATGAGCACCGCAACCCTAGAGTCGGATCCGACTGGCTTTCGAGCAAGGGAACCTTTACCTTTACCTATATACAGAGGGAGCAAACATCTAGATACCAGTGCCAGGAGGCAGCAATGTCTCAGCCTCTGTGCCCTCTTTGTTTGGCCTCCCAGGGCAACGGATTGACCACTGTGAGAAACAAGGTGGTTAAACATAAGAGAACATAAGAGAACATAAGAGAATCCAATGTTGAATCAGGCCAATGGCCCATCTAGTCCAACACTCTGTCACACAGTGGCCAAAATATACCAGGTGCCATCAGGAGGTCCAGCAGTGGGGCCAGGACACTAGAAGCCCTCCCACTGCTGCCACCTCCAGCACCAAGAATAGAGTGCATCACCTGCCCCAGACTGAGAGTTCCCATCTATACCCTGTGGCTAATAGCCACTGATGGACTTCTGCTCCATATCCTTATTCTAATTCCAGACTTTTTTTTTTCTGTGCGGATACCTATTCCCACCAACAGGGGCCTCACTCTCCCCCAACAGCTTTTCCTACATAGTCAGTAGACTTCCTGGGTTTGTAGAAAAATCCAAACAGTGAGGAAATCCCTTCAGGGACAGTTGAATTCCCCCCAAAAAGCCTTTTGAAATGGCCTCTGCAGGGACCTGACTCCAGGCAACAACGGTGAGAGATTAGAATGTTCGTGTGGGGGGGGGGGAGAGGAGGCTTCTGACTGGCTCTGTCAGTCAAAGGGTGGGGGAAGGGCTCTTTCTTTCCAGGCCTCTTTCGGCCTTGGAGGGAGGGGGGGAGGGAGGGAGTCTTGGGGCCAGGCTGGGGGATTCCTAGAGGTTTTGGGGTGGAGTGCAAGGAGGGCAGGATTTGGGGAAGGGAGAGGCCTCAGCTGGGTATCATGCCACAGAATCCACCCTCCAAAGCAGCCATTTTCTCCAGGGAGACAGATCTCTGTTGTTCACAGATCTCTGGAGTTCACTCTCCAGGCCCCACTTGGAGGTTGTCCCTAGGCCTGGCAGCAGTATAGGGTTGCCAGGTCCCCCCACGGGCACTGGCAGGGGATGGGGTAGTGGGGTTGCCAGCTCCAGGTCTGGAAACTCCTGGAGATTTGGGGATGGAGCCTGGGGAGGACAGGGACCTCAGTGGGGTACGATGCCCTAGAGTCCACCCTCCAAAGCATCAATTTTCTCCAGGGGAAGTTATCTCAGTAGTCTGGAGCTGAGCAGTAATTCCAGGGGATCCCCAGATCCCACCTGGAGGCTGGCATCCCTAGGCAGCACCCTCTGGGTGACTTGATACCACCTAATTTGCATGACTCAACTTGGCCTGGTTGCTTGCTGCTGTTCAGCAGCCACCCTATGAAAGCCAGCAGTGATGCAGCAGTTAGAGCCTCAGAATAGGTCTGCAAGACCTAGGTTCAGATCCCTATATTGTGGTGGAAGCTGACTGGGTGATTTTGGACCAGTCACATACTTTCAACCTAACCAACCTCACAGGGTTGTTGTGCAGATAAAAAGGAGGTGAGAATAATGTAAGCTGCTTTGGTCCCCACTGTGGAGAAAGACTATAATTTTCCTTGGTAGAAGCTGTGGGGGAGGGGGTGGAGACAAAAAGCTGAAGACAGATAAAGGCAGATAAAGGTTAAGTTGGCTGTTGGGTGGGAAGGAAATAGGGTTGCCAACTCTGGATTGGGAAACTCCTGGACATTTAAGGGGTGGATCCTGGGGATGGTGGGGTTTGAGGAGGGGAGGAACTTCAGACCAGTATAATGCCATAGACTCCACCCTCCAAACCAGCCATTTCCTCCATGAAGACTACCATTGCCAGCCTCTGGGTGAGGGCTGGAGATCACCCAGAATTACAACTGTTGTCCGGGTGACAGAGATCAGTTCCCCTGGATAAAATGGCTGCTTTGGAGGGTTGAGTCTATGGCTCCACCCCCAGAAGGGAGAAGGAGTGTGAGATAGGTAAGGGTAGAGGGGAGGAAGCAAAGGTGTGAGGAATGGGATGACCATCCCGCAAGTTTCTTGCGGGTCTCCACTTGTCTATATACTAATAGCCAAGTGTCCCCAGTGCGTGCGGATACTTAATCCCACAGATCAGGGACACATGGAGGGAAAAGTGATTATCCTGCACACGTGGGCTACTCCCCACATGTGCAGAAAAATGTAAAAACTGTAAAAAAATATAGGGGGAGGTTAAAAATGGCCAAAAAGTAAATCAACGTTCACTGCAGGTAACGGACTTACCGAGGCAGAGGACAAGGAGCGTTCTCTCCCCTCCCTCCCCCTCCTGTAGTTCCGATTGCATTGAGTCATCCCGCATGGCCACGCCCTCCACCAAACGTTCAAGCCTGCAGCAGCCGACAACAGGATCTACCTCCAGATTTTTAAAGTGACTGAACAACAACAACATAAAAGCAAACCGCAGCAGCTTTCAGCTCCCTTCACTCTGCTCAGGCGGCTCCTTCTGCTTTCCATGAAATTGCAAGAAGAAAGTGCACACACCAAAAAAAAAAAAAGGGGGGGGAGCTAGCAGAAAATAAACATGTCTTTGATTCCGCCCTTTAGAGCAGGCGAGAGCAGTTTCCAGTGCCGCCGCTCTTCCCTGTTTCCCCGCCTCCTCCCAGCCAATTAGTTTTATGGTTTACTGTTACAGGGAAAATAAAAAACAGAGTGGGTGGGGAGGAAAACCTTTTCTCCTTCAGAGGCTACAGGAGTGTGAGTCTGTGTGGGCTTGGTCATTTCTTCCCCTGCACAAATGCCAATAAGGAGGGATGACAACATTTTGTTGCGGGTCCCCTCTTGTGTTTATCTAATTCCCTCTTTAAACTGTCCATGCTTGTAGCTGCCACCACCTCCTGTGGCAGTGAATTCCATGTGTTAATCTCTCTTTGGGGGAAGAAGTACTTCCTTTTATCTGTTCTAACCCGACTGCTCAGTAATTTCATGGAGTGCCCACGAGTTCTTGTCTTGTGAGAAAGGGAGAAAAGTACTTCTTTCTCAACCTGCTCAATCCCATTCATAATCTTATAAACCTCGATCATGTCACCCCTCAGCCGTCGTTTCTCCAAGCTAAAGAGCCCCAAGCATTTTAACCTTTCTTCACAGAGAAGGTGTTCCAACCCTTTTATCATTCTAGTTGCCCTTCTCTGCACTTTTTCCAATGCTATAATATCCTTTTTGAGATGTGGTGACCAGAACTGTACACAGTATTCCAAATGAGGTCGCACCAATGATTTATACAGGGGCATGATGATACTGGCTGATTTGTTTTCAATTCCCTTCCTAATAATCCCCAGCATAGCGTTGGCCTTCTTTATTGCAGCTACACACTGTCTAGACATTTTCAGCGAGTTATCCACTAGGACTCCAAGATCTCTCTCTTGGTCCGTCTCTGCCAGTTCAGACCCCATCAACGTGTATTTATATTTAGGATTTTTGGCTCCAATGTGCATCACTTTGCACTTGGCCACATTGAACCCCATTTGCCATGTTGACGCCCACTCACCCATCCTCGACAGATCCCTTTGGAGTGCCTCACAATCCTCCCTGGTTTTCACCACCCGGAACAACTTCGTGTCATCTGCAAATTTAGCCACTTCACTGCTTACTCCCAATTCCAAATCATTAATAAACAAGTTAAAAAGCATCGGACCGAGTACTGATCCCTGTGGTACCCCACTGCTTACCACCCTCCACTGAGAAAGTTTCCCATTTATACTCACTCTCTGTTTTCTATTTATAAGCCAGTTTTTGATCCACAAGAGGACTTGTCCTTTTATCCCATGACTATTGAGCTTACTTAGGAGCCTTTGATGAGGAACTGTATCAAAAGCTTTCCGGAAGTCAAGGTAAATAATATCTACTGGGTCCCCCTTGTCCACATGTTTGTTCACTCCTTCAAAAACACTAACAGGTTAGTGAGACAAGATCTTCCCTTACAGAACCCATGCTGAGTCTGCCTCAATAGTTTTTGTTCATCAATGTGCCTACTAATTCTTTCCTTAATAACAGTTTCCACCAACTTACCCGGTATCGATGTCAGACTGACTGGCCTGTAATTTCCCGGATCTCCCCTGGAGCCCTTTTTAAAGATGGGAGTGACATTAGCTACCTTCCAGTCCTCAGGAATGGTTCTTAAGTGAACTGAACGTCCACTGCTATACTAAAAACCAGAAGTTTAAAGGGAGAAAAAATGTTTTATAAACTGATTCAGAGAAAAAGGGAAAGGGAGAAGTATTCCTTGGTCCCGGGCACAGTGCAATACACACCAACAGCAGTTGTTGGCTCCGGTGGAGGTTCACACGCTAAAAAGCATCTTTCCCCATCAGGGTTGCCAACCCCCAGGTGGTAGCAGGAGATCTCCTGAGATTACACCAGATCTCCAGGTGACAGAGATTTTCCTGGAGAAAATGGCCGCTCTGCAAGGTGGGCTCTGTGGCCATATGCCTCCATTGAAGTCCCTCCCATCCGCAGGCTCCACCTTCCAAATCTTCAGGCATTTCCCTACTCAGAGCTGGCAAGCGTACCCTCGTTGGAGGACTAGGAAGCCAAGCCTTGTCACCCCTGCCTATTATACTCCAAAGCTAGGGTTGCCACCCCCTCCAATGGGAGCGGGGTTTCCTCCGATTTCAGGGGCCCCAATCTGCTGCCGGTCAGCTGGCCAGCGGGGGAGCTCCGTCCCTAAATAGCCCGGTGCAATGACATCAACTGGAGGTGACATCCTCGCGCCGGGCAGGTCACGAGGAGGACGCTCTAGCATTTGGCTAAAGACTCTATGGTGACCACAGATCCTGGGGAGCAACATGGAGCCCCCCACCAGAAGACGTGAAGAAGAAGAGGAGGAGAAGGAGGAATTAGATAAACATATGGAGCAGAAGTCCATCAGTGGCTATTAGCCACAAGGTATAGATGGGAATTCTCAGTCTGGGGCAGGTGATGCACTCTATTCTTGGTGCTGGAGGGCAGCAGTGAGGGCTTCAGTGTCCTGGCCCCACTGCTGGACCTCCTGATGGCACCTGGTATATTTTGGCCGCTGTGTGACAGAGTGTTGGACTAGATGGGCCATTGGCCTGATTCAACATTGCCTCTCTTATGTTCTTATGTAAGGAGGAGACTGGATTTATACCACGCCCTTCACTCAGAGCCGCAGAGGGGCTTACAATCTCCTCTCCCTTCCCCTCCCCACAACAGACACCCTGTGAGGTAGGTGGGGCTGAGAGAGCTCTGATAGAAACTGCTCTTTCAAGAACACCTCTGACAGAACTATGGCTTGCCCAAGGTCATCCAGCAGCTGCAAGTGGAGGAGTGGGGAATCAAACCTGGTTCTCCCAGATTAGAGTCCGTGCTCTTAACCACGACAGCAAACTTAACCACCACACCAAACCTGGCAACCCTATCCAAAGCAGGATCTGAGCAAAAGACGTCCCAATGGCTTCTGATCAAAGGGCACGAGGAGCACAACTTTGACTTCCAAATTTTTTCACCGAGAAGGAAACCTTCAACACTCCAGTCAGCACATGGGGGACAACCAAATAACCTAAATAGCTCGCGTTAGCTTTAGCAATGGCGGAGCATCTGACTGACTGATCTGTGAGAGGAATATCAACCCTGTAATATATCCTTTTTGGAGCTGTGGTGACTCAAGTGGTTAAGACACTGAACTGCAGGCTGTGGAAGGTCAGTAGTTCAGCAGTTCGAGACCCGGGTGCTGCATGACGGAGTGAGCTCCCGTCTCTGTCCCCAGCTCCTGCCAGCCTAGCAGTTCGAAAGCAAGAAGTTGCAAGTAGATAAATAGGTACCACTTCGGTGGGAAGGGAACAGCGTTCCGTGCACCTCGGTGTTTAGTCATGCCGGCCACATGACCACGGAAACGTCTTTGGACAGCGCTGGCTCATCGGCTTTGAAACGGAGATGAGCACCGCAACCCTAGAGTCGGATTTGACTGGCTTTCGAGCAGGGGAACCTTTACCTTTACTCTTAATATGTCCTTTACACACAATGCCAAATGACCAGGGAGAGAAACCCCAGCCCTATGATGTATCCTTTACAGGCAGCACTAAATGACCTTGGCTTATTTGTACAGCCCCCCAGGGTGCTTGGAGTCAGGGCGGTCTAAGGGTTAAGTAGCCGAGCTGCAGTGTCGGGAAGGCAAAAAGTCAAGCCTCATTAAGTCATTGGAATCTCGGTCAGGATATGAATGCCCGTGGTGGACAGGAGAAAAGCCATAAACATCCTATCACCTTGATATGCCGGGAGGCACCGAGCAGAGTTTCACACACCGGTCTCTGATGCGGAACTGGCTTGATTGCTTCCAGGGGGAACCACCTGGCCCGAGTGTGCCATTTGGGTCTTTAACTTTGAAAGACGGGGCCTGGTTCAAGGCCATTGCAATCAGGGGGCCAGGCCTTCTTAGAAACATCAACACGGGCTGGGGGGTGCCAGCGCACTGTGAACAGGACTGAACCGCTGTTTACACAGTTGGGGGAACTGCCGGGGTCTGCCAAAAGATCCGCTTGCAGGGACCATCAGCCTCCAAACCGAAAATTCGAAAGAGAACAGAATTTATTTAGCATTCGTTATCATCCCTATGTGGTATTTTTGACCCACTTTCGTTTCCCATTTTCTTCCTGTTAACATAAATACAAATATATTTTTTCTGTTTATATTTTATTTGGAATAAAACATATAAAACGATGTGCATCGCCGCCTGTAAGGAAACCGTATTTCAACACCAGTAATCGATAAGGCACATCACTGTGCAGCATTTTCAAATATATATATATATTTTTTTTCTTTAAACGAATAAACACAAATCTTTCGACCTCTTTGAGGTTGTTAAGAGTTCACACATCACTGGCATGGCTCCCATAACACCATCTAGTCCCTGTTGGAAGAAGAACTCGTAGAAAGGGAGGGCAGGAGGCGGGGGGTGGAGGGAGCATCGGTTCACTCGGGTCACGGGGATGGATTTTATCCCTGAGGTGTCAGTAAAAAAAAAAAAGCTGTCACTGAACAGAAAGGTTTAAAAACCACAGTCTTAAATAACAAGATATAAACTACTGAACATCCAAGCACCGAGATGATTTCAGAGTACGGGAACACCCAGTTCTGAAGTTGCCTTTTTCTTCCTCTCCTTTTCTTCTGCGACTAGGGTAATTCCATGATTTTGTAAAAGTTACAGGACAGTCATTCGCCATGCCTTTCAGCTGCGGTTCCTTGGTCACCAACATGGGGTTGGATCTTAAGGAGCATGAGTGGACTTCTGCACATGGGAACGGAGCTCTCCTGCTTTTTTCTGCTGCATACCCCCCCCCCCGTGGTGCCTCCCCGTAAGCCACTCCTGAACATCTGAGTCCCTTACAAATATGGAGGAATGCAACAGGGAGCGATGAACCTACAGAAACTGGAGAAACCCCTCTCCTCCCGCAGACAAAAGTGCCTTCTTGCTTGCATAAGACATCCTCTGGATACAACCCACGAATCTTGTAATAGCCGTTACCAAGTTCCTCATAACGACACTCAAAAAGCAAAAACTAACCAGCCAAGAAAGAACCTGTGCCATGATTTCCAAATCTTCCAAGATATCGAGTGATAATCTCAAGTGTCCTGTTGCACTCCAGAATAACACCAACCGGCCTTCCTTTCTCCTGTAACAAGAGGATTTTTTATTTTTGTGAAGCAAATACTCGTCGGTGATGAACCTGGCTTGGGTAGCCGTTACGAGGCTCAAAGGGAATGATGGGAAGCGTTATTGCTCATTGTTGATGACCCTTCCGTAAGCTCTTTGGAAAGGAAAGGAAGACATTATAGAGTGAGGCTCCTCTCTGCCTCGTAGGCTTAGAAGGTGTCATCTATGTAGTACCGAACGGTCAACTGGGCCAGCCATTAGTAGTAGCGATTCAGGCTTCTGGTCCCCGGGATGTCCGGTTGCCCATTCATCCATATCTCCCGGATGATGCGCTCCCTTTCTTCTAGCCGCTGGGCCCTCTCCAGCTCCTCGGCAGAGGTGAAGACGTTCATGTTCAAAGTCCTCTCGAACCTGCGATGACGGCGGGCCGACAGGTCCGAGGTGGTGTCTGAGTCATCGTCGCTCTCGCTGCTGTCGCTCTCGGCCTCCCGTGGCGGCTTCTTCGACCGTGAGCGTTTGCAGTCCGTCTGACAGGAAACTCGGAGCACCAAGGCCAGTAGGGTCAGGAGAAGGCCGATGCACACGCCGGAGACAAAATACAGAGCGGCACGCTCCGGGTTTTCTGTAAGGAGCAAGAGAAAAAATAACACGTCCATTTATTGATTAAAAACATTTTTTAATCTCGTCTTTATGAACACTTATGATGAGAATAACAGCCAGCGGTATCTACTAGCTGCTGGATCACAAGAGTCATCAAGCACCTCTGGAGGTGAACTCTTGAAGGTGTCTTCTACTGCACGACCCCTGGTCCCTCAAGGTCAGCATTGTCTGCTCTGACTGGCAGCAGCTCTCAAGTTTTCAACACCACTTATTACAGGCATCTCCAAAACAGCGCCAACAATTCCCCTGGTGACCATCATGGGATCCTAGAAAGTGGGTGGAGCCAATGGGGCTCTTGCCCAGCATGACTTCCGATTGGCCACTGGGGATCCAATTGGCTGTGCAGATTAAAACAACATGGTTTCAGTGGCAGCGGCCACCAGATTACTGGTTTTATTATCTTGCTCCTGTCTCCTGGTGTATTTTTCAATTGCCCCTCTTTCCCCCTGCACTGGGGCTTCCTTTCTGTGGTTGGCTTTACCTCCTGTGGCAGCCATTTTGTGGTTGCGCCCACCACCCTGTTGCAGAATTCCAAAGGTGCCCACAGGTTCAGAAAGTTTGGGGACTCCCGACATAGTACTGTGGCTGAATGGTATAGCATCCGTCCGGCTTGCAGACAATCCTAGGTTCTGTCTAGGGTTGCCAGGCCCCTCAAGCCTACCAGCTGGGGATGGGGGGTGAACTTACTGTAAGTGAGTAGGAACACTGAAAATAAATGTGATATGTCTACATGAGCTGGAAGTGACGTAGGTACATTGGGGACATCCGGGGGGGGGGTGATGCTCTGGTTTTTGGGCACTCTATGGTAGAATTAGTACACTCTATGGTAGAATTAGCTTCTACCATAGAGTTTTGCCCCAAAACCAGAGCGTTGCCCCCGCCCGACATCACCAACATGCCTACATCACTTCCAGGTTACATAGGCACACTGTGTTTATTTCCAGCTCCTTGTCTGTTTTGAGGGGATAATTGGGGGGTGGAGAGGAGCACCCAAAACTCATGGACCGCCGCCCACACCAGGGAGTCTGGCATCCATAGTTCTGTCTCTAGCATCTGCAGTTAAGAGTCTTAAGTAGCCGACGACAGACATCGGACTGAGAGTCTGGAGGGTAGCCGCCAGTCTCGGGGGACAATAAGGACCTCAGTCACATACCCAGCCCGTTCTGTACTTCTAGCTGTGCCCCCAGGAAATGGAAAGTTAAAGATGTGGAAGCAGAAAGCAAAGGGAAGCTGCAGACACTGCTCCGTTGTCCAAAATCAGTTGTAGCCCATTCAAGTTCCTTCACAAAAAGCTAGAGGTAATTTCATTCTGGTTAGGACAGCCCAGGACAGCCCGAGCTCGGCAGAGCTCAGAAGCTAAGCAGGGTCAGCCCTGGTTGGTACTTGGATGGGAGAGCACTTGGGAAGGCCAGGATTATTACACAGAGGCGGGCAATGGCAAACCAGCCCCTTGCTTCTCACTGGCCTCGAAAACACTACGGGGTCACCATAAGTCGGCTGGGCCTTGACAGCCCTTTCCACCAGCTCCATCTTTCTACGGTTAGTAAACAGGACACACTGGGAATGCATGTGGATCGTTCGGGATGCGCATTCGCAATTCGGACTGAAATAACTCGCAATTAATCCATTCGCCCCTGAGAGGGCTGCCTTACGAAACACCGTGGACTTACGAAACTTCAGGTAAAATAAATCTGGGGATTCACGCTCCGTTACACATCTTTGGGTAACCTTCCCTTGACTGCTGCTTTATTTATAGCTCAGCGGAGGAACGTTTTACCCAAGCGGGGACCTGTGACGAAACCTATCTTGACACTATGTGGCCGAATTTCCGGGAAGCCGAATGGTTGCGTTATTGTTCCATCAACACTCACCGTTTTTTCAACCGGCCTCCAGAGTTTCCCATCCCGGCTTCACAAGTTGTTGCGAAAGGGCATGACAAGAGGAATGGGCAGCAGCCATTAGACCAGGGGTGTCGAACTCATTTGTTACGAGGGCTGGATCTGGCATTAATGAGACCTTGCTGGGCCGGGCCATGTGGGTCATAAAAAGGTAATGCCAGGTAGCATGGATATAAACTTTATAAAGGACACAAAAGCATTTTTTAAATTTAAAATAAAAACATGCTTAAAACATCAGCGCTCTTGCACTATTTTGTCTATTGAACAGTGCCTGAGAACTGACACCTCTTGCTCTGAATGATTGCATCAAAATGTCTGTGCTGTTGCAATCTTGAGTCTGCTGTTCAGGTGTGTCTCTGTAAGCTGCAAACCTACGATGACGCAGCAACAGCAGAACTGGAAGAAGAAGCAGAAGACAGCCCAGTTCCACTGCGGGCCTGATAGAAGCCCTCCGGGGGCCTGATCTGCCCCCTGGGACACACATTTGACACCCCTGCATTAGACAGACTCATTGGTAGCACACATGTTGCATCTGTCAAGTGCTCGGAGTGCTTCACATCCACCATCCCAGTATTTTTGCTGCAGTTGCAAGGGAACACCCCAATAATTACCCCCTGCCCCCCAACTGCAAATGAGCAGAACAGCCCTGGAACCAGCTGAGCTGGAAGGCCTCCGAGGCACTCTGCAGGAGTCGTTTGGCTTATTAAAGGAGGGCCTGTTGATCTCCCAGGATGACAACTGACCTCCAGGCTACAGAGATCAGTTGCCCCTGAGGACATGGCTGCTCTGGGGGGTGGGCTCTGCGGCATTAGACCCTCCACTCCCCAAACCCTGCCCTCCCCAGGCTCTACCCCCCGAATCTTGAGGAATCTCCCAAACTAGGTTGAGCAACCATAATATTTAACTAGCTGTTGGTCAGTGGGGGCCTTCCGGGGCAGCAGCGCTGTGAACCTTCCTGTTAAGTTAAAGGGCCAGTCCAGCCAGGGTCATCAGCTTCCTGGTGGGGATGGGAAATTCCCCACCCTGGCTCCCATTTCCTGCCATCACTCAGAGTGATGGCAGGAGAAAAAAAAAAGGGCCTTCTGGCCTCACAGGGTGGTGACATGTCTGGGGAAAACCCAGAAGTGGTGTCAGTCTGCTCTAGGAATCGCCAGGAAGTCTAGACAAGCATGAGGTCAGGCCATGTCCCTGCCGGCCCTGGACTTCTGCTGCTCAGGCCAGCCCTGCAGGTGAGAACTTGAGGCCGACAGACCTGGGCATTACTTAAGGCTACCAAAGGTATCTGTGGCTGGAATGTCAGGGATCCCACTTTCCAGCTCACCTTCTGACCTACGCTGATTCTCTCAGGACCTGGCAACCCTCTGCCTCCACTCGGTGAGTCGTCTCCCCACCTCCCCCCACTGACAGTGAAAACTAAACCGGCTTCGAAAGGGGCTGCTCGTACTGTTTATTTATTATTCCCAGCTTATTTTTTGTGTGCGCTGCTTCTCACCATGGCTATAAAGCACTTAAATGAGCGTACATTAAATTCAAGAAGGAGCAGTGGGATCGATGTACGATGAAACCAAAAATAACTGAACAGGCAGCAATAAACGCCAACCAGTAAGGAAATAAAACAGTCCAATGGAGCCCAGCAAGCTACAAGTTAATCAAAGGCAGAGCAAAAAAGAAACTTTTCCAGCTGCCTTTGGAAAGATGAAACCAGAGGAGCCCGTTCGGAGTTCTCAGAGGAGGCCATTCCACAGAAGGTGGCCACATACCCAGCCGGCAGGGGATGGGAGAGAGCCTTCCAGGAGTGGGGGGACAACGTAGCTGTGCGTGACATCGTCACTGCAGTGAGGTCACACGGAAGCGATGTCATTACACCGGGCACATTGCATGGCAACACTCTAACATTTTGGGCAAAACTCTATAGTTACCATAGACTTTTGGCCAAAATGCTAGAGCGTCACTGTGCAGCACACCTGACATGATGATGTCACTTCCGCGTGATTTCTTTGTCCCGATGATGTCAATGTGGGAGGGGGCTGTTCGGGGTGGGGCTTTCCCCACCGGCCATTTGGCCAGTGCCAAACTGGAGCCCCCAAAATTGGGGGAATCCCTGCCCTGACCTGGCAACCCTAATTCCACAGGGCTGGGGCTGCCACAAAAAAGGCCCTGCTGACGGAGGCTAATGCAGCCTCCAGACAGTTCTAGATTTAGCAGTGCAAGGAAATCCACCCCCAGACACTAGATATCTGTCGTTCATCCCCACCACATCCCTAACCTTTATTTGTTTATAGGCTCAGACCATACACTGTTAACCTACATTTTGGTACTAAGTGTCCAGAATAGGGATGCCAGCCTCCAGGTGGGACCTGGGGATCCCCTGAAATTACAGCTCATCTCCAGAGTACAGAGATCAGTTCCCCTGGAGAAAATGGATGCTTTGGAAGGTGGATTCTAGGGCATTGTGTACCCCACTGAGGTCCCTGTTTTCCCCAAGCTCCATCCCCAAATCTCCAGGAGTTTCCCAGCCTGCTTCTGGCCACCCCACCCCACCCAACCTGGCAACCCTGGTTCAGAGGAAGCGCTTGGGGAGTTAGTATCTTAGGCTGAGTAGTGCAAACATGCCATTTGACTGAGAAGGATCTGGCACAACTCTGAAGCAGGATACCATGGGGGGAAAACCACCCAGTCAGAAGAGACCTGTGCTCTAATCCATAACAACACCTGTAAGATCGTTCTTTTATTGTTGCTGTTCACTGAACTGAGGCCCGGGGTTGCCGGCTCCAGGCTGGGAAATTCCTGGAGATTTGGGGGTGGAGCCTGGGAAGGGTGGGGATTGGGGGAAGGAGAGGAACCTCAGCAGGGGATATCCTGCCACAGAGTCCACCCTCCAAAGCAAGCCCTTTTCTCCAGGGGGAACTGATCTCTGTGGTCTGAGGATCAGGAATACCTCCAGGAAATCTGCGGGGCCCACCTGGAGGTTGGTAACTCTACATATGACCCATTGTACTGCTTGGGGCCTTTCAAGAAGAATAAGAGGAGGAGGAGGAGGAGGAGGAGGAGGAGATTGGATTTATACCCCGCCCTGCACTCAGAGTCTCAGAATGGCTTACAAACTCCTTTCCCACCCCCTCCCCACAACAGACCCCCTGTGAGGTAGGTGGGGCTGAGAGAGCTCTGACAGAAGCTGCTCTTTTCAAGGACAGCTCTTGTCAGAACGATGGCTTGCCCAAGGTCATCCAGCAGCTGCATGTGGAGGAGTGGGGAATCAAACCCGGTTCTCCCAGATTAGAGTCCGCACACTTAACCACTACACCAACCTGGCACCTTCACGCAAACAGAACTTCAAACCTTCCAACATGCTCCTCGGGCCTGCCAGCGAAGCTCCCGCTGTCCCGTCAACCCGTCCCTGTGTTCAAATGAAAACGAAGGCGGGCCGCAAAACTGGACGAGACGACGGCCCTCCTGACACAACAAAGGCCAGATTCAAGGAATGGGTGGCGGAGAGGAGCTTTCCCCACCGCAGGATATGAGTTCATGCGAGTCTTCTCCGAAACAGAGCGACGCATTCCAGAACAGACAACACCAAACCCACTATATCATAGAGTCCTTGCACAAATAGACACTTTTTTAAAAAAATGACTCGAGCGTCCTTAATTTATGGGGCAGCTACAGCCTCAGGTTCCAGAGGAGGAGGAGGAGGAGGAGGAGGCTGCATGAGTCTGTTGCCCTGCGGCACACAAGGAGTCCTCTGTTCCTCCAGGGCTGCTTTGGAAAGTGAGGGCTCTTCAAACGCAGGGAGTGAACAGAACAATGAGGAGAGAAGTCCTGCATCATCCAGAAGAGAGACAGAAATGGATGCAGGCAGTCCCTGCCCATTGGCTCATTTCTGACAGTGGTTTAATAAGCTATGATCAGGATAGGGTTGCCAGCCTCCAGGTGGGGCCTGGAGATGGCCTGCTATTTCTAGGGTTGCCAGCCTCCAGGTGGGGCCTGGGGACCTCCCGCTTTAACGATGGATCCCCAGCTGACAGAGATCAGCTCCCCTGGAGAAAATGGCTGCTTTGAAGGGTGGACTCTAGGGCAGTGGACCATGCTGAGGCCCCTCCCCTCCCCAAGCCCCGCCCTCTCCTGGGTCCACCCCCAAACTCTCCAGGTATTTTCGAACCCAGACCTAGCAAACCTAGCTATTTTGCATGATCTCCAGACACACAAGATCAGTTCCTCTGGAGAAAATGGCTACTTTGGAGGGTGGACTCCATGACGTTGTACCTTGCTGAGGCCCCTCCCCTCCCCAAACCCCGCCCACCTCAAGCTCCACCCCAAAATCTCCGGTATTTCCCCAGCCAGACCTGGTGACCTTAGTGATCATCTGAACACAAGCCACTCCACTGACTACGGTTAGGATCATCAATCACCCGTGGTCACGCTCTTGGCAGCCCCATGCTGGTTGTCTGCTGGACGCCGCTCCGTCTTCTCCTCTTTGGTCCCCTTTGAGGTGAGTCCCCAGGGTGCGGGGGAGTTAACCAAGGCGTCGAAGTGGGAGCTTGAGGGGTCTCAGAAAGACAGGTCACCGCTCTCCCCGTCTCTGCTTGCTGACTTGTGGCCACATTCGTGGCCACCTGGACTCCCTTCCCTTTCTTGGCATCACTCTTTGCCCTGTCAATATCAGCGGTCTCTCCTCCTCGACCCGCTCCCAGCTCCCTCCTTTTATTACTCCCCCACACCCTTTCCACCCCTCCCTCCTCGGCCCCGCCCCCATTCAAAGCTCAGGATGCCCCCTTCCCCGCTTCCGGATTCTTCCCCCGGGAATTGCTGGCCTCCCTCATCATCGGTTCCTCTGTCTGCTGGCCCTCTTTCCATCTGCTCTTGCCTCCGCCCAACAGGAGTCTGGACCGCTAGGCGGGGAAGGGGGCGTGCCTGGCCCATCGTCTTGCCCTGTGGCCGGTCCCAGCTCTCGAGCTGGTGCTTCCCCTTGTCACTGTGGGTCCGCGTCCTCGTTGTCTCCTACTCCTCCATCTCTGCTGGTGAGCTGGGGTGCTGGGCAGCAACATGGGGAGGCAGTGTTGTTGGCAGGGTGGGGCTTGCCTGGTGGGTTCTGGGATAGCCCCGGGGTGCCACATCTCACACCCGGTGAGGTCTGGAGATCTCCCAGAATTACAGCTGGTCTCCAGAGTACAGAAGTCGGTTCCCCTGGGGGGAAATGGCTGCTCTGGAGGGTGGTCTCTAGGGCATTACACCACGCTGAGCTCCTTCCTCTCCCCCAAGCCCTCCCCAGGCTCCACTCCCAAACCTCCAGCAATGTCTGAACCCGGAGATGACAACCCTACCTGCTAGGGTTGACAGCCCTCCAGTCAGGGGTTTTTACTATGCTAAAAATCTGCGAGCTAGCTCACACTCACTCAGCTTAGAGGAGACACTGGTCAAGAATGCAGAAGGGAGAGGGCTGAAATGTAGGTGGCTTGGGTGTGTCAAGAGAAAGGGCAAACAGAACCGGAAGGAGAGCCAGAAGGGAGACGCTCTTTCTACCTGAGTCGCTTTCCTTTTGTTTCCTCACGGAGGTATCCTCATGGAGAAAAGGGTTGCCAGTCTCAAGAAGATGGGAGATTCTCAGAGATTTGGGGGGAGTGTGTCGTTTGAGGAGCGGAGGAACCTCCATGGGGATGTGATGGTACAGTGTCCGCCCATCGAAGCCGCCATTTTCCCCGGGGAAACTGACCTCTGTGCAGAGAGCAGTTCTATTCCTGGGAGATCTCCAGGCATCCCAAAGCAGAGGGCTGGTTTTTTCCCCGGAAGCCACTATATTGTCCTGCCGGTTGCCAGCCTCCAGGTGGCACCTGGAGATCTCCAGCTATTGCAACTGATCTCCAGACAATGCAAGATCAGTCCCCCTGGAGGAAATGGCTGCCTTGGAGGGCGGGTTTTATACTGTTCCGAGGTCCCTCCCCTCCCCAGGCTCCACCCCCAAAATCTCCAGCTGTTTCCCAACCTAGAGCTGACAAGATTATACCTGCTCAGGGAGAGCCAGTTTGGTGTTGTGGTCAGGAGCACAGACTCTAATTTGGGAGCACCGGATTTGATTCCCCATTCCTACATATGCAGCTGCTGGTGTGACCTTGGGTCAGTCACAAGTTCTCTCAGAGCTGTTCTCTCAGGAGCAGTCCTCGAAAGAGCTCTCTCAGCCCCACTTCCCTCACAGGGCATCTGTTGTAGGGAGGAGAAGGGAAAGGAGTTTGTAAGCCACTCTGAGACTCCTTCGGGTAGTGAAGGGCGAGGTATAAATCCCCCCACAACTACTACTACTACTACTACTACTACTACTACTACTACTACTCCTTCTTCCTGTACACCCTAACTGTGGTGTAGTTTCTACTGGTCTTTGCAGGTTCCACAGTACAGTTCTTGGGAACTCTGACTTCTTCTAAGACAGCATGAGGCCAGCAGTAATAGCTGTAACACTAGCTGGTCCTGACAGTGCGCGTCTGATTCACCCACTGAGTCGGAGAAGGAGATCACACACGACAGATGAGGAGCAACCGTGCTGGCTGCCGTCTGACCTAATGAGATGCACATGGGCCTCAACGAACACTGGGACAACCACGGCGCCCCAAGGCATTTCCTGAGCACGGTCCGCCCGCAGAGAGTGTGAGGTCCAAAGCCATTAATTTCCCAAGGAAATGCCTCCAGGCCGATGTTGTTATTCCCATTATATCTCTATATTCTATAATAAATTTTAAAAAATCAATCTGCGTGTTACTGCCTCTCATTTCCTGCAGGGGCCATGTGCGTTCAGAGAGCCCTGCGGAGAACACCGGTCCGAGGCTCTCGGCGGCGTGGAAGCTTCCGACCTTAATGCCATTAACGCTCCTCCGCAAGCAGCCGGCTCGTTCTGAGCATCAACAGTCTTCTCAGAAATCACTGGAAAGCCCCATTTAGCAGACGCTGATGTAATAAGAAAAGGATCGGGGAGGGGGGACAGCTGATCTCTCCAAACTGGGCCTCCTAAGTCCATGCCTGCGTTACGTATTTGCACTGATGGACACCCAGTCTTTGTTCCCCCGTTCTCTCATGACGACCCTGTTGGGTGAGTCAGGCTTGGGACGGGCCCAAGGTAGGGTTACCGTTCCCCAGGTGGGGGCGGGGCAGCTGGCCGGCAGGAGAAAATCCCCCCCATCCCAAACAGTGACATCATGCGCGGCACTCTGACATCACCTGGAAGTGATGTAGGCACGTTGGTGACATGGGGGGGGGGTTTACACTCTGTTTTTTGGACAAAACTCTATGCTTTGAGGGTGATTTCACCATAGAGTTTTGTCCCAAAATCACAGCGTCGCCCTGACGTCACCAGCATGCCTACATCACTTCCAGGTTCCCGCCCACTCCCCATCCTCCCACCGGTGTGATGATCACACCTGGCAACTCTAGCTCAAGGGCCCCCGGCGAGTTTCCATGGTAGAAATGGGGATCCGAACCTCAAGATGACCAGGATGCTAGTTCCAGTTTATGGCATTTTGGAGATGGATGGATGGATGGATGGATGGATGGATGGATGGATGGATGGGATGATGATGATGATGATGATGATGATGATGAAGATAGATAGATAGATAGATAGATAGATAGATAGATAGATAGATAGATGATAGATAGATGATAGATAGATAGATAGATAGATGATAGATAGATAGATAGATAGATAGATAGATAGATAGATAGATAGATAGATAGATGATAGATAGATGATAGATAGATAGATAGATAGATAGATAGATAGATGATAGATAGATAGATAGATAGATAGATAGATAGATAGATAGATAGATAGATAGATGATAGATAGATGATAGATAGATAGATAGATAGATGATAGATAGATAGATAGATAGATAGATAGATAGATAGATAGATAGATAGATAGATAGATAGATAGATAGATAGATAGATAGATAGATAGATGAGAGAGAGAGAGATGGATTAGATAGAGAGATTAGATAGATAGATAGATAGATAGATAGATAGATAGATAGATAGATAGATGATAGATAGATAGATAGATGATAGATAGATAGATAGATAGATAGATAGATAGATAGATAGATAGATAGATAGATACTGGATGGATAGGTTGGGGCATGAATGGATGGAAAGGGGGAGAGATATGCTGGATGGATAGGTAGGTGGATGGATGGATGAATAAAGAGAAGAGAGACAGAGACAGAGATACTGGATGAATAGGTAGGTGGGTGGATAGATAGACAGACAGACAGATGGACGTTTGGGTAGGCAGGCAGGCAGGCAGGCAGGCAGGCAGACAATTAGATAGAACCACCCACAGTAAGAGGAAGTGGCC
The DNA here is from genome assembly GCA_029375565.1 of Gekko gecko. Lineage (NCBI taxonomy): Eukaryota > Metazoa > Chordata > Lepidosauria > Squamata > Gekkonidae > Gekko > Gekko gecko. The sequence goes on along the minus strand of JAPDNY010000001.1, from coordinate 331,767,320 downwards.
CTGACTTGGATAGGCCCTGACCTGGATACCCCAGGCAAGCCCGATCTCATTAGATCTCAGAAGCTAAGCAAGGCCAACCCCGGCAAGTACTTTTGTATTGTTTTATCTTCTTTCTAACTGTTTTATCATGGCTCTGTGCCCCTATTGTTAGCCGCCCTGAGCCCATTGGGGAGGGCGGGATATAAATTTGAATAATAAATAAATGAATAAATACTTGGAAGAGCGACCTTCAAGAAATACCAGGGCTGGGATGCAGAGGCAGGCAGTTTCAAGCCACCTCTCTGAAAAACGTCCAAGCCCCCAGTAGGGGGTCACCAGAAGTCAACCATGACTTCCAGGCAACCGCACAAAACACACACACACACACCATTTTTTTTTTAAGTAAGAGGGAGTGGAGAATATGAAAGAAATCTCGAGAGTGATGGATGATGCTCAGGAGTAGCCAGTCTCCCCGTTGGGGCACTATCAGCAAACAGATGGCTGTCGTGAAGTAGATGACTGCTCAGGGTGAGGATCCTACAAGCGGCATGCCAATTTCACACGTCCTTGTGCCATAATCCCCAAACAACCTGTACTTTGAGCCAGTGTCCCCTCTAAGCTGAGTTGGTGTAAGCTTGCTCACAGATTTTTAGCCTCCGGCTCACACATTTTTGTCTTAGCTCAGGAAGGGATGGCTCCAGAGAAAACTGATTTATGCAGTAGCCATATCGCTCGCTCACAAGTTTAATGCCAGTAGCTCACAAAGTTGATTTTTTTGCTCAGAAGACTCCACAGCTTAGAGGGAGCATTGCTTTGAACGTAATTCCTGAGTGGAACAGTTTTTTCCGGCCCTCTGACTCTCCATCAGTGGTCAGAGTGTGTTGGAGTAGGGTCCAGGAAGACATGGTTGCCAGCCTCCAGGTGGGTCCTGGAGCTCTCCCAGTATTACCCCTCATCTCCAGATGACAGAGCTCACGTTCCCTGAAGCAAATGGCTGCTTTGGAGGGTGGGCTCTATGGCACTGTACCCCTGCTGAGGCCCCTCCCCTTCCCAAGCCCCGCCTCCCCCCAGGCTCCACCCTCAGAATCTCCAGGTTTTTCCCAACCCAGACCTGGCAACCCTACCCAGGGAGAAGCAGTTTTGAACCCTTGCCCTGGAAGGAAATAAATAAATAATTTGCATTTGGCCAAAAATGACACATGTCAATCACATAAAGGTAAATCCTTCCAGATGGGAAGTCAAAAATGGATAGGATGTCAGCAGCACATAAAGAATCTTGCTAGATCATACCAAAGGTTAATCTAGGCCAGCATCCGTGTTCCCTCGAAGCCGTGTGCATGAGCGGCCGCTCCTTTTCGGCTCTGGCTCTGGACCGGTGGAACATTCTTCCACATGAGATCAGGGCCCCTGCGGGATCTGCTTCAGCTAGGGTTTCCAGGTCCCCTTGTCGCACCAGCAGGGCACCAGCCAACTCAGGTAGCGTTTCCATTTGCTGGGCATGGGCGGGGGATCCCCCAGGAAGTGACGTTGGCACATCGGGGACGACACTCTGGATTTGGGGGGAAACTCTATGGTTTGATGCTGATTTTACCATAGAGTTGTGCCCAAAATCGGGTGACGCAGGCACTTCACATGCGACATCACTGTATCAGGGGGAAATGAGGAGGTGACATCACTTCCCACTCCCGGAATGTCGTCCCCCACATCCGCTGGGGGGTGAAAGGACCTGGCAACCCGCCCACCATCTGGACCTGAAGGGGAACAACCCTACAACCTGATTCTACTGACTGTAAAAACTAGCCCTGTACTAGGGCTCTCCTAGGCCTGCTCAAGAACAACCGTATTCCTCCAGACGCGAAGATTTCCAGACTGGCACACGACTATAGAAGAGATCTGTAAAATGCATCAAAGGCAGCCACAAAAGTGAATAAAATGGACGTTCCCTTCCCCTTTACCCTCAGAGGCCACCGCATGAATTGTAGAACACAATCCCATACACAGTAGCCAACCCCTGTGCAACTTTTTAAAAATGCACACAATGGGCTCCAGGCACAGTTGCCATTCATTTTCTTCACGTTATTAAATTTATGTTTTATTAAACTGTTTGTACTGTGCCTTTTCTTCTTGGCTCAGTTTAGGGTTCGGCAAACCCGAGAGAGGGACAGGAAAAGCCAGTTTGTTACAAGAAAAAAACGTATTTTGAAGGGAGGGGGAAAGCAAGGGTTTGATTAGCAGTTTAGGTGGCAAGCCGTATGTTAGGGTTGCCAGGTCTGGGTCTGAAAATTCCTGGAGACTTTGGGAGTAGATCCGGGAGAGGGCAGGGTTTGGGGAGGGGAGGGGTCTCAGCATGGTACAGTGCCATAGAGTCCACCCTTCAAAGCAGCCATTTTCTCCAGGGGAGCTGAGCTCCGTCAGCTGGGGATCAGTTGTAAAAGCGGGAGGTCCCCAGGCCCCACCTGGAGGCTGGCAACCCTACCACATGCAGTGTAAAATAGTGTCTGTCCTTAAGGCAGTATTGCCACCCACCTGCACTCTGAGGAGATTAAGGTTGCCAGCGTGGATGGAACTGACTCTCGCTCTCAGGCTCTGCATATTACGCACCTTGTGCTACCAAGACACAGTAGCCCTGTAGAGAGCTCTGTAGCCGAGGCTACATTAGGGGCGTGGCCTAATATGCAAAGGAGACCCTGGACATCACCATGCCAGGGGCATCGCATGACGACATTCTAGCATTTGGGGCAAAACCTCTATCGTAACCATTACGGCCCCAGTACAATGACATCACTACCGGTGATATCATTGCATTGGCGGCGTTCCCATGGAGTCAAGGAAAGAGAAGCGAGTGAAAGTGGAGGGGAGGGGAAAATTATAAGAAAGCAGCAGCAGGGTAGGGAGAGAAGGGAAATCCTTATAGAGTTTCGAACTCCAGGTTGGAAATTCCTAGAGATTTGGGGGTTGGAGCCTGGGGAGGGTGAGGGTTTGAGGAGAGAAGGAACCTCAGGGAGGTATAGTGCCATAGAGTTCACCTTCCAAAGCCAGGGTCACCAACTTTGTTAAACCTGAAGGCACCTTTGGAATTCTAACACCAGGGCAGTGGGCACAGTCACAAAATGGCTGCCACAGGAGGTGTAGCCAATCACAAAATGGCTGCCACAGGAGGTGTAGCCAATCACAAAATGGCTGCCACAGGAAGACCCCAAAATGTCACAGAGTGAAGTCATACATAACTCTAGCAGCAATTTTTTGACTTTTCAGGCAGAGGCTTTAACTGGGTATCTTTTAATCTGCACAGTCAGTCAGAAACCCTGCTGGGCAAATGCCCCACCTAGCCCTTCCCACTTTCTAAAAGCTTTTGGCGGGCACCAAGAAAAGTATCAGCGGGCACCCAGGCGCCCGTGAGCACCACGTTGGGGAGCCCTGCTCGAAAGCAACAGTTTTCTTCAGAGGAACTGATCTCTGTAGTCTGAAGGTCAGCTGTAATTCCAGGAAATCTCCAGGCCCCACCTGGAGGCTGGCAGACTTAGAAATCAAAGTGCGGCAGTGGGGTTATCGGGGTAGACAAGGAGCCGGTAGGGTCAGCCAGGAGGCCACTGGGTTTCTCTCTTTCTCAGGGCCCAACAATTGAGAGCTGGAGATTCCTTTCTAGTTTATTCATTATTTATTTTACTTAAAACACTTTTATGCCCCTTTCCTACCCAACATTGTCTCAATGAAAACTATCAAAATTAACTTTTAACAATCGATATTATAGAAAACAATTAAACTCATAAACAAGAAAACATACACCTAAACAGGAAGGAGGGTCCGTGAGGGAATGCCAAACAAAACGTAAAATAAAATGAACTTCCTGAACACTTGAAATTTTCCATGAGGTAAACTTGGGTCAGGCTAGGCTTCCCAAATACTTACCTCATGCCGGCGGGGGACGGATACATCCTGGCAGGACCATCCCCGGGGGAAGGAAAGATGCGCCACACAATGCTGTTGCCAGCAAGTGACGCTAGGCGACGCTCTGGCAATGCAGCTGGAAACTCGATGGTACCATCGAGTTTTCAGCCTCATTGCCAGAGCGTCGCCTGGCGTCACTTCCTGGCAACGCATCGTGCGTTACAGGGAGGACTGGTCCGGCCGGGGCATGTTTCCCCTGCCCCCACACGGTAAGTACTTGGGAACCCTAGGTCAGGCAGAAGCATAAACCTCAGTCCCAACAAATCTAAACAGAGTTGTTGTTGCTGTTGTTGTTATTATTCGATTTCCGAATTGCCCAATCCCCGCTAGACTAATATTTTCCCTGTTGAGAGAGACCTTCCAAAAATAAAAGAACTGAAACCTTAACCCTGCAAGAAAAACAAGGCAAGAGCCGATGAAAGATAAAAGCTGTGGCCTAAGGAGACGTTTTCTTCCAAAACAAGATATCAACATGACATTTCAACAAGCGGCATCAACAGTGAAGTTAATTTTCACACTTCAACCGCAGAGGAGCCCAAGCCGAGGCAGTGCACATGTGTCAGTCATTTCCCAAATTACAGGGCAGAGACCGGGTTTCCACAGCAAGGAACCCTTTGATCTTCGGCATCAAAAGGGGTTATTAGCCCCTGTCACGTTTACCTTCGCCTAAACTTCAGATGATGAGAACTAAAACCGATAAGGAGGCTCAGATGAGTCCAATCAAAGATTATATAGACTTGGGCTGCCAAGCCCCTAGTTGGGCGAGGACTCCTCTGCCCCCCACTTCTGTTGCCCATGGCACTGAGTGGCAGCACAAGGAACAATTTTTTTAAATACTGTGCCAGCTGCAGACACATGACTTCCAGTAAAAAAAAAAAAACACCAGAAGTGACATGGGGTAGCTCTAGGAATTGCCGGAAATACTATGGTTTTACCATAGTTTACCATAATGTAATTGGGTATAATGCTGTAGAATCCACCTTCCAAAGCCAGCTTGGTGTAGTGGTTAAGAGCAGTGGACTCTAATCTGGAGAACCGGGTTTGGTTCCCCACTCCTCCACATGCAGCCAGCTGGATGACCTTGGGTTAGGCTCAGTTCTCTCAAAGCTGTTCTCTCAAGGGCAGTTCTCTCAGAGCTCTCTCAGCCCCACCTACCTTACAGGGTATCTGTTGCGGGGAGAGGAAGGGAAGGTGATTGTAGACTGCTCTGAGACTCCAAGTGAAGGGTGGAGTATAAATCCAATCTCTTCTTCTCCAAAGTAGACATTTCTCCAGATTTTTCTCTATGGTTTTATCATAGAGTTTCCAAAGATTCCTAGAGTTTTGTCACTTCCATATTTTAATGGATGTAATGTGACGACACAGCCAGCATTGCGACCCATGGCCCTTCTATTGATTCAAAGGTGCTGCCTGGCAACTGTATTATAGACATTGTCTCTATGCAGATTCCATGTGCAGAAGGCACAATCCATCAAACTGCCAACTTAGGGAAATTCGTTTGGAGGTGGACTGGGGGAGGATGGGGTATTGGGAGGAGAGGGACTTCAGCTGGCTATAATGCCATAGAGTCCACCTTCCAAAGCAGCCATTTTCTCCAGGGAAATTGATCTCTGTAGCAATGGTCCCCATCCAGTTCCTTGTGTATGTACATTTAGTCTACTGTTATTGTTGTTGTTGTATGGCATTGTGTGTAGTATAGCCAGGAGATCCTAAGATTGTCTGGCAGCCAGAAGTTCTAGCTCTTTTTAGCATTATGCACCAATAGGTGGTGAGCTAGACTTGTTTTTAAGGCAAGAGACGTTTCAGAGGTGGTTTGCCATTGCCTGCCTCTGTGTCACGACCCTGGTATTCCATCCAAATACTAGCCAAGGCAAACCCTGCTTAGCTTCTGAGATCTGATGAGATCGGGCTAGCCTGACCAGGTCAGGGCATATTTAGTCTACACTTGCCTCTTGCCCGATACACATATATCACTGAACACGTATAGTCAGTATCATCTACTGAAGAAACTATCACAAGAACCTAGATCATAAGATCAGCTAGGTTCATGGGCAGACTCTGAAAACACACCAGGACACTACGTAGTAAGTCTCAGCAAAAAAAACAACGCCAAACATATTTTTTTTCTTTTTCATATATGTTTTTTAAATTGGAGACAGCTGCAAGAGACCAACAGCAGTGGGAAGTGGTGCCAGGCCCAATTAGTTTTTTACCCTCTGGATGAGGCTAAAGATGAGTTTTTTAGCCTCCGGATCACACATATTTGTCTTAGCTGAGGAAGAATGGCTCCAGGGCCAACTAATTTATGCAAGAGCCAAATCACCCGCTCACAACTTTAATGCCAGCGGCTCACAAAATAGAATTTTTGCTCACATGACTCCACAGCTTAGAAGGAATATTGGTGGCAGCTGTGCTGAACACGGTGAAATCATGCAAAGTGACACATATGAACTCAATCGGGAGTATCTGAAGATCTCCCCAAACAATCAGCTTCAAACTAGTCAGAACACTTCCACATTACCACGGGAATGTAGAGGGGGGATGGGAATTAGGGGCTGCCAGGAGGTATGCATCCCCCCAACCCTAACCTCCCTCTCTTATAAACTGATAGCAGGCCCATAGCCACAGTAGGGCATTTAGGGGCAGTGCCCCCTCACTCGTGCCCCTTGCCCCACAACTTCCGCTGCGGGAGTTGTGCCGGCAGGTAAGGAAAGACCCTTCTCTTCTTCACCTGCCTGCCGACAGTATCTCTCTCTCTCTATCTATCCCCTGCTCCCCACCCCACCCCGCAGATTTCCCAATGCCCCACCACCCAAAATTTTCTGGCTATGCCCCTGACTGACAGGGACTTAAGCAGGCCAGATTCTTCTCTTGCTTCTCTTCTCTCACCCCTTTAACTAGTGGCTCACATGCCTGCAACATTCTGTGGCTCCTGGAAGTCAGTGAGCTTCTGGGGCTGGGGATTTTTTTGGTTGTGGGGTACTGGGAAAGGAAGGTTCTACTTCATTTTAACATTTACGAACAGACGTACTTTCTGTATCCTTTGGGAAACCCCCAAGTTTGTGAGAAACCCCTCAATTGCTGCTCATTCAGAAGGAGGAACGAAAAACCAGAAACGAATGTCAAATGCTACCGGGGGTGGGGGTGGGAATTGAAAAAGGCACGTCAGTGCTCCCTCTGAGCTGAGTCAGTGTGATCTAGCTCACAGTTTTTTAGCCTCCGGCTCACACATTTTTGTCTTAGCTCAGGAAGGGCCGGCTCCAGAGCAAACTGATTTACGCAGCCGCCGAATCGCTTGCTCACGACTTTAATGCCGGTAGCTCTCAAAGTCGAATTTCGGCTCACAAGACTCCACTGCTTCGAGGGAGGGGGTGTGTCACCTTCAGGTACCCTGATGCAGGCCATCAGTCACCCAGAGGACAGAAGAGGAGAGGAAAGGCCTACCTGTGATGAAGGAAGATGCGGCCAGGATGTTGCTGAGCAGCTCCATCTCCGTGCCGGTACCCGCAGGCTCCATCGTGCCGTCCACCGCCGTCCTCTCATCCGCCGGAAGCCGCAAGGGCCGGGTGTCTAACGGGTAAAAGGCAGCAGACCTCCCTTTCTTCTTGTCTGTTCGGAACACAAAACGAACACCTCTGATCCCAGGGCCCGCCGCTCCGGCTGAGCCAGACCGGAGCACCGCCGTCCTCCCACAGAGACGACGCTGGCATCTGAAGTTTCCCCGCTTGACTTGAGCTGCCTGCTGAAAGAGCCCTCCAGGCGACTCCCGTACTTGCTCGCACGGCGAGGTCTACCCCCCTCTCTGCTGCTTTCAAGTCACCAGTTAGACACACCCAGCTGATTTACGGCAAATGTATAATCAGAGGCCTTTGTTCACTGCCAGTCAAAGGAGCCTTTATCGGAGCTGGGTCCCGGCAAACTTGACCTAACTCGAGGTAGCGACTGCCCTCCCCTCGAGAAAAGAAGCCACGGGCCTCCCCCCCCCCCCGCTTGCATCTGACTGTAATCTTATAGCTTCTGCTCTACACCTGGCAAACAAGCCCTTTTTTCCCCAGCCCGCTCCCGGCCTTCATTAAGGAGCGGGTAGGTCTGGAAGGTCCCTTTTTTTGACTTCCTCGTGTAGCTTTCAGCGGGAGAGAAAGGTGCTGTTAATGCCTGGGTTTTTATTTGTCGGAATGTTGTCGAGGAGGAGGCAGCGCCTTCCTCCGGCCTCAAAGGGACCCTTTCAAAAGACCTTATCAGATCAGCTGCCCGAGAACTTGTTGTACCTTGATCTGTTTGCAGACACCTCCGGCAGGGCCGGCCACAAAAATGCTAACTGTTTTTTAAACACCGTTAAGCAAGGCCTGGGTGGCCGGCAGCACTGATAGGCGGGGGTGGGGGTGGGGGAGAAGAAGCCACAGGCTGAAGGACGTTTTCCAAGCCCGTGTCCCTCAATGGACTCCCGTCGCTAAGCCGAAGCCAGTTCTGTTTGGCTCCTGCTTATCAGGCGGTGTTAGTTCCGAGCGAGTTGTGAAGCGTGTCAGTGTGGAAAGCGGACAGGCCGTTCCGTGCCGCAGGCCTAGAAGGCTTTAAAGGGGGATTAGACAGATTCATGGACGACAGGTCTATCACAGAATCAGAGAATCACGCCGAGTTGGAAGGGGCCAGGCAGCCCATCGACTCCAACCCCCTGCTCAATGCAAGATCAGCCCAGACCATCCCTGACAAGGGTTTGTCCAGCCGCTGCTTAAAGACTGCCAGTGAGGGGGAGCTCACCATCAACCTAGGCAGCTGGTCCCACTCTTGCACAACTCTGTCAAAAAGTGTTTCCTAAGATCCAGCCGGTGCCTTCCCGGCCTTAGTTAAAACCCATCATTGCGAGTCCCTCTCCTCTGCTGTCAACAGGAACAAGCTCCCTGTCCTCCTCTGAGTGACAGCCCTTCAGAGACTTCAAGAGAGCCATCCATGGCTCCTGGCCACGATCAGAGCTGGCATCAGCATACCTCGAGGTGGGGCATCTGCCAGGGCCCGGGGATTCTGGGGGGATCCCTGACCCTGACCCTCACCTGCACCTCTCCTCTGCCTCCTGGCTGGATGGCATTCCCTCACCGACTCACCGGCAAGCATTCCACCTCCTGTTCTTCCGGCTACCTGGACTGCCCAGCACCACCAGGGGGAAATGTGTGGAGGGTCCAAGCAGTGCTCCCTATGGTCACAGCAGTGGCACTCCCAGTCACACACAGTGCCCTGTGCCATTGGAGAAAGGGCATGCAGGTGGCTATGAGCACAGGTGACAGGAGGGGTCATAATCAGGCAGGGGAGGGCGTACAAGAGGACGCGGGGGGTATGTGGGTGGGGGCAGAAAAGGAGGCATGGGTCGGAGTCCTGGTGGTGGGCGGGGGGATGCTTGGGTACTCTCTCCCCAGGGCTAAATGGAACCTCCATGTCTAGTGGCAGTAAACCTCTGAATGTCAGTGCCAGGAGGGAATGTCAGGGGAAGACCTCGGCCTTTATGCCCTGCTGTTGGCCCTGTGGGGTAACTGTGTGAAACGTGATGCTGGACTAGATGGGCCACTGGTCTGATCTAGCAGGGCTGTTCTTATGTGTTCTGACATAACACACTTTCAGTTTTAATTAGGGTTGCCAGGTCCCGCGGGGGTTGGAAGCTCTGTATCCAGAATCAGACCGATGTGCCCACCACGGTGACGTCACCCGGAAGTAACATCATTGTGCCACGCATGCCATCGAGGGACACTCTAGTGTTCAGCTTTAAAACTCTATGGTACCATAGAGTTTTGATGCCAAAAGCTAGAGTGCCCCCTGACGATGTGCCTGGCACAATGCACCGGGCACATTGCCCCGATTCTGGCACTTTGGGGGTGGGGTTCCCCCCGGCAGCCGGATCCGGGCCGGTGGGTTGGAGGTCTCCAGAATGGGCAACCCCCCGCCACCCTGGGGGACCTGGCAGCCGTAGTTTTAATGCAGCTACACCGTGTTTTGCTTTGTGGGTTTGGACGCTGTGCTATCCCGGATGGTTGGCCCACCACCAAAAGAAAAATGGACAGCAGTCGAGGATGGATCCCAGCTGGCTGATTCTGTGCCACGAGCTGAAGGTGAGTGAAACTTCAAATGCCCCAGAACACTGACAACAGTTGGGGAAAAGCTGTTGGGTTTTTTTGCTCAGTTGCTGGAGGCTGTATTGAGGGACCCGGGTTTCCCATCCACTTCAAGAAGAAGAAAGAAGGTGACGGTAACGTAAAGAGGTTGGTACCTAAGTTCCCACACCCCTGTCACTCCCTAACCTGTGTAAAACAGAATTGTTCAGGAGGCAGGGTTGCCAAGTTTGTGTTGGGCAATTTCTGGAGATTTCGGGGTGGGCCTGTGGGGGAAGGGTTTAGGGAGGGGCGGGAGCCCAGTAGCGATGTGATCCCTTCTAGAAACTCTGAGACGGCCGTGTTCTCCAGGGAAAAATGACCTCTGTAATCTGGCGATGTGTTGTAATTCTAGGAGGGCTCCAGGCAAAACCTAGAGGCGCACAGTTCTATCAGGAGGGTATTTTTAGAAAGGGAATAGAGGGACAGAGTAACAGGATGATTAGGGAAGGTGCCATTATAAAGTGAACAGGGCTGTAGTCTGGTGTATGCCGGATACTATCTAGTCGCTGTATTATCCTGCCCTTGTGTGTGGGTGTTAAGTACTGCCAAGTCGCTCCTAGCTTATGGTGATCTTATGAATTAATGACCTACAAAACGTGGTATCGTTGCTCAAGTCTTGCAAATTGAGGGCTGTGGCTTCCTTGATGGAGGGAGGCGATCCATCTCATGTTAGGGCTTTCTCTTTTCCTGCTGCCTTCAACTTTGCCCGGCATTACTGTCTTTTCTCAAAACGTGACCGAAGTACGATAGCCTCAGTTTAGTTATTTTTTAGCGTCTAGGGAGAGTCCAGACTTGACTGGATCTAGAATCCTGCTCTGACTGCATCGTTTTCTACTTTTTCAGTTCCGTTTTCTGCACCGCTTTGACATATCATGTCTGGTATTTCTGTGCATTGTTTCTAATTTTCACATCCCTAGTCCTATTGCATGGCTTATTAGATCTCTCATGCTATATGATGACATTTTTTATACCAGTTGTGGTGGAATGGGCCCGCTCTGGCCTGCAGGCCCTGTTCCACTATGCCCTCCAAGGTTTTTCTCAGCACCTGGAGAGGCTTTTCTTTCACTCTCAGGTAACCACTGCCACCACCTGACCTTTGTAGGGAATTGCCCACTGGGAGGGTCAGGACTCCCAGCTTCCTTTCCAGGTTCTGAGGCCTTGCCTCTGCGCCTCCTGCTGCCCAGTGCCTGGTCACCACAGGGATTGTTTACTGCCTTTTATGCCCCAGGAAGAATAGACCCTTGCCAACTGCCTGCCTTCCCCCTGGTGCTCCTTTTAAAACTGGATGCTGGAACTCTATGTGGTACGGTGGACTACTACCAGCATCCAAAGTTCTAAAGTATTTATTTAAAGGAAAATGTTCACAAGCATACTTTTAGCACAGCACCAGACTGAGCAAGAGATTCAAAAGAAATGGGTAAAATGCAATTCCTGTATCTCTCTCTCTACACATGCCCTACCAGATGGTAAAATATAGGGCAGGCTCCTTAGTTTAGGGTGCTACAGATCTCTACAGAATTACCATTACCTTGCAGCTTCCTCCAGTTCTTCAGGCCAGGTCATGGTTAATGGCTGCCTCCTCTAGATCTAAGTTGAGAGCTCTGTTTGTTCTGATGGACTCAGCACAAAAGAGAATTTCCTACTTGCTTCCAGGAATTTTATAATTTCTCTTTCCCCCACCCACTGAACAGGTCAGGCTGGGCCAGAGAAGCTTTTCCTGAAGATTCTTCAGGAATTCCTTCCTGAAGCCTCTCTAGTATTAACACCTCCAAGTCTTTGTTCCCTGCTTGAAGTGAGGGGGAGCTTGACCATCCCATTGTCTAACCCTATTAGCATTTGTATGAAGGTGGGCTGAGGTCAGACTGGGAAGCAATTGAACTGACTTCCCTCTCTTCCTGCCTGTTCTCTGCCCAGAGAGAGAGAAAAAAAACTTTAAAAACTCAGAGCGAAGGTTTTGCTCATTTCAAACCTCCAAAGAAAAAATACATTTCTTCACATCATGTAATCTGCCTTGAGTCTCAGTGAGAAAAGCAGACTGTTAAATAAAGTAAATAAATAAAATCTATAAATAGATGTGTTCGGGGCCGTAAGCTATTCTAAATGTCCTCTCTCCAGAACTTTGCCACCTGGAGCTGCATTCAGTGTCTTGAGTTCCTCCAAACCCCTGCAGGATTTACATATGTTAATTTGTCCTGCCTCCTATTTCTTTTAATCCCTTAATAAATTCCTATTCGCCTCCCGCTTGTGTTTCAACAGTAGTCTGAGATAAGGGGCTCAGGGAATATGGGGTTTGTCTGTAGAGTTACCAGTTCTGGGTTGGAGATTTTGGAGGTGGAGCCTGGGGAGGCCAGGGTTTAAGGAGGAGAGGGACATCAGTGGAGTGTAATGCCACACAGTGCACTTTCCAAAGCAGCCATTTTCTCCAAGGGAAATTATATCTTCACCAGCCACCACCCAGGGATCGTCAACCCTATTTGTCTGACTGTTCAGGTCTGTGTGTGTGGAGGAGAGATAGAGATGTTTTCGGCAGTGTCAAATTTCTCCCTGCCTGCTCTTCTGTTCATCCGCGGCTTTCCCCCATTTCCACAGATGATTCCTCCCTCCCAGGAGCAAAAATACAGTTTGCCCCTTCTTGCAGTGCAGCATGGGAACTTCCGGAAACAGGGAACTCTGATGCTGCGGAACGACAGGGAACAAACGCCGTTTTTTGTGCCTGGGACTGCAAAAACATCTGCGGAAACAAGGGAAAGCAATGGAGGAATACAAGTGCAGACGTGGGGAAACTTGACACCACAGAAAATGTCAGAGACAGAGTGGTTAAGTGCGCGGACTCTAATCTGGGGGAACTGGGTTTGATTCCCCACTCCTCCACATGCAACTGCTGGTGTGACCTTGGGTCAGTCACAAGTTCTTTCAGAGCTGTTCTCTCAAGGGCAGTTCTGAAAAGAGTTCTCTCAGCCCCACCTACCTCACAGGGTGTCTGTTGTGGGGAAGGGAAGGGAAAGGAGTTTGTAAACCGCTCTGAGACTCCCTTGGGTAGTGAAGGGCGGGTATAAATCCAAACTCTTCTTCTTCTTCTTCTAACTATGGAACTTGGGATCCTCTTTGTACACACCCAGAAAGGAAGAAAAACCAAGGAGTTTCCCCTCTATAAGTTAAAACTCTGTTGGTGGCAGCTAACGTTATCATTCCTGGAGTCTGAGGCAGTGGTGAAGGGAGGCTAAAGGGTGCCAGTGCAGAGCCCTTCCTCTCACCCGTGGCAACCCCTCTGAGGGACTCATGCCAGGTTATGCCCTCAGCATGGGTTATTACCTATACTCACTTCAATCTAAAGTGTAATATCCTCAGGAGTCAATTAGATATCACATGCAAACAGCCGTAATAGCACTCATTGTCTATGAAATGACAGCTTTGGGAGAAGATGAGGCAGAAGGGGCATGTCTAATTGAGGTTGCCAAACTCCAGGTCATGTCTGGAGATTTCCTGCGATTACAACTGATCTCTGGGTAACAGAGATCAGTTCACCTGCATGTATGTTTTGTCCATTCTTTATGTGTGTTAAAATAAAATAAAAAGTATTTTTAAAAAAAGAAAATGTCTGCTCTGGAGGGCAGGATCCAGGGCTCTTTTTGTAGCAGGAACTCCTTTGCATATTAGGCGACACGCCCCTAATGTAGCCAATCCTCCAAGAGCTTACAGAGCTCTTCTTACAGGGGCTACTGTAAGCTCTTGGAGGATTGGCTACATCAGGGGTGTGTGGCCTAATATGCAAAGGAGTTCCTGCTACAAAAAGAGCCCTGGCGGGATCTACGGCATTATACTCTTCTGAGGTCCCTCCCCTCCCCAAGACCTGCCCAGCTCAGGCTCCACCCCCCAAATCTCCAGATATTCCCCAACCCAGAGCTGGCAACTCTATGCTTAGTCCTTCCCCTGCCTGCCACTTCTCTGGGACAAATCTTTTGAATGGTTTAAAAGAGACAGAAAAGAGAACTCTTCCCGATTATGTTAGGAAGTGTCGTCTCTTCTAGGAAACGATGTCATGCAGACCTGATTAGAAGGGCAACGTTGTCGAGCAATGCTGATAACAAGTATTGTGTTTCATTGGCGCTTGACTTTCTCTGCTGTTTTACGGTTTTAATGGACGTTTTTTTAAAAACCATCGTGTGTGTGTGTGTGTGTGTCCCCAAGTCCTTTGACGGAGAAAGACAGCTTTAAAATGTTATAGATAAAACTGAAACACAATCTGACGGATCCTCAGAACAGAAAGCATAATGATCTTCAGCCCTGGCCCCAACAAAACAAAAGATACCTCAACAATGAGGTATGCGCGTCTCTCCCATTTGGATTTCCTGACTAATATTGACAGGCAAGATGGAGCATGTCTGTGACACCGACTCCTCAATAAAGGCACTGTTGATTACAGGAAGGCTCAATAACTCTCGCCCCCAGTGAGACTGTTTTCGCAACTACGGCTATAACCACGGCTACCTGGAAGGACGTGATCCGTGATGGGTGATGAGGCGTCAGAGATAAACGCTCCGTCTCCTATGATGTTTGGATCGTGTTCTCTTGACAGCTGTGGGAAGCGGGGCTGGGGAGCTCCTTGGTAGTTCGTGGGATTTGGCTGAGTTTCATGCAGCAGCTTCTTGGGCACTGGAAGGAGGAAGGCGGGATCGTTAGGATGGATAATAATCAGGGTGGCTCAGATGTGATCTAATGAGGCTGCAAGCCACCCCAAAGAGGCTCCTCTCCAAGGTGTTTATGAAGCCTGGCAGAAAGAGGGGTATAAATGCCCAGTGGTAGGATCCGTCACTGGGATCCAGGCATAATAAAGTCAACTCACAATTATAATTTTGCCAAAAAGGAAGCTGGTTATACACAGGCCAAAGCCTTTGGAGCAGACAGCAGTAAAAGAAGCTGGGGGCATAGAATGGATTGCCTGGAAAGACAGGAGGAAAGCCACAATACACAAGTGAAACAACAGATTTCTGGAGGAACTGAGGGATTCTGGGGAGTGAGATCATAGGAAATGGCAGCCCCCTGTCATTGCGTCCAGCTTGCCCAACCGGGTACATTTGGGACTGCAATACTCAAAAGGTACAGAAGATAAGCACGGCACCCATTCACAACAATGGTAATGACACAGTCTATCTAGTTACATAAACTTGGCTTAACATCAGCTGTAGGGATGTGCACTCGATTAGGCCAAACCCAAAAAACACTATTCAGCATAATCTGGGCATGCCAAGCCGAATCAAATTCTCTGATCTGATTTGGCTGGCTGAATAGGGATTCCCTGAATGGTACCGAATCTATTCGGCATTCATTCGGGAATCCCTTCACTGTGGAAGGAAATACTTTCCCTTGACTGGGGGATTTCTGCCACAGAGACAGCACACCCAGAAGGAAGGAGAGGTATTTAAAGTTAAAATACCTTCTCTACATTGAGGAGGCACATCGCAGAAGCAGTACGAGCCCCAGAAGGAAGGGGAAGTATTTAAAATTAAAATACCTTTCCTTCACTCCCCGTGTCATCCCGTGACATGGTGCAGCAACTGAAATTCAATCTCCATTATATCCTATGGAGAGGGTCCCCATAGAGTATAATGGACCCAAATATATTTGCATTCCTGAATACTGACCCGAATACCAGTGGAATATCAATACCGATATTCGGGCATATTCTGGTGAATGGATATTTCCTGGGTCCAACAGACCTGAATCCAAAATAACCCGATTATTATTATTTTTTTCGCAGTCGGCAAGGAATCTTTTGTTTCCATTTAAACCCTGAATAACGCAGTTTACATCTACTGATACATTCAAATCCAGCAGTTATTTATCCAGCCACTATCTGGTGGCAAGTGCCATCTGGTTGCAGCTGTCTTCTGGCAACCCGTAGGGTTTTCAAGGCAAGAGACAAACAGAAGCCGAAAGGGCTGACTCTGTCGACAACGCCCCTCCAAGGCCTGCCTAGTGCAGCTGTTTCCAACACTACTGATAACATTCCCTGAACTACAGTTTCTTTGGCTGTCATTGGCCAGAGTCACTCTGAAGAAGCAAATGATCTGACGGAGGCATCCTCTTCCATTGAAAAGGCCAGCCACTCATGTAAAGAAGTGAGACACTGCTTTATCCAGACAATAATAACCAATATATAGCCATTTTCTCTCCCATCCTGGCTTTTGATAGCTTTTCATATCAGGATTTGTTGACCTACTTTGGATTACATTCCCCTTTTCAAATTTAGAGTAAGACAAATCTATTGCATCGGGATCTCCTCCAGTTCCCACAGCACATCTCTATTACCCACCAGGCCGACATACATCCAAGTAACAAAGCCATCCCTGGAATCATAGAATCATAGAGTGAGAAGGGACTTCCAGGGTCATCTAGTCCAACCCCCTGCACAGTGCAGGAATGTCACAAATACCTCCCCCCTCACACCGAGTGACCCTTGCGCCATTCCCAGAAGATGCCAAAGACAATAGGAAACCCCAGTGCTTTGTTTGTAGAAAAAGCCCAGCAGGAACTCACTAGCATAATAGGCCACACCTAGCAGCAGAAACCCATTAGCATATTAGGCCACACCCCCATGTTACCAGAAGTGTGGTCATCCGGCCACACCTACCTTTTGCTTCTTATTCTGTTTACCTTGTTTGTTGTCAAAACCCAGGGCTTTTTTTGTAGCAGGAACTCCTTTGCATGTTAGGCCACACAGCCCTCATGTAGCCAATCCTGATGAGTTTCTTCTGTTGGGTGTGTCCTATTATGCTAACGAGTTCCTGCTGGGCGTGGCCAACTCAGGAGCCAGCCAGAACTCCACTCCTGTGTGTTCCCGCCCAAAAATAGCCCTGGGAAACCCTTAGCGCACAAGTATAGCCACAAATAATACCCACCAAGGGACGACCATCAGCAATACACAACTATATATAATCAAGACTGTATATTATATTCATTAAAATTCAAAGATGGGTTAGTGAACATAAGCCAATAGAATGTGTAAACACATATCCAACAGATTGCTCATAACAATTAAGCATTATTTACAAAAAGAACATGTTCAAAACCAACAGCAGGCTCCTCTGTAATTCCACACATAAATAGTGTCCATAGATCTCCAAACAGAAAGTGACTGCAGCAGAAAGACACCTGCCGTGGAAAGAATAACAGCGGTACATCTCTCCCAGGTATAAATCAAGATGTTTCAATGATCTTCAACAGCGGCTTGTAAAACGGAACCCAATTTCCAAAATAATATAGGCACAGCTCAATAACTTGACCCCTGCTCCATGCCCAGAAGATGGCAAAAAACCTCCAGGATCCCTGACCAAACTGGCCTGGAGAAAAATTACTTCCTGACCCCAAAGTGGCGATCAGCATTTCCCTGGGCGTGTAAGAAAGGGCCACGGGAACTAAAGCACTGAGGCAACCCTTCCTGCCCTCCCTCTCATGATCAGCCTAAGTCCACAGAATCCGCATTGCTGTCAGATGGCCATCTAGCCTCTGTTTGAAAACCTCCAAAGGAGGAGAGCTCACCACCTCCCAAGGAAGCCTGTTCCACTGGGGAACCACTCTAACTGCCAGGAAGTTCTTCCTAATGTTTAGCTAAAAACTCCCTTTCATAGGGTGCGGATCATCTGTTTGGCATGCAGAAGTTCCTGGATACAATCCTCAGCATCTGCAGTTTAAAACATCAGCTAGTAGGTGATGTGAAGGACCTCTTCCTAAGCTGCTGCCAGTCAGAGTAGACAATGGACCAAGGGTCTGATCCCGTAGAAGGCCACTTCCAGTGTTTGTGCATAGTCAAAATGACTTACCAAGATTCTCAAACGAAAACAAGACTCAATGTGACATGGGCAATAGTAGTGTGGCTCTACCAGAGTGCTCCGCCTCTGAGGTCAGAGGAGGGTCCAAGCTACAACCCACTGACAAAAAATAAGAGCCAGGTGAGTTAAGCACCTGGGGCTGGAAAAGGTGGGTGCTGCGCCCAGGTCCTTCCCTGCTCGGCCTTTGTTCGTGTGTGCCAGTCAGGCAGCAGTAAATTCGCTGGTGCACAGCCATTCGGCACAGGAAGCCAAGGATATGGCCCACATCCCCTTGCGGCTTCGTGAACCTTTTTTATGAGACGCGAAAACAAAACAAGCCCTGCGACTGGAAGGAGGCCAGCGGCCTGTACGCTGGAAACCTTGGCAGCTACGAAAAACATCCTAGACTCATTAGCTGACCACACACAGCCAAGAGCCCAGCTCTGCGTTTGCCCGTTTTGAAACAAAAACACCGGCTTTTTTGGGGGGGGGAGGTGCAGAACAAACCTTTTGATATCTGAGCTTTTGTCGCTTTTCCCCAGACGGAGCACAAATAATCAGAAAATGACTAGGAGACAGGGGGTTCCTCCCTCTTTTCTACAGAGATGCTCCCAACCACTATTAGAAGAAGTGACTGGTGGAGCGTACAGTGCCCCCGTTTTCCTGAAAATTGAAGTTGCATTGGGCAATTTCTGGGAAAGTGGCCTTGTCATGCTGCCTGCTGTTCTCATTACACATACCAACACACATTGCAGTTGCGTCAGAAGAGGTCTAGTAAAGTACTTTGTTCCCTGCTATTCATCTGCTCCCGGGCTTAGACTAAGAACCCCCAGAGGTAGGGGTGCCAGCCTCCAGGTCGGGCCTGGAGGTCTCCCACTGTTACAACTGATCTCCAGGCTACAGGGACCAGTTCCCTTGGAGATGGGGTCACCAGCCTCCCGGTGGTAGCTGGAGATCTCCAGGGATTACACCTGAATCCCAGGCGACAGAGGTCAGTTCCCCTGGAGAAAATGGCTGCTCTGGAAGGTGAACTCTATGGCATTATACCCCACTGAAGTCCCTCCCTTCCTCAAACCCCGCCCTCCTCAGGCTCCACCCCCAAAACACCCAGGTTATTTCCCGACCAGGAGCTGGCAACCCACCCTGGAGGAAATGGCTGCGTCGGAGGATGGACTTTTTTAGCATTTATTCTTTAAATATATTTTTTTATTTTCAAAAACAACAGTAAAACAATGGATAATTCAATCAACAATAACAAAGTATGCAACAACAGCATAACAAAAGTTACCTCACAACTTATATTAATGACATGTTATAAGAGGCGCAAAGCTTAGGGGAATCCATACATGTAGATACCATATACCTGGAGGGTGGTGGCCTTATATCCCAATGAGGGCCCTCCCTCCCCAAACCCTGCCCTCCCCAGGCTCTACCCCCAAATATCCAGGTATTCCCCAGTCCAGAAGGAGGAGGAAGAGGAGATTGGATTTATACCCTGCCCTTCACTCAGAGTCTCAGAGCAGCTTATAATTTTCTTCCCTTCCTCTCCCCACAATAGACACCCTGTGTGGTAGGTGGGGCTGAGAGAGCTCTGAGAGAACTGTTCTTGAGAGAATAGCTCTGAGAGAACTTGTGACTGACCCAAGGTCACACCAGCAGCTGCATGTAGAGGTGTGGGGAATCAAACCTGGTTCTCCCAGATTAGAGTCCGTGCCCCTAACCACTACACCAAACTGCCTTGTGGGGGGCAGAGCTTGGGGGGGTGGAGTTTAGGGACTGGAGGGACCTCAGTGGGAATGTGATGTTATAGAGTCCGCCCCCCAAAGCTGCCATGTCCTCCAGGGGAACTGGTCTCTGCAGCCTGGGGATCAATTGTAATGCTGGGAGAGCTTCAGGTGACACCTGGAAGTTGGCAACTATAGGAGGCCAGGAGGCACAATCCGGCCCTTGCCAGTCTATGCCTTTCGTTTCTTGTGTTGCAGGTACAGGGCAAAGGGCATTCTGAGCATTAAGAACTGATGCCCTCGGTAGCTCAAAGTTTTGTGCCCCCCATACGAGCACATTCAAGCTGTTTACCCCAAGAAAGGGTGCTGAAATGGACATTCCACAGGCTGAGTCCAGTCCCTGCACCTGGAAGTTCTGAAGACTTTGGTAGGAACTTCAGCAAGGCTCCAATAGGAACAACGAGCATCACAGTACCTGAGTGGACCTCCATGGAACTACCATTCCCCGACCCCTACAATTTGTAAGGTGGGAATGATAATATCAACGGACCTTTCGGTGTTTGTGTAAAGCCGCCCTGAGCCTGCTTTGAGGGGGGACGGGGTATAAATCAAATAAATAAATAAATACAGCTTATTTATATGAGGGGCTATGAATGTTCTAAAGGTCCACAGCGATGCCACGCAGGGGTGATTCCGTTTCCAAAAGAATGAATTCGATTATTATTTTTTTTAAGCCCTGTTGTCTTCTGAGTCAAGCAACTCATACGATCAGGGCTTTTTTTGTAGAAAAAGCTCAGCAGGAACTCATTAGCATAATAGGCCACACCCAACACCAGAAATCCATAAGCATATTAGACCACATCCCTGACAGTGCAGCTCATTAGCATATTAGGCCACATATTAGCATATTCGGCTGTAGTGGGCGTGTCTAACTCTGAAGCCAGCCGGAACTCCGTTCCTGTGCGTTCCCGCCCCAAAATAGCCCTGCATACGATTGTATTGAATGATTTTGAGCATTCAGGTGCATGTCAAAGAGACCTGGATAACTAAAATGGATCTATGTTAGTAGGTTGTCCAGCATTCTCCAGTGCCTGAACAGTCTGAGCTACAAACACAAATAATTGGATATCCTGAGCCCTTGACAAGCACAAGGTTATACGGGGCACAGGTGGGAACGTGCTAAATATAAATGTTAAAGTCTTTTCAGTCCCCTGAATGGGAATGTATCAACAATCTTGGTGGTTTCTATTGAGGTTAATTGGTGTGGTTAGTCCAGTCACCACTAGTTAGCAGAGTGCTTAAATAAAGCTACAAATGCAGGAGCGTCACTTTACCGGGTTACTCAGCTTACAGAGCCACATTGCAAGTTTAGAAGGGAAATGCTTCTCTCTTTATTTGAGAAGTACACTTTGGATAGGAAAGAGCAGAGATGGATAACTTACTAACTTACTAGCTAAAGGATGGGAGCAGATGGCGAGAGGCCCGTCTGCCTCGTGGTGCTGCATGTCCCTCTCTTGGTGCGTGCAGGAAGAGGGCACATCTTCATCCAGAGTGAGAAAGGAAGAGGAAGAGGAAATTGATCCCTGAGAACACAATCTGCATTTCAAAGACAACAGTGGCAGAAGAGTAGATACAGGAAGAAAAGTCAGTGTGACTATCTAGCTATCTAGTCTCTCTTTTGCCGCTCGGTCTGGAGGTCTGAGCCAGGAGACATCACATCTGGAACTTCCAACAGTTTCCACAGGGCCAACAGGCTTCCGTAGTTCCCCTGGCAACCCCATTCATGAAGGGGGTGGTGGTGAAATCCCTTCCTCTGGAAAACTATCTAGTCAAGGAGATAGCTAAGTTAGGCCTGCTCCACCTGACATGTGGTATTCTATAAATGACATCTTTTTTATATATGGAAAACATTCATACCTTTGGTAATACTGAAACAGTCCAGTCTTAAGTCCCCTGTAACCACGTGATGAGCTATTCGTCTAGACTGGGCTTGAGTCACCAGTGTCTTGGGCATGGCTGCTGTTCACAACTAGCCAAGACTGAGATCTAGGTGGAAGTCAAGAGAGGTCTCTCCTTCCTGGGGCTGACAAGTGGCTTTGGAACTTTAATTAATCCAGGATGTAAAGTTAAATTCTGTGTTTAAGTTACATTTGAAGCCCTGAAATATGAACGTATCGGTGTGTTCTTCAGGCAACTGTACTGAAAAATGAGTGGGGCTTTTCTGGACTGGGCCAGCAGAAGGATTCTGATGTCTATTATAATCGTTTTGTGGTGTCCCATCATAAGAACATAAGAGAAGCCAATGTTGAATCAGGCCAATGGCCCATCTAGTCCAACACTCTGTCACACAGCGGCCAAAATATACCAGGTGCCATCAGGAGGTCCAGCAGTGGGGCCAGGACACCAGAAGCCCTCTTACTGCTGCCCCCTCCAGCACCAAGAATAGAGTGCATCACCTGCCCCAGACTGAGAGTTCCTATCTATACCTTGCAGCTAATAGCCACTGGTGGACTTCTGCTCCATATGTTTATCTAATTCCCTCTTGAAACTGTCCATGCTTGCAGCTGCCACGACCTCCTGTGGCAGTGAATTCCATATGTTAATCACTCTTTGGGTGAAGAAGTATTTCCTTTTATCTGTTCTAACCCGACTGCTCAGCAATTTCATGGAGTGCCCACGAGTTCTTGTATTGTGAGAAAGGGAGAAAAGTCCTTCTTTCTCAACCTGCTCAATCCCATTCATCAAATGAGAACATCCCATTCTCCGTAGCCAGGCTTGGTTGGTGGAGTGGTCTGACTGCCTGCCCATAGATCCATCTGTCAGTGCCACTGAATGGAAGCTTAAAGGTAAGGGGGTAGGTAAAGCTCAACCAAGGGAGGGGACACGGTTCTTTCATGGTACAGCTTCCTGACATATGCTTGAGCATCAGAGATGCAGGAGATGTGGTGCTGGTACACTGCTGTTGGAGTGCTTTGATTGGCTGCAGGGGTCAACAATACCCTACACCATGTTGTAGCCAAGAGAAGGGAGCAATGACATTTGGGTTCTCCACTGACTTCCACAAGCATGTAATGTTTACTCACAACTCTTTGGAATCCTACAGGGGAGCCAGGGCTTTGTCTAAGGGAGGGGGGGTCTTAGAGCCAGGATTAAGCTGGCCATCCTCTGCTCCTCCCTTGCTGCAAGCTCAGCCCTCCCTTTTCTTTCCATTTCCACCAGCGCCATTATGGTAAGCCACAGCCTACTTGTGGAGCCCCCTTGGGGTTTCCAGGGCAAGAGACGTTCAGAGGTGGTTTGCCATTGCCTGCCTCTGCATCGCAACCCCGGATGTCCTTGGTGGTCTCCCATTAGGGGTGCCAGGTCTTACCTCCTCACTGGGGGGAGACGGGTGGGTGGGAGGGAGCTTTCCGGGAGTTGGGGGGACAGGATGACTTTCCCGCATGTGATTACAGGGTTCTTAGACTGGACTGTTCCAGTATCACCAAATGCATAAGTGTTTTCCATATAAAAGTACATCATTTATAGAATAGCACATGCCAGGTGGAAGGAGCCTAACTTAGCTATAGGGTTGCCAGCCTCCAGGTGGGGCCTGGGGATCTCCCGCTTTTACAACTGATCTCCAGCTGAGAGAGATCAGCTCCCCTGAAGAAAATGGCTGATTTGAAGGGGTGGACTCTATGGCATTGGACCATGCTGAGGCCCCTCCCCTCCCCATACCCTTGCCCTCTCCTGGATCCACCCCCAAAGTCTCCAGGTATTTTCCAACCCAGATCTGGCAACCCTACTTAGCTATCTCCTTGACTAGATAGTTTTCCAGAGGAAGGGATTCCCCCCCTTCATGAATAGGGTTGCCAGGTACCCTCTGGTGATCGACGAGGGGCGGAAGTGTAGGGGCAGCAAAAAGAGGCCTAGGTCAGTGTCACTGGAATTTGGCAAAGTCACTTTCAGCACACACTGGAAGTGACACAATCACTTAGCCTCCAGTGCAAGGATGCTCTGGTACCTGAGCAAAAACTCTATGGTAGAAGTCATTTCTTTTACCACAGAGTTCTGTTCAAGTACCAGACTATCCCTGTGCCACCGGCAATGTAATGACGTCACTTCCAGTGTGCACAGGAAGTGGCATTGCTGCGTTACCACTGACTTGGGCCAAGGCTTCTTTGGCTCCCCCAGTAGGTTCCTCTGCCTGCCAGCTGATTGGCGGTAGGGGCAGGGGTCCTGGATGGGGGGTTCCCTTGCCCCTGGTGCGGGCCTGGCAGTCCTGTTCATGAAGGAGTACTCCATCATCCAGAACAACTCCTCCATCACTTTCGACCAGCTTGTCTAAAAGGACCAATGCGGGGCAGGAGCCCGTGAAATCTGAGGCTCCCCTTCTCCCACGTGGGGGCCAGCAACTCTGTCTCCCATCCAAGTACTTCCCAGAGCTGACCCCGCTTAGCTTCCAAGAGCTGATGTGTTGACATACATAAATGTAGGAGCTTGAGTCCAGCCCCCATTACAGCATGGTATCCTGAAGCCTGAAGTCTGATTGGACACTCTGCGCAGCTGTCCAATCAGGATACAAGGCATGTGCAGGAGGGAAACGATGCGATTGGACCTTATGTATGTATTTTGATTGGTCCTTACTGAACTGTTGGCCGTGGTTTAGCAGGCCCAGACTGTTTAAAAAGGAGCCTGTTGCTCCCCAGTTTTGCTGTCGTCCTACCTTGTTCTTACTCTATAAATAAAGCTGTTTTCACTGTTCAATGAGCTGCTGCCTGAGTCTCATATCTAACATGATGAGACAGGGCTAGCCTGGGCTATATACCATTACGACGGTGTAGGCTTTCGTGGCGATGTTGTAATTTTCCTACAGCATTGTAACCTTGGAGTTCTGGCATCACAAGGGATTTAGTAGCCATCCTGTCCTTGGTCCTGCTGGCGTTAACTCAGATAACAAGCTCTGAAACCCTCGTTCGGCCGTTTCCGAGAATGTCTGCTCCTGCGCCCGTCATCCCCCGAGTTGCAACATTCATCCGAGGCTGTTCCTGCCTTAACTTTGAACTTTTGTCTTAGGCTTTCCTTTAAGACGTAATTGGAAGCGAGTTATTTGCTCGAGGGTGAAGAAAATTGCTTTGATGGGAGCTTGGGTTTTCGGGTTTCCTTCTTTCCCAGCACGGATTTTATTGCAGGAGGATTTAGAAATGTTCCTCAGTATGCAATCGTAGGGAGCACAGAGAAACGGAACACTGATGTGACGTCTTTAGCGGAGCTACCCTGGGGTCGCTTGATCAGAGGTTTGGGCTCACAGGCTTGGATCCAAGGAAGCCCAAAGTCATCACCAGTAGATTCCCAGACCAAGAGTCTCCTTGGCCTACCCTACTATGAGCCAGAGCCAATCCAAATGTGATACTGAGCCAGAAGCCCTGTTTGGATCCAAAAGATTCCTACTATGAGCAAAAGGGCTAGGGATGCCAGCAGTGTTCCCTCTAAGCTGAGTTAGCGTGAGCTAGCTCACCGTTTTTTTAGCCTTCAGCTCACACATCTTTGTCTTAGCTCAGGAAGAATGGCTCCAAAGTGAACTAATTTATGCTGAAGCCAAATGGCTCGCTCACAACTTTAATGCCAGCAGCTCACAAAGTAGAATCTTTGCTCACAAGACTCCACAGCTTAGAGGGAGCATTGGATGCCAGCCTCCAGGTGGGACCTGGGGATCCCCTGGAATAATAGCTCATCTCCTGACCACAGAGATCAGTTCCCTTGAAGAAAATGGATGTTTTGAAGGGTGGCCTCTACGGCATTGTACACCACGGAGGTCCCTGTTCTCCCCAGGCTCCACCCCCAAATCTCCAGGAATTTCCCTGACTGGATCTGGCAACCCAACCCCCCATTCCCTGCCGGTGGCCAGAAGGAACTTGGCAGCCCTACAAAAGGCCCAACAGATTGATAGATGTTGGGTGCGTTCAGACGGAATGACTCCCTTGCGGATCAAAAATGCACGACCAGACAGAAACATCTGGGAAATATTCCGGTCCTGTAGGCATCCCGTTCTGCTGCGCCTCCAATCCTGATTTTAAAAGTAGCAGTTTCAATGTAGGGTTTTCGCTTACCCGCGCGACAACTGCAGACTTTCTTCCGTCTGGTCACTCCATTAGCACGCGATGCTCCCGTCGGCTCGATCTGACGTCAGAACGAGCCGACGGGGGTGCGATTTTTTAAAAATTGAAACCCTATGTGCGCTTTAACGAGGAAACGCATTCAGCAATAAGCGCTACGAGGAATGTAATATTCATGCTTATTTATTTTAGGGACAAGACGTTACCGTGATGGGAGATGGAGGGGGGGAAGGACTGTTCTAACTTGCAAAATAGTCCCTCCATTGATCATGATGGCAATGGCAAGGGGGAGGACCGGGACTTATTCTTTCCATCCCTGCAAGCGCGGGTCAAAACAGAAACTGAAGTATGCAGAATCTCCTGCATGGAATGTCCTGTTGGAGTATGGAAAGAGAGGGGGAAATCTTTCACACACCCCTCCTAAAGAAACCCAGGCTCGTATTCCAGCACACCAGCTGATGATCGGTGGATGCCGTGTAGACAAATCACGGCGGGAACAACGCGCGGTGAGGCTATTTCACGGGGAGGGCGTCTGGTCATGCTAGGCTGGATTAAAAAAATCAGGATAAAATTTTAGGAGGGCTCATGGCGGGATTGACTGGCCGTCTGAACGCAGCCGTTGACTGTTAATGAACAGAAGTTAGCTTCAGATGTATCTTCGAGAGGATGTTTCATTGCCTGTCGGGTGTAAGTTGCTAGATTCACTGGTATAGTAAGCCAGTAATATCTGTCTTTTTAAGCAAAGTGCACCAGGGCTACATGCAGCAGTAGCCTTCTTGTTCTGTATGTGCCAGCAAAGTCACACAGTTCCAGGGAGCCACTTGTCAGTTTCAAACTAATAAGAATCCTTTATCCAAGGAACTACATTCTAGATAGTGCAGGTTGAGAGACAGGGATAGAATCTAATCTAACTAGCCAGGGTGGATGCAGATACAAATGCATCTGCATCCATGGTGCCAAAGATGGAGATCAAGGTGCTCCTTCTCACTCAGGACACTGTAAAGTCTGTTTGTAACAAGTAATAGTCTGAGCGACGTTCTCAGATTCCTACTTGCACCGAACAGGCAATGAACACTCCGTCTCGACGATATACCTGAAGCCAACTGGGAAGCAAAGCTTTTATCTTACTCCACCTTCACTGTACCAAAGCATCACATTCCACAAAAGAGCAAAGCACCTTTGCCTGTACAGGTGTGTAAAATGCCATCAAGTCGCAGCCAGCTTACAGAGACTGCTCCTGGGTTTTATAAGACAAGAGTTGAATAGAGTTGGTTGGCCATTGCCTGCCTCTGCGTACCGACCCTGAACTTCCTTGGTGGTCTCCCATCCAAATACTAACCAGCGTCAACCCTACTTAGCTTCTGAGATCTGGCAAGATCAAAATTAAAGCCTGCAGCATCCAGGAAAGGGCACTTTTACCTAGTATTATATATTTTTTCTCCTTAAAGAAACACAAACCAAAGAAAATTCTGAATTCACTGAAAAGTCTCGGGTGTTACACCAACATTCAACACATCCTTCTTCCTACTCGCACTGGCACCAGACTTCAGATTCTCCTGTATTCTTATTGGATCTTGTTGCTTCTTTGGGCCTAGCTGGCTTCTTTCATGCCCTACAGTGAATGAAAACCCAAGTTCACTTACAGTCATAGACCAACTTCAGTATAATGGAAGGCAAATAAATACAGATGAAGGAGCAGTAAAATTATAAAATATAATGGCATCTAAAATTATAAACAGGAATCTAAAAAGTTTAAAATACCGAAATGATAAAATTAATATTAAGATCAGAAATTAAATCCAGGCCTATCAGTACTTCTTTATCTCTTTCCTAGTTTGGTATGCCAACCAACCAAATTTGGCAACCATCCTAGTCAGCTTTTGATTATCACCTGCCAGAATAACTGACAAAAGTGTCCTTCCATTACAACCTGGATAGGAGTTCGCCATAGGCTTAATGAAAACTTCCCTAATGTTATGGTATATACTGCAATCGAAAATAACATGTTCCAATGTTTCATCAGTTCCCATCCCACATATACAACTTTTCCTCAGTAATCTAGTAAATCTGGCCTCCAATGTAGCTGAGGGAAAGGCATTGTATCACACATCCACATTTCTGGCTGGCTGACCACCGGCATCGAGTAAGAACATGCTTGTGTGACTCAGCCTCGTCATGTGCAACATTCATGTCCCTTCATGCACACATGAACACATGAGGATGTCTCAGATTTAACCTGTTGGGTATCTAATGCAGAAGAGTAAAAGAAAAACGCTACACACATGTATGTTAGCTTTAAAAGTTAAAAGTTTACTAATTACTGAGAGGAACTGTTAACTGGGAGGACGAAACAAGAAACATCCTGCCTAGCTCTCTCTAATCTACATCTTGTCTCTGTAGAGGCTAAACTTTGTGTCTATGTGTGTCTCAGGCAAGCATTAGAATAAAGGCAGTAAAAGTTTCCTAAGCCTCCACCCCTGGGACATCTCAGGGCTCTTTTTGTAGCAGGAACTCCTTTGCATATTAAGCGACACACCCCTAATGTAGCCAATCCTCCAAGAGCTTACAGTAACCCCTATAAGAAGAGCTCTGTAAGCTCTTGGAGGATTGGCTACACTAGGGGTGTGTCGCCTAGTATGCAAAGGAGTTCCTGCTACAAAAAGAGCCCTACTCATATCTATTGGTTAGCCAATAGGCAATTCCAATACCAACTCATGCATATTGTCACCGTACTTTCAGACTTCCCTACTGGCCCCAAGCAAACTGTTGCAGAATTGAGGCCTCAATTGAGCCTCAGTCCCTTGCAAACCCATTTTGTATTTATTTCTATAGAAGAAGAAGAGATTGGATTTATACCCCACCCTTCACTACCCAAGGGAGTCTCAGAACGGCTTATAAACTCCTTTCCCCACAACAGACACCCTGCGATGTAGGTGGGGCTGAGAGAGCTCTGACAGAAACTGCTCTTTTTCAAGAACAGCTCTGACAGGACTGTGGCTTGCCCAAGGTAGGTGGGGCTGAGAGAGCTCTGACAGAAACTGCTCTTTTTCAAGAACAGCTCTGACAGGACTGTGGCTTGCCCAAGGTCATCCAGCAGCTGCAAGTGGAGGACTGGGGAATAAAAACCCGGTTCTCCTAGATTAGAGTTCACACACTTAACCACAACACCAAACTGGCTCTTTGAATCTTTGGTTTCCCAAGATGCTTCAGGGCTCAGCTTGTGCTTTAGCTTTTGTGATACAGATTGCCCGGTTCACGACTTTTGCCTTAGTGGGTGTTTATACATTCCAGGGCTGAGTGGTGCCATTCTTGAAGTCTCAACGCATAGTTACCAGTGTTATCCCAATCTCTGAGAAACAGTAACTCTGGTCAGGAATCCCAAGTCAGAAAGTAAACATTCATCTTGCCAAGAAAGGGTCAGAGACCATCCCATTTCTGATTGATAACCCCTTCGGATCCTAAAGGTATATAATATTGGTGATGGCCATTGTTTGGGGCTCTCCTTGGTCAACAGCCCCCTTGAGGGCTTGGGGGAGAGCCAGAATATGTTCCTGATAATCATATTTACAAGTGCACCATAGAGTTTTGGCCAAAATGCTAGAGCATCACCGTGCATGATGACATCACTTCCGGCATGATGACATCACTTCCACATGACAACAGCCGGCCGGTGGCTGAGTGGAGCCCCTGAAATCGGAGGAAACCCCACCCAACCAGGGGTCTGGCAACCCTAATGCGGAGGAGTGGGGAATCAAACCTGGTTCTCCAGATTAGAGTCTGCCTCTATTAACCACGACACCAAACTGGCTGTGCTGATTTCTAAAAACATTGCTTTGTCAGCAGTTGCCACCACAGCACAAGGATCTTCACCGTCAGCTGCAGCAGCCATTTTGTGCCTGGCGGTACTTCCTGTGGCAGACATTTTGTAGCTGTGCCCAGCACACTGCGTCAGAATTCTAAACGTCCCCACAAGTTGGGAGCCCCTAAACGTTGGGGACCCCTGCCCTAAACTCTTGTTTCCTGGCCCCATCTTCTCAGCACGAAAGAAAAAGTCAAGGACAAAGTGGAACTGCTTTTCCCTTATTGCTGTCAAGCTGAATTATGGAGCTGGAGTGTAAAAAGCCACTTCATTCCCCCCCTTTGCGCACACTCTCTTCTATGCGGCAGGAAGGAACATTTGTGTGTGGTGGTGGTGGGGCTCTGACTGTTAAGGTTTATCTGGGACTGCCACACCTCGCAGAGCCCTGACCTTTAAAAGCAGAGTTGGGTTTCCGAAAACCAGGCCTGGCAGCTACGTTGCTTCTCCTTCTTTGCACTGTACACGTCCCTAGCAGCTAAACCTGAATCCTCTGGAATAGGCCTCGAAAGGCGCTCGCCCACAAATGTCTACGCTTGCCTGTTATAGTGTTCATAGTCTATAGCATACAGTGACACAAAATAAAAATCAGTGCTCAGTCCCTAAAAAGAAAAGTGGCGGTTCTTCGTTTTGTGTGTGAGAGAGGTGCCCCCCCACTCTTTAAAGAGGGTTGCCAACTCTCAGTTGGGAGACTCATGGGATTTGGGTGGGGGGTGGAGGCTATGGAGGGTGGGGTTTGGGGATGGAAGGGACCTCAGTGAGAGCCAGTTTGGTGTAGTGGCCAGGAGCGCGGACTCTAAGCTGGGAGAACCGGGTTTGATTCCCCACTCCTCCACTTGCACCTGCTGGATGACCTTGGGCGAGCCACAGTTCTGTCAGGGGTGTTCTTGAGGACAGCAGTTTCTGTCAGAGCTCTCCCAGCCCCGCCTGCCTCACAGGTTGTCTGTTGTGGGGAGGGGGAGGGAAAGGAGTTTGTAAGCCGCTCTGAGACGCCTTTGGGCAGTGAAGGGCGGGGTATAAATCCAATCTCTTCTTCCTCTTCTTCTTCTCAGTGAGGTGTAATGCCATACAGCCAGCCCTCCAAAGCAGCCGTTTTCTCCGTTTTCTCTGAAGAAGTGGGCCGTGACTCACGAAAGGTCCTCCCCTCCCACAAATTTTGTCCATCTATAAGGCGCAACCAGACTCCTGCTCCTTTCTGCTGCTACAGACAGACTCATGCGGCCACCCGTCTCGATCTGTCACATTCTCGCTGTCTCTGAAGAAGTGAGCCCTGACGCAGGAGAGCTCCTCTCCTGCCACAAATTTTGTTAGTCTTCAAGGTGCTCCTGGACTCTTGCTCTTATCTCCGTAGTCTGGAGGTCACTTGTAATTCCAGGAGATCTCCGGGCCCCACCTATGTGGTCCTCCCCTCCCCAAACCCTCCCCTCCCCAAGTTCCACCATCAAATCCCCAGGAATTTCCCAACCTGGAGTTGGCAAAGCTAGTCCCCGTCCCACTCAGTCCTAATCCATGACTGCACACACATGCTGGTGAAAGATGCAGCATTCGTCAATGCCGATATTGTAGACTGTTTCGCTTTCCGAAAAGAGAACCAGAGAAGCCTTCGATAGAGTTGTTTGACTTGTGCGTTGTGGCACTGTGAGCTTTGGTTCCAGGAAAAACAATTTGCCTGAAGAAGAATTTCTCGGAACGGGCAACTTTTGCCAGGGAGGCGTGTTGCTTTGATGCTTGCTGCATCTCTTTTCGGAAAGCAAAACAGCCTGCGATATTGGCTTGGACGACTGCTGCGTCTTCCATCAGAAAGCAAGATAGTCTACAGCATTGAATCCTGTCTGCATATTCGTCTTTGCAGCTGCGGACTTTTCTACAAGATATATATTGTTCTTTAGGTTTTTGTTACCAATGTACTATAATTAATAAGACACACTTAGGGTCTTTACTGTATATTTAAGTACATGATTTAAACGAAAATATGAAGGCATAGTAGCATATCAGATTTCTGTGTTTTGTTTTAACACTGTGTTTTTCCGCGTTTACTCAACCTTGCCCTGTTTCCCGTCTGTTTGTTTGCATACACATGCTGGCAAAAGAAAGGAAGGGGAAAAAACGACAGAAGAAGACGGACCGCATTCCAGCTCCTTTTCTCTTTCTCTTTTTCTCATCTATTTCTGTTTAAGGAACTGTTTAGCTCCTTATTAAATCCCCTAGGCCCAACTGACAAGAAGTTCCCTGCTGCACAAAATTGCTCAGATGCATGTTAAAACAAACTCTAACTCTCTGCATAATAGCTGGCACCTGAGGACACAATATAAATCTTCAAGGAGCAGTAGTAAGTCAACCCACACTTCAAACAGGCTATATGTCTGCACAGCCAATGTGGCATAAGGCTTAGAGTGCTACACTAGGATCCAGAAGGCCTGAGTTCGAATCCCCACTCAGCCATGGAAGCCAGTTGAGTGACACACATTCAACCTAAACTACCTCACAGGGCTGACACAAGGATAAAATGAAGGACGGGAGAACCGTGTAGGTTGTCCTGAGGTCCCTGGAGGAATGACAGGACAAAAACACCCACTAGACAGACTGCCTCTAGTATTACAGAGGCTCTGAGCGAAGAGTTTGAAACTTTGGACTTGTAAAAATGGCTCTAAAAAGGAGTCACAGTGGAGCTAGTGTTGCCAGCTCCAGCTTGGGAACATTCCAGAGATGAGAGCCAGTTTGGTGAAGTGGTTAAATGCGTGGACTCTAATCTGGGAGAAGCAGGTTTGATTCCCCACTCCTCCACTTGCAGCTGCTGGTGTGACCTTGGGTCAGTCACAAGTTCTCTCAGAGCTGTTCTCTTAAGGAGCAGTCCTCAAAAGAGCTCTCTCAGCCCCACCTACCTCACAGGGTGTCTGTTGTGGGGAGGGGAAGGGAAAGGAGATTGCAAGCCGCTCTGAGACTCCAAGTGAAGGGCAGGGTATAAATCCAATCTCTTCTTCTTCTTCTTCTTTGTGGACCCTGGGGACGGTGGGGTTTGGAGAGGGGTGGGATTTCAGCAGGGTATAACACCACCTTCCACGGTGGCCATTTTCTCCAGGGGAACTGATCTCTGTCACCTGGAGATCAGCCGTAATCCCAGATCTCCAGCTATAACATGGAGGTTGTCAACCCTAGGTGGAGTGGGGAGTGGAGAACGATCAGAGCCATAACACTGGAGAAGGGGAGGCCAATTCTCCCATCCCTTCCACTCCATTTTCCCAGCTGGAAAAATTCACCCCAGTTCCTTTAAACCCCACCAGGAAAAAAGACAGGTGCCTGTCCTTTTCCTTAGCAGGCTAAAAGTAGGGGTGCCACCCCCCAATGGGTGTAGGGGTTCCCTCACTTTCAGCGACCCCAATCTGCCACTGCCCAGCTGCCTGGCAGGGGGAGCCCCACCCCCAAGCAGCCCCATCCGAGCCTGACGTGCCCGGCGCGATGACATCACCCAGATGTGACATCATCGCACTGGGCATATCACGTGGGGGATGCTTCAGCATTTGGAGAAAACTTTATGATAACTATAGAGTTTTTCCCAAAATGCTAGAGCGTCCCCTGCACAACGTGCCCTGTGTGATGATGTCACCCAGACATGACAGAAGACTCAAGGAAGAAGACTGGAGACCCCTGCTGGAATGCAGTCAGGACCTGGCAAACCTAGATAAAAGCTAAACGATGGGGGCTTAATTTCTTATATCAGTTCTTTGCTTGCCATGAGGAGCGGGAGACAAAGCATTCTGCCCAGAACCCTCACTCTTAAACGCATTTAATAATAATTAAGTTGCATCAAATTGCAACTGACTGATGGCGGCCCCAAGAGCATGGGGGGTTCCAAGGCAAGAGAAGAGCAGAGGTGGTTTGCTATTGCCTGCTTCTGTGTAGCGACCTTAGACTTCCCCGGTGGAGTCACATCCAGATACTAAGCAGGGCTGATCCTGCCTAGCTTCTGAGATCTGACGAGATCGGGCCAGCCAGGGCCATCCAGGACAGGGCAAGAGGGAACCAGAGGTGGCTTGCCATTGCCTGCCTCTGCACCGCAACCCTGGGCTTTCTTGGTGGGCTCCCTAAGCTGAGTGAGTGTGAGCTAGCTCACATTTTTTAGCCTCCGGCTCACATATTTTCGTCTCGGCTCAGGAAGGAGATGGCTCCAGAGCAAACTAATTGATGCAGCAGCCCAATCGCTGGCTCACAACTTTACTGCCAGTAGCTCACCAAGTAGAATTTTTGCTCACAAGACTCCACAGCTTAGAGGGAGCATTGGTGGTCTCCCATCCAAGTATTTCCAGGGGCAACCCTGCTTAGTTTCCAAAGCTCTAAGGAGCTCCGGCTAAGCTTGGCCAGTCTAAGCTGCTTAAATGTATTTACGTAAGTGCATTTAAAGCTTGGGCTTTTGACATGCACTTTTACCTGGTACTTTCTAGATGCAGTATACACACACACACACCCGCCTGCCAAGCCAGACTCCAGATCTTCTGGAACCTCTTCTTCAGCCCTTCCACCTATGCAGAGGAGTGCCCCTGTTTTAATCTCTCGCAGCACTGGAGGATATGCCGCTTATAGAGAAGCAATGGGAAAGAGACACATGGCTCAGCCCCACTTGTGATTTCTCCCCCTGAAGCAGGGTAAAAAAAGAAGAAGGAGAAGCCTTCCAGACTGCATAAATAAACATGATCGGCAAAGGAGGAGTGCAGGATTTCAGCTGGCTGTTTTATCATATTTTGCCAGGCGCTTTCAACGCGAATCATGTCCGAGATGAAAACGCAGATAAACAAACATCAACAAACCGTAAAGGATTGCCGTCCAAAGTAAATATATCTGTACATGTTGTACTCCCTTTGGGGAGGGGAGGGAATGAACCACAGTTTTGTTGCTGGACCTCTGGAGCAGATCCCCAGATAGAAGACCATTGTTTGGGGACACTAGTAAAAGAATGAACATAAGAGAAGCCAATGTTGGGTCAGGCCAATGGCCCACCCAGTCCAACACTCTGTGTTACACAGTGGCCAAAAATACCAGGTGCCATCAGGAGGTCCACCAGTGGGGCCGGGACACTAGAAGCCCTCCCACTGCTGCCCCCCCAAGCACCAAGAATACAGAGCATCACTTGCCCCAGAGTCCCTATCTATACCTTGCAGCTAAGAGCCATTGATGGACCTCTGCTCCATATGCTTATCTAATTCTCTCATGCTTGTAGCTGCCGCCACCTCCTGTGGCAGTGAATTCCATGCGTTAATCACTCTTTGGGTGAAGAAGTACTTCCTTTTATCCGTTCTAACCCGACTGCTCAGCAATTTCATGGAGTGCCCACGGAGTTCTCGTACTGTATTGCACTGCTGAACTTCAACCATTGGACGATTTTATTTATTTGCCTCATTCATAACCTGCCTTTCTCCCCAATGAGGGCTCAAAGTAGCTAACGGCATTCTCCTCTCCTCCATTTTATCCCCACAACAACCCTTCCGGGCGACGCAGGCGAGGCGTGCGACATCACTTCTGGTGACATCAGCACATTGGGGGTGACATTTCCTGCTCCCGGGGCATCCCCACATTCCCCCACCAGCATCTCGAAGGGACCTGGCAACCCTGGTAGAACACAGATAAGACACGGCCTTAACGTGGCATTATATGCCAAGTGGAAGGGAGTAAGATTTCACTGATCCCTTGGACTGCCAGCTCTTGGTTGCGAAATCTCCGGGCATTTGGGAGCAGACCCTGGGAAGGTTGGACTGGCGATGCTACTGATTCCCTCTCCCCTCATCACAGAGTTCTTCTTCCCTACTCATGATATTCTTAGGGGATCCCCTTTACACCAGAAGCAGCCTGGGGGGTCACTTGAGGCTGCCAAGGAAGAGACAGAGAGGCGAGAAAACGCCACTGGTATTGGTGGAAAGTTTTGCCAAGTTGCAACTGAGTTATGGTGTAACCCAGCATGAGCGCCATGACAGCTGCTGACACCTTTTCTGGTACCCGCCAAGCTTTTTGAGGAATTGTGTGGGGACAGGTAAGACTTTGCCCACAAAGGCTTGTAATACACTACTGGAGATCTGATTGGCCGTGCAGATTTTTTAAAAAATGTTGCTTTGACAGCAGCGGCCACCGCCGCTCAAGGAACAACACTGCGGCAGCCATTTTGTGGCCATCTCTGCCTCCTGCGGCAGCCATTGTGTTGCCATGCCAACTGTTAAGTAGGCAACTCAACAAGAGGCAGTGATTTCAGCAAAAGTGATTCAGCTTTATTCATAACAGCAAACTCAACCATCAGACCACTCAACGACAACACAACAACAAGTGCAGCGCAGCTCCTTCTTTTAAACAGTCCGGGCTGTCAAAGCCACGCCCACAGATGAGTTAAGAACCAATAAAATTACAGAGATAAAGACCAATAAGGTCTGTTCCCTCCACAAACATATATACACTTTTGATTGGTCTATTTACAGAGTTTCATTGAAACCACCAATAGGAATGTATCAGCTTACGATCCTTGGCTAGAATCAGGCTTAACATAGGAAAGAATAGGCATGGTTTACAGTAAGACATAACACCAACCGTGCCATGTCAGAATTCCAAATGTGCCCACAGGCTCAAAATGGCCGGGGAACCCTACCACGGGGCTTTCAAGGCAAGAGACAGCTGGCCATGGCCTGCTTCTGCGTGGCAACCCTGGACTTCCCTGGTGGTCTCCCACCCAAGTCCTAACTGGGGCTCACCCTGCTTAGCTTCAGAGATCTGAGGACGCTGGCCTAGCCTGGGGAAACCAGGTCAGGGTGGAAATACCGCTAGGCAAGTGGAAATCCCTTCTGCCTGCAGAAATCCTCTGTGGGATCCAAGCCATGTTGCGTTAGTTAAAATGTGGAAAAAGCGAATGGGAGACTTGGAGTTCAAATGTCTGAAAAACAACGTCGGGGCAAAGGGAGGGATATTTCCAGGCCCCCGGTGTCATCAAAAAGCCATCTCGGCAGGGCCGGGATCAGACGCCCCAAGCAGATGGACCTCTTCCAGCTCCTCACGGCTGCCAATCCCTTCGGCATCCAACTGCAGCCATCTTTACGGATGTTTTAGCCGGAGCTGCTGACAGGGGGATTAAATGCTCAGCCCGTAAACTTGTTAAGTCTAGTCATCTATAAACA
Organism: Gekko gecko; assembly: GCA_029375565.1. NCBI lineage: Eukaryota > Metazoa > Chordata > Lepidosauria > Squamata > Gekkonidae > Gekko > Gekko gecko. The sequence continues at coordinate 331,730,628 of JAPDNY010000001.1, read as the reverse complement.
AACGTCCGACGACTTCATCCAAACCCTGCGGGGCAAGCCGAGGAGACAACGTCCCCGGGCAGCCAGAGCAAGAAAGGGGAAAGAAAGGGAAACTTCGTGAGGAGGAGAAGAAAGAGGCTTACCTGAAGGCCTTCCCCCAGACGCATTCTGCCGAGCGAAAGGGCCGGGTCTGGATTTTTGAGCTGCAGTCCCATTCATAGCCTAACCCCACCTTGCGAAGTGTTTATTGTCTATTAACATGTCGAGTCCTGCCTTAGATCTGCTAATGATGCCAGATTTTATCGTACATTTGGTGTGTGGGGGGAATCCCTAGCAGACATCTCTGCATCATTATCCTTCCCACCCTACTTGGCATACTGGTAAGCCCCTGATGCCTGGGAAAGGCAACCCACGGCAAGACTGGCAAACAGTGGCATGCCACGGTGGGAGGACTGGTGTGGGAGGACACTGCCCATCCTAAGCCACTGAGGAAAGCCCCTGAATTGCCGGTAGCGTCCTAGGGGGCAACAGCATAGGAGAAGGTGAAAACTAGGGTCGCCGGCTCAGGGTTGGGAAATACCTGGGGATTTGGGGGTGGGTGGATCCTGAGGAAGGCGGGGTTTGGGGAAGGGAGGGACCTCAGTGGGATATAATGCCACAGAGTCCATCTTTCAAAGAGGCCAGTTGCTCCGGGGGAACTGATCTCTGTCGCCTGGAGATCAGTTGTAACCCCAGGAGATCTCCAGCCACCACCTGGAGGCTGGCGACTACGGGGTTTATCTGGTATAGTTAGCCCAGATCCCTGACTAGTTTAGCAGAGTCACAAAGTTACGCAGAGCCACTCTTCGGTTCGAAGACTAATAACAGTCTCTTTATTTTGGAACGACATTCTATATAGGAAAGCTTAGCGATAGGGATAGTATAGTAGTCTAACTTACTGTGGGTGGATGCAGATGGCGACAGGGCAATCTGCATCATGGGGCCAAGGTAGAGACAGGGTGCCCTCCCTCTTGGTGTGTGCAAGAAGAAGTGTCTCGTGGGAGAGGAGGCAACAGGCAACCCCACAAAAGGCTTATGCCAGCCATTGCCTGGGGGACCTACCCGGCCGCTCGCACCTCAGTGTTCCTGCCCAAATACAACCCTGACCTCCTCCCTTCTTTTGTTTTGCAGCCCACTAATGCTTCCCAGAAGACAGGCCAAAAAGGTCGCCTCCCACAGCTCTCCTTGTCTCACGTAGTTGGTCAGCCTGAAGGCACGGCCTGCATACAGCCACCCAGGGGCAGGGATAGGCATTTGGCCTACAACCCCAGGCAACCCACACTGCTGTGAAATTCACTGGGTGACTTGGGCTTGTCATTCTCTCTCAGTATAGTCTGCCTTTGGGCAGGGGCCATGATTAGGGCTGCCTGGTCCCCCCTGGCCACCAGCAGGGGATGGGGGGGTAGTGTTTCCAGGCTGGGAAAGTCCTGGAGATTTAGGGGTGGAGCTTGGGGAGGACAGGGACCTCAGTGGGGTAGCATGCCATACAGTCCACCCTCCAAAGCATCCATTTTCTTCAGGGGAACTGGTCTCTGTAGTCTGGAGACAGGGCTGGCTGGAGGTCTTTCTGCACCCTAGGCGGGGTGCAGATGCCAACCTCCCAGTGGGGCCTGTAAACCCGCCATGCCACCCCTGCCTCCCCTCCCCACCCGAGGCGGGAGGAGGAGGGCGGGCGAGCTGCAAGCCAGGGAAGCCAGGTTTAAACCCCCACCCCTTCTGTCCCAGCACCGACTTGCCTGTGCACCCCGCAGCTGCGGGGCCTACCAGCAAGCCAGGGAAGGGGCGGGTTTTTTTGGCGGGGGTGGGGGGCTTTTGGCACCCCTAAGGTCCGGCGTGCTTTAGGCGAATGCCTAGTTTGCTTAGTGAGCGAGCCGGCCCTGTCTGGAGATGAGCTGTCATTCCAGGGGATCCCCAGGTCCCACCTGGAGGCTGGCATTCCTAGCTGTGGTTCAGTGTTAAGAGTTTCTGCAGAAGGTCCCACGTTCAGTCCTGGGTATCTCCAGTTGAACAGTAAGCGATGTGAGAGACTTCTGCCCAAGACACTGAAGAGCCTCTGCCAGCACGAGAAGACAAGCCTGATCCTGACTCCGTAGGGGGCTGCCTCACAAGCCCCTCACAGGCCGTGAGGGCAAAACTGAGATGGGAGAACTCAGAGGAAGCAAAGGTGGATCTAGATGAGGGTTGTCAGGTCCCTTTCACCCGCCAACGGGGGATTGGGGGGGAGGGACATTCAGGGAGTGGGAAGTGATGTCACCACCACCCCATTCCCCTGGAAACAGGGACGTCACACCTGGAAGTGACATCAGCATGTCAGCGGTGTTGGGGGTGACACTCTGGATTCTGGGTAAAACTCTATAGTAGAATTGGCATCAAACCGTAGAGTTTTGCCCACAGTCCAGAGCGTCACCCCCCCATATCACCAATGTGCCAACATCACTTCTGGGTGATGCAGGCACATGGTGTGTGTCATTACTGTTGGGGGGTATTCCCTCCCACTGGCAGAGGGAATCCCCCCCACCGGGCAAACGGCAACCCTAATCTAGATAGATCTTCATATCCGTACAGCATCTCACACCTTCAGTTCCGTGTGCTGAATTTGAACTAATCGGTGCTGTTTAGTGGGGGGGAAGTGATCAAAAACATAACTAATAAAATAAAAATGTTTTTATTAGCTGCCAAGCCTCATTCCTGGAAGGCAAAGATTGCTGTTGCTACTTCCATTCACATGATAATAGACGGAGCCCGATGACAGACAGGAATTCTGTCACTCTGAGATTTCCCTTCTGGAAGCAAAACTAGCACAAGACCAACAGGCTTGCTAGTTCTGTCCTGGGGGTGTGGTATCCCCTGCCCCATTTTCCACTGCTACTCTTGCAGCTAGTGGCAGAAAAATAATGTAAAAAAAATTGCTGTTTGGTGACAGCATGATGTCACTTCCCAGGAAAATCCAGAAGTGATGTCAGTCCGGTTTCAGAGTCTCTGGAAACTCTATGGTTTTACTATAGAGTGTCCAGTTGTTACTAGAGAGGCATGATATCACTTCTGGGTTTTCCCTGGCAATGACACCAAGCCATCGCCTGATGGTGCCCCCACATTTCCCCCCCCCACGGGACTCCCACCAGTTGACAACCCTAAGGAACAAACGACCAACATTCTGGACATAAAATAGGCAAAAGACAGATTCCAGCAATCATAAGAGGGAGCAGGTCATCATGAGGCGTATTTTCAAAGAGCTGGGATCCTTGAGGGTGCCTTTGGAGGCAACTGGCCTGGCACGGGTTTTCCACCGTTTCAGGCTGAGCTCCCTTAGAGAGTGGCTACCAATGTTCCCTCTAAGCTGCGGAGTCTTGTGAGCAAAAAATTCTACTTTGTGAGCTACTGGCATTAAAGTTGTGAGCTAGCCATTTGGCTCCTGCATAAGTCAGTTTGCTCTGGAGCCGTCCCTTCCTGAACTGTGACAAAAAATGTGTGAGCTGGAGGCTAAAAAACTGTGAGCTAGCTCATACCAACTCAGCTTAGAGGGAACATTGGTGGCCAGTACCAGTGTTCCCTCTAAGCTGAGTTAGTGTGAGCTAGCTCACAGTTTTTTAGCCTCCGGCTCACACATTTTTGTCTTTGCTCAGGAAGGATGGGTCCAGAACAAACTAATTTATGCAGTACGCAAATCACTTGCTCACAACTATAATGCCAGTAGCTCACAAAGTAGAATTTTTGCTCACAAGGCTCCACAGCTTAGAGGAAGCTCTAGTGGCCACCCAAATAAGAAGCCCAAGAAGTAGAGATGCATCTGAAAGGAGGAGGAAGAGGAGAGTTGGATTTATACCCTGCCCTTCACACAGAGTCTCCGAGCAGCTTACAATCCCTTTCCTTTCCCTTCCCCACAACAGACACCCTGTGAGGTAGGTAGGGCCGAGAGAGCTCTTCTGAGGACTGCTCATGAGAGAACAGCTCTAAGAGAACTTGTGACTGACCCAAGGTCACACCAGCAGCTGCATGTGGAGGAGTGGGGGAATCAAACCTGGTTCTCCCAGATTAGAGTCTGCTGTCTTCTTAACCACTACAACAAACTGGCTCTCGTTTGCTTAAGAACAGGGAAGGTAAACTTGTCGTCTGTGAAACTTTTCTCCAGACAGTAATCTGGTGGCTAAAACTTTATTTCACTTCGGCAAGCTCACCTCTGCATGGGTGGTCAAGCTCAGTAATTGCCTGGGTACTAATCTTCACGACCCTCCATTCAGGGCTACATTATGAGTGTTTTCGTGGGCGCTAAGCACTTTTGTCTTTGTGGGCCCTGGGGTAGCCAAGTCCTCCCTGGCCAGCAGTGGGAGATGGGGAGTTAGCATGGTCAGATCCAGGTTGGGAAACTCCAGGATATTTGGGGGTGGAGCCTGGGGAGGCCATGGGGTATAATGCCAAGCATCCATGTTCCCCAGGGAAACTGATATCTGCAGTCTGGAAATGAGGTGTAATTCCAGGGGATTCCCAGGTCCCACCTGGAGGCTAACAAACCTAGTGGGCCCCTCTCACCATAATACCAATATTAAAAATGATTTTTTTGATATAACTTTAAATACTTCAACATCTTATTTTTCTGTTTTAGGTAAAGTTTAATAGATTTTCATGGGCCCCAAAATTTCATTTTTCCCCCCCTGATGTGCGGAAAGATTTTATTCGACCCCAAAAGTTCGGGGAGGGGGGGGGTTTCCTTCGGATTTTAAAAGAAATTAAAACATTTTTGTGGGCCCCTAAAAGTGTCGTGGGCACTGGGCCTACTGGGCCTACTGGGCCTACTGGATATGTTGGCCCGGCCTTCTTTGGCTTCGCAGTTACTGGAGCGTCCAGGCAAGGCCCAGGATATTATATGAAAAAAAAGAGAGACGCAACTCAGGAACACCGTCTCTACCAGCATGCAACAATCTTCAGCACTCCTTCCCTGACTAAAAAATGGCAGGGACTAGGTCTGTTTTTAGAGAGCGCGGCTAGACATAAAATATGCAGTTCCAAAAGAACATTTCTGCAGGTCAAAAACTCAACTCTTCTGCATTATTTAAGTACTGTGGGAGGTTTCTCTTCCACTCACGGAACGTGTCTTTAACGCAACAAAGCACATGTGTGCGTACAATGAAACTGCACAGGTATGTTGTGTAGAGTTGCCAGCCATCCGGAGATGGGGGAAGAGAAATGGGTGGGTGCTGGCACTGCATGCCGCACGACATCACTTCCGGCAAAAAAAAAAAAAAAAAAAAAAAAGGAAGTGACGTCATGTCGCTCTAGGAATCACGTGAAACTCTATGGTAAAACCTTGGGCCAGTCACACACCCTTGGCCTAACTTCCCTCACAGGATTGTTGGGGGGGGAATGGAGGAGAGGATATAGGGTTGCCAGGTCCAGGATGGGAAATACCTGGAGATTGGGGGGTGGAGCCTGAAGAGGGCGGGGTTTGGGGAGGGGAGGGACTTCATTGAAGCATAATGTCATTGAGTCCACCTTCCAAAGTGGCCATTTTCTCCAGGGGAACTGATCCCTGTACCTGGAGATCAGTTGCAAGCCCAGGAGCTCTCCACCCACCACCTGAGAGTTGGCAACCCTAACTAGAGACCTTCCAGCCCTACAACTGATTTCCAGCTGACAAAGGAGAAAAGGGCAGTTGCAGAGGGTGCACTCTGTGGCATCACATCTCTGCCGGCTGCCCTCCCCAAACCCCACAGCTAAATCCCCAGGGATTTCCCAACCCAGAGTTGGCAACCGTAAGAGGCGCATTGGCAGGAAGACAGAGTTGCCATCGAGAGTTCTCCCACCACAGTGAGAGACCCAGGAACTCTGGTACTATAGCAGTATATGCTACGCACATAAATTGCAATCATATAGACACAGTTCCAAACTTTCCGTTTCGGGGAAAAAGGGGGGCTGACAGGAGAAGATAAAACTGAAGCTGCTTCCAGCCCAGATAACCAGGAAGACCTCTCATTTTAACCATGAGAAAGAACTCAACTCGAATGGGAGACAATATGTCTGAATTCAGTACTGGTTCCATCTGTGTCTTCCATATAGAACTGCTTCCAGATGTTCCTTTGGTTGAAATGTCGCCTGACATTGTCCCAGGACAACTCAACAAAAGGTTCCTCTTCCTTCAGCACACCAGAGTCTCCATACAAGGGCTGCAAGTCAGACGGGCAGTTTGGCCCGATATAGGGGTGATTCTGCATCTGGCATTTGCTCCACATTTTCTCAACTGGGAGGAAGAGGCGCAGCTCAAAACCACATTCGAATACTTTGGGGCAACGCCGAACTGACTGCAAAGTCTATGCAGAAGGTACCATAAAACCCGATGATCAAAGGAAGCGAAAGCGACATGGAGTGTGGAGGCTACCATAAAACCCGATGATCAAAGGAAGCGAAAGCGGCATGGAGTGTGGAGGCTACCATAAAACCCGATGATCAAAAGAAGCGAAAGCGGAATGGAGTGTGGAGGCTACCATAAAACTCGATGATCAAAGGAAGCGAAAGCGGCATGGAGTGTGGAGGCTACCATAAAACCCGATGATCAAAAGAAGCGAAAGCGGCATGGAGTGTGGAGGCTACCATAAAACCCGATGATCAAAAGAAGCGAAAGCGGCATGGAGTGTGGAGGCTACCATAAAACCCGATGATCAAAAGAAGCGAAAGCGGCATGGAGTGTGGAGGCTACCATAAAACCCGATGATCAAAAGAAGCGAAAGCGGCATGGAGTGTGGAGGCTACCATAAAACCCGATGATCAAAAGAAGCGAAAGCGGCATGGAGTGTGGAGGCTACCATAAAACCCGATGATCAAAAGAAGCGAAAGCGGCATGGAGTGTGGAGGCTACCGTAAACCCGCCGATGATCAAAAGAAGCGAAAGCGGCATGGAGTGTGGAGGCTACCGTAAAACCCGATGATCAAAAGAAGCGAAAGCGGCATGGAGTGTGGAGGCTACCGTAAAACCCGATGATCAAAAGAAGCGAAAGCGGCATGGAGTGTGGAGGCTACCATAAAACCCGATGATCAAAAGAAGCGAAAGCGGCATGGAGTGTGGAGGCTACCATAAAACCCGATGATCAAAAGAAGCGAAAGCGGCATGGAGTGTGGGGGCTACCATAAAACCCGATGATCAAAAGAAGCGAAAGCGGCATGGAGTGTGGAGGCTACCATAAAACCCGATGATCAAAAGAAGCTGAAAGCGGCATGGAGTGTGGAGGCTACCATAAAACCCGATGATCAAAAGAAGCTGAAAGCGGCATGGAGTGTGGAGGCTACCATAAAACCCGATGATCAAAAGAAGCGAAAGCGGAATGGAGTGTGGAGGCTACCATAAAACCCGATGATCAAAGGAAGCGAAAGCGGCATGGAGTGTGGAGGCTACCATAAAACCCGATGATCAAAAGAAGCGAAAGCGGCATGGAGTGTGGAGGCTACCATAAAAACCCAATGATCAAAAGAAGCAAAAGCGGCATGGAGTGTGGAGGCTACCGTAAAATCCGATGATCAAAGCAAGCGAAAGCGACATGGAGTGTGGAGGCTACCGTAAAATCCGAGGATCAAAAGAAGTGAAAGCAGCATGCAATGCAGAGGGGAATTTCTATTCCAACGTGGGTTTTGTAAAACAACGGAGGGAAAAGCCAATGCAGAATCAGCCACAGTCGCTTTTCCCTAACAGATTAATCCGTTGGTTCACAAAGCCACATCGGGCAGCCGTTCCCCAGTCGTACTCACCCCTTCGTAAGACGAGTTGGGGACGGTATAAATAGACAGCGGATGAATTCCAGTGCTGATGGATCCCTGCAAATTCATCCCGTGTTTCTGGATGTCTGAACGCGGGGGGGAGCACAAACAAAACGGATTGGCGGTCTGAACCTGCCTATCCATTCCAGGTGGGTGTCAGTTTCCCCAGCTCCACATGCATAAGAGCCCCCATAGGGAACTGTAGTTGAATGCCCAGAAAATGGAAGGGGTCCTGAAATATCAGACAGAGGCAGCCCTTAAGTTGGCCACATGCGCCAGGGGAACTTTTAAAAAGCAACCCAAACCACGCTGCACAGATGGAGCACTGCAACACTGTGACCGACCCACCACGGGCCCCGCGCAATATAAAGGTCCCTCGGGTACAGCGTCTGACTTCCCGATCGAAATGGAGAGATCTGAGCCGCCTCCGAAGCGCCCCAAGCTGCCGGTCTGACCGCAGCCGAGAACGGACCCCCCCCAAAGCACCTGGAATGATGGACTTCCGATCAGCTCTCCCATTAGACGGCTTGGTTAAATTTTTATTCTCCTTTCCACTGCCTTTCACGTTGCCGTAGGTACTACTGAATCCCTTTTATATCTCCGCGCTTCCCCGAGCCTGCCCTCACACCACGAATCACGTCCCGCAGAGCAAAGCGGAGCTGACTGGCCATAAAAAAGTCGCTCTCCCAACAAAAGGCAGGCTCTGCGGTAAAGCCCAAGTCGTCTCGCAACGTTTACTTGTGCTTCACTTCCCTGCTTCAGGGCAGAGCTGTGGAGACACAGGGAAACGAGATAAAGGAACATGGAACAAACGTAAAGTAATCATCGCTAAAAGGGATTGGGTTGGCTTCGGCCAGCTTTTTAACTCAATGCCGTGACCTGGATTGCCCAGCCTAGCCTGATCTCATCGAATCTGGGAAGCTAAGCAGGGTCGGTCCTGGCTAGTACTTGGATGGGCGACTTCTAAGGAATACCAGGGTCATGACACAGAGGCAGGCAATGGCCAACTGCCTCCGAAACATCTCTTGCCTCAAAAACAAGCTTAGCTCGCCACCTAGTGGTGCATGATGCTAAAGAGCTAGAACTTCTGGCTGCCGGACAATCTTAGGATCTCCTGGCTATTCCACTTGATTCCACCCAAGTCCACTCCCTCCTTTCCAGGGCAATCAGTTTCCCCAGCTCCACATGTAAGCGCATAAGCATCCCCAGGAGCATTGAGGGGAGGGCAAGGGATAAAAATGACATCATGATATGTGCTGATATCACAACTGGGCAAAAATCCAGACGTTAACATCAACACATTGACTGACACTCTAGAAACTCTGTGGTATCTAGAGTTTCTAGAGCGTTGGCTGACATCTGCCATCAAGTCCATGTTTTTGCCCAGATGTGACATCAGCATGTATCCTGACACCTTTTTCACGCCTCGCTGTTTCTTCCACCAGCCCAAGAGGCAAGGCAGGTTCTGTGGGAGATGACCTGCCTCAAGTGGGCCACTGGCAAGCCTACGTCTTCCCCACCTCACGTGGCTTCTGCCCATGAAGATCCCACGATTCGCAGCACAGCCTTGGGAGGGGGGGAGTGTCAAAGGCCTTCTTTTCTCACCAGCAGGAAAACCAGCTGGATCCAACCCATTACCTCTGGCGCCCCCTCTCTCCAAAAAACCCCCTATCAGTTTACCCATTTTGAGCCCAGATCATATCCAGAGATCAAGGAGAGGCACTGCTTCAAGAGTCCCAGTTTCCTCCGTCAACCCAAATCTTTCTGGCGACCCTACCATAAAACCTTGGGCCAGTCTCGCACTCTCAGCCTAATTTACCTCACAAGATTGTTGTGAGGGGAAGACAGAGAGAGAGAGAGAGAGAGAGATGCAGGAGAGGGGTTAGCGTTGCTAACCTCCAGCTGGTACCTGGAGATAGGGTTGCCAGCTCCAGGTTGGGAAATACCTGGAGATTTGGGGGTGGAGCCTGAAGAGGGCGGGGTTTGGGGAGGGGAGGGGCTTCAGTGAAGTATGATGCCATTGAGTCCACCTTCCTTCCAAAGCGGCCATTTTCTCCAGGGGAACTGATCTTGGTTGTCTAAAAACCAGCTGTAATTCCAGGAGTTCTCCAGCCCCCACTTGGGGCCTGGTAACCCTAGGGGGAGGCTCTTGCATACCCGCCGCTCCACATTAGGGTTGCCAGCCTCCAGGTGGGGCCTGGAGATCTACCGGAATTACAACTGATCTCCAGCCAATAGAAGAAAATGGCTGTTTTGAGGGTGAACTCTACAGCATTATACCCTGCTGAAGCCCCCCACTTCCCCCAACCCCCCCCTTCCCCGGATCCACCTCCAAAATATCCAGGCATTTCCCAACCCGGAGACTGCAACCTCACTCCACGCAGCCAGAACCCTATTTTGCATCTGCCGTTCCTGTTTTGGAATGAAATCCCTGCTTCACTCACAAGGATGTACCCAAAAGAGACCCCGTCTTTGTTCTCTGCTCTGACCATGGATACAGCAGGGTGATGGGAGGAGGGAGGGTTGGCCAGGTCCTCCCTGGCCAATGGGAGGGCCCTGTAGGGTTGCCACATCATGGCTGAGAGGCCCCTGGAGATTTGTGGGTGGAGCCTGGAGAGGAAAAGGGGCTTCCGTGAGGCACAGTGCCATAGGGCCCACCGTCCCAAGCATCCATTTCCTCCAGGGGAACTGATCTCTGTAGTGTGGAGATGAACTGGAATTCCAGGGATCTCCAGATCCCGCCTGGAGGCTGGCACCCCTAGGAGAAGGAGATTGAATTCATACCCCGCCCTTCACTCAAAGCCTCAGAGCGGCCTACAATCTCCTTTCCCTCCCCCCCCCCACAACAGACACCCTGTGAGGTAGGTGGGGCTGAGAGAGCTCTCTTGAGAACTGCCCTTGAGAGAACAGCTCTGAGAGAACTTGTGACTGACCCAAGGTCACCCAGCTGGCTAAACATAGAGGAGTGGGGAATCAAACCCAGCTCTCCAGACTAGAGTCCGCCGTACTTAACCACTACACCAAACTGGCTCTGGAGGGGAAGTTAATGTGTAAATAGTCTACCTTTAAGTCATTTTGAGTATGCAACACCAGCAGCAGGCTTTTCTATACTTTCCCCAGTTTTTTCACAGTACAAACAAGGACACATCTGCACTTCCACGGAGCCTGGAGCGCATCAAGGGCCGCTCTCCCAAGCATCCGAAGGGAATTCCGTCCACGTGACGGTGTAATGCCGCATGCTTCGGGGGAGAGGTAAGTGTTCCTGCACAGTGTTAACTTAGACCCTCCTTGTAAAACAGATCGCAGGCCCACTAAGGGGACATTCCAAAGACTCCCTGTGGCTGCTGTTCCATACGAAGCAGGTCAAAAAATATTCCTCAAGGGACGAATGCGAAACAAAAGGCTTTGAACTGCGTGCATTCAAAGGACAGAGGTCACTTTGGAAACGGCGAGCCTCCACTGACCGAGCATCTGAAGCGCACACTGGAGAGCGGACACGGCCTGGGTCCCTCGGGGAAGCCTCCGTTGTTAATAAACCCTTGCCAAACAAAGCCGTCAGCCCGGCACGGTTGACAGGGAAGGGCATGACGGAATCTGCAAGATGCATTTAGCGGCCTCTTATCTGTGGCGATACGGAGCATAAATCGACACCTCTGGAGGGCTCCGGGGCTCCTCCGCTTGGCTTCCCTTGGCCCCTTGCGCCTGTCTCCTAGGTTTCCACCTCTTTAGCGGCAGGAATGTCTCTCTCTCTCTCTTCAATTACCTCATTCATAAAGGGAGCTCGAGCTGACCTGGCAAAATATACAGTCCTGAGTACGGGGGTGACCCAGGTTGTAGCAGGGGAAGCTGGGGGGAGGAGAGACACAGAAAAGTTAAAGATTACTCAGGTACGGTTTCTAGGGTGATGAAGGGTTTATACACTGCTGGGGGGGCGGAGGCAGAGTTGGAATAAAAACACATGAAGGCTTTGCAAAGTCCTAGCTCCCTCCTCCCCCCAAAACACAGCAGCTCTTCTACTGTAACTTTAGAGGGCTTAGGGTAGGGTTGCCAGATCCCCCGGTTTGGTAGGGGTTACCCACTTTTTTATTATCGTATGGCATTGTGTGTATAATAGCCAGGAGATCCTAAGACTGTCTGGCAGCTGCAAGTTCTAACTCTCAGTGCTATGCTAGCGGCAAGCTAGACTTCTTTTTTAGGGGCTGGGAGAGCTCTGAAAGAGCTGCGCCAACCCAAGGTCACCCAGCTGGCCTCATGTGGAGGAGTGGGGGATCGAACCCCGTTCTCCAGATTAGAGTCCACCGCTCTTAACCACTACACCAGACAGGCTCTCTTGGCAGGAGAGGTGTAGAGATGGTTTGCCATTGCCTTCCCCCAGCACACCACCCCAAACCCATTCTTCTTTCGCAGTCTCCCATCCAAGCAGACCCATAGCCAGGATTTTGTGGCTTGTGGGGGCAAAAAAATTTCTGGTGGCCCTGCCGTTATTTGCCATAATGGGGGTGGGTGGCCCATGCCCCTCTCCCTCCCTTCCTGCAAAATTTAAAGGGCCTTTTATCAGATCAGCAGGGAGCATGTGGCCCATCGATCAGCTGTAGGACCTTTTAAATCTTGCAGGAGGGAGGGAGAGAGGTACGCACCTCCATCCCCACACTTCTTCTCAAAAGCATTAAAGGATTCCTTTAGATGCTTTTGGGGAGAAGTGGGGGCCCATTAAGGAAGGGGGCGTGCCCTTTAAGGAAGGGGGCCCCCAATAGCCCCACTGTGCCTATGGGCCAGCATCTAAGTAGTGAAGGTGGCAGAGCCCGCTTAGCTCCAGAGCGCTGACTGGGCTATTTGGATTGTAGAATTATCCATCGATCAATCGGTACAATGATTCCAAATAAAATTAATCCGGGAAGGAAAAGCCAGCAAACAGCAGCCACACCGACCTGAATATCAGTCAGGGAATGTGTAAAAAAAACCAAAAAACCAGCTTTGAGCTGGTGCCTAAAAGAATACAATGCAGGCATTCAGGGCATTTGGCACACACTACGTTACCTGCAAAGGGCAGGGAGAGTAGTCAACACCTAACAACGTGAGTTCCTTGTGCAATCCAACCTCATTAATCTGCGCGGAGGACAAAAAATCGCAAGAGCTGCCATCTGCTCAAGCCAACGATCCGTCAAAGAAGCCAAAAAGCTGGGTTCGTTCTGTGCCAGCTCTTGAGTAATTGAATCCACTCTTCTGACTCACGTAAACCCAGCAACCCTATAGTCATTGTGTAGATTATGGTGATGTAGTAGGCATGATGTCCTCGGACTTCCAAAAGGCTTCTGACAAAGACTCCTGAGTCACGGGATAAGAGGACTGGGTTCTCTTATGGATTAAAAACTGGTTAAAGGACAGGAAGCAAAGAGGAGGGATAAATGGACAGTCCTCTCAATGGGGGGAAATGAGCAGTGGGGGTCCCACAAGGGTCAGCATTGGGATCAGTGGTATTTAATTTGTTCGTAAATGATCTGGAATAGGGGGTTAGCAGTGAAGTGGCCAAAGTTTGCAGACGACACAAAATGATTCAGGATGGTGGCAAACCGAGGCCAGAGTTCTTGAAGAGCTCCGGGAGGTTCTCCACAATCTGTGTGCGTGGGCAACAATGTGGCAAATGAACTTCACTGAAGGCAAGTGTAATGTGATGCACAGTGGAAGAAGAAACTAGAATGCAGGGGAGTTGACGGGCAGTAGGTTCAGGGCAGACAAAAGGAGATATTAGCTGCTGTAGATTTCCTGAGTTATCTGGCCATGGTCTTGGCATTGTAGGACCTGACGTTTCACCAGTAGCTGTGACTGGCATCCTCAGAGGTATAACACAGAAAGATGGGGTACTCTCCGTGTCAAGGTGAGAAGAAAAAGGAGATATTTCTTTACACAATGTGTGGTTAAAATGTGGGATTTGCTGTCAGGGGATGTAGTGACAGCCAAAGGCACAGACAGCTTTAAAAGGTGATTAGATTAGATTCATGGAGGACAGATCGATCAGTGGCTACAAGCAATGCCCCCTTTAAGCCATGGAGTCCTGTGAGCAAAAATTCTGCTTTGTGAGCTACCGGTATTAAAGTTGTGAGCGAGCGATTTGGCTTCTGCATAAATTTGTTTGCTCTGGAGCCATCCCTTCCTGAGCTAAGACAAAAATGTGTGAGCCGGAGGCTAAAAAACTGTGAGCTAGCTTACATTAACTCAGGTTAGAGGGAACACTGGTTACAAGCCACGGTGACAAAAGGGAACCTCCACATTCAGAGGCAAAAACCTCTGAGTACCAGTGCCAGAAAGCAACATCAGAGGAAGGCCTAGGCCTCTGTACTCTGCTGCAGGATCTCTAGAAGAACTGGTTGGCCACTGTGTGAGACAGGCTGCTGGACTAGATCCACCACTGGTCTGATCCAGCATCGCTCCTCTTACATTATTATTTTCTTTCCAAGACTCGTCTGAGAAAAAATAATATTCCAGTGTTCTAAGCAGCATGATCTTGAGGGAAACTAAAGTTAGGCTCTGATCACATGCAGAATTTGCGGCGGGAGAGCCGTGAATGCCGGGCGGAGTTTTGGGGGCGCGATCACACAGACACATCTGGTAAGCATAGCACACCTGTGGCCAACCCCTGGCATCCGGCCGCAGATGCGTAGTTAAAAAGTACCTGCCAAACTCCACTAGCAAATGGTTTGCCACGGGCCGCAGGCAGACGCGATCCGTATGATCGTGCTGGCGCGTGCCTATTCCCTCCAGCTCGTTGAAGCACGTTGGAAGAACACGCTGACGGACAAAACGCCTGTGTGCTGCCGTCACATCTGACCGCATAATTTTTGTTGTTGTTCAGTCGCACAGTCGAGTCCGACTCTTCGCGACCCCATGGACCAGATTACGCCAGGCCCTCCTGTCTTCCGCTGTCCGCTGAAGTTTGCTCAATTTCATGTTCGTTGCATCGATGATGCTGTCTAACCATCTCATCCTTTGCCGTCCCCTTCTTCTTTGACCTTCAATCTTTCCCAGCATAATAGTGGGTTAAAATACGACGGCGCAAATAGCCATGCCTACCCCGCCCCCACCCCCCACCCCCCGCGTTTTCCAGCACGTGTGACCAGGGCCTTAGTTAGTTTGTTCCTCCATTACTTAACAGCATGGGACAACTAGTTAGGTACCTCACCACAGGGCTGTAAGTCTAACAGAGAAGCCTAAGATGTCTAACCACTGAAGGCTTTGGATGCAGGCATTCCGACAGCTATACACCTACAATACTGCAAATATTGCCACTGTGTTAGAAGAAGAAGAAGAGTTTGGATTTATACCCCACCCTTCACTGCCCAAAGGCGTCTCAGAGCGGCTTACAAACTCCTTTCCCTTCCCCTCCCCACAACAGACACCCTGTGAGGTAGGCGGGGCTGAGAGAACTTCTGACAGAAACTGTCCTTGAGAGAACAGCTGTGCCAGAGCTTGTGACTGACCCAAGGTCACATCAGCAGGTGCACGTGTTACTAAAACCATACCATGACAGACTGGCAGAGATGTATAATTGCAGGTATTTTAAGTCCAGGGTGTGAATATACGCTGAGAGCCTGTGTGATACTCTAGTTAGAGGACTAGATGAGGACTCAGGACTTCTGAGCTCAAATGTCGACTTTGCCGTGAAGTTCTCTGGGTGGCCCTGAACGAGTCAGTGACTCTCAGCTTAAGCTATCGAGCCTGGCTATTGTGAGGATAAACTAAGGGACATGTATGCTGCCCCAAGGCCTTTGAAGGAAATACTGAAGCATGAGGCTCATAACTGATTGGAGCAATGTGAGTACATTCACAGAGGGAAACATTCAGAGACGAAGAGTAAGGGGCAACTGGTTCCTGCATATGGATTCTAGGTTCTCTGGTACTAACAGAGATGCAGAGTGGGACGTGCACTTGAAAATTTATGAAGCAAGATCCAACAACAGTTGTTTCTAAACTTTGTAAATGCTGTGAGTTGAGAAAAAAATTAATTCTGATACTCTGAAGCTTTATTCTTGCGCCTCGCTACCTGGTCTTCTTTTCCCAAACAGCACAAAGTGAGAAGACCAGGAGCAATGAGGGAGAGAGTGACTCAGTTTTTCTTTTTAGCACTCCACATTTCCAGTGAGCTACACTCATTGCATTCAGCATAAACTGAGCCGAAAAAATACCCCCCAAATACTGGTAAGGTATTTTTCGGGTATTTTTAAAGCCAGTTTTTGATTGGGGCATAATTTCAGCTATCCGAAATGGCCAAGCCCTGAAAATCCAAAAAAAAAAATTGGGATTTTTGGGATCACCAGATTTTTGGGATCAAAGGGCATTTAAAGGGATTGTGGTCCCTTTAAATGCCTTCTCCAAGCCATGAGACTCCACAGCAAGTGAACTCCAAAGGCGTTTAAAGGGCTCACAGTCCCTTTAAACGCCTTCCGAGTGAACTCGCCGCTTAGAGGTGTTTAAAGGGACTGCAAGCCCTTTAAACACCTTTGGAGTTTACTGAACACAGAGGCTGGGACACCTTCTTTGGAGGCTTAGCGCCTAGCGTGCAACAGAGCCAAAGATTTGGGTTTCCCAAATATTTCCCGGATCCAAATACCATACCGGTATTGGGATTTGGGAATATCGGGAAATACCAATATTTTTTGGGTTCAATATACCCATACCCCCAAACTATTATTTTTTTGCACACCCCTAGCAGGCTTTCTGTTTCTATATAACCACAGATCCTGGTTTTCTGAGGTGTTCTGTTATCTGATGCATGTCAGTTAGATGAGGAAGTTGTTTCTTGTATCCATGGGCGGGCAGGCGGTCACTCGGTCTGCCTGCCCTGCAAAGAACACAAGGAAACATTCACTTGTACAGCTGGCAGTCAGGCAGGGCTGTACAGGGAGCCAGAATAGAGTTCTCCCAGGCTTTTCCAACCAGCTACAGTCAGCCCTACTGATACACTGATTTTTTTAAGGAGAACCATCTCTGAATCCAATGATTTTCAACCCCCACCCCACAATGTGCCAATGTAAGCATTTTGAATACTGCAGAGAAGGAGGGTGAAGGAGAGGCAGAAAGTTCAGATCCACAGTGGTACTATCAAGGCTGGAGGCAGAAGCCTAGGGCCTCAGCTCATTGGCTCCGCAGGGGGAGTGGAGATGCAGCTTGTAGCTAGCAAACTCCATTGACCACACTGAGTAAATATACACAGAATCAGCTTACAACAGCTTATATGTGAGGAGAAGGAAGAGCAGAATGGATTTATACCCTGCTTTTCTCTACCTTAAGGAGTGTGCAAAGAGGCTTACTGTCACCTTCCTTCCTCCTCTCCCCACAACAGGCACCTTGTGAGGCAGGTGGGGCTGAGAGAACCCTGAGAGAACTGAGACTGGCCCGAGGTCACCCAGCAGGCCTCATGTGAAGGAGTGGGGAATCAAACCCTGTTCTCCAAATTAGAGTCTGCCACTTTTAACCACTACATCATGCTGGCTCCTGGGATGAGATGGTCTGGTCAACTTTGCTCTTGCACGGCAGCTGTTTGATCGTTGCAGCTGGCGGCTGCTTATGCCCAGTCCAAGAATTAAATCATTTCACTTACTGTAGAAAAGGCAGCATCCCCCAGGGTCATGGGCACTTGGTTCATTAATCTGACTGTAACGTTTTTCCTCTTTTCTGTCTGTGACCTTCGTAAAGGCACTCGTGTTCTGCAGTGTTCTGAGGTGATGTGTGTGATGCAGCCTTCCTGGCCTCCCTCATTTTCGCTGCCACCAAAGGCTCTCGCCTCAGAATTTTCAGTTGGACCCAAAGAGAAGGAAAACTGACAGAACGGTCAGCACGTGGGGGTGGGGCTCTGAGGTAAAAAGTAAAAGGTAAAGGTTCCCTTGCTCGAAAGCCAGTCGAATCCGACTCTAGGGTTTCGGTGCTCATCTCCGTTTCAAAGCCGAAGAGCCAGCGCTGTCCGAAGACGTTTCCGTGGTCATGTGGCCGGCATGACTAAATGCCAAGGCGCACAGAACGCTGTTACCTTCCCACCAAAGTGGTACCTATTTATCTACTTGCAATTTCTTGCTTCCGAACTGCTAGGTTGGCAGGAGCTGGAACTAGAGACAGGAGCTCACCCCGTCATGCGGCACCCGGGTCTCGAACTGCTGAACTACTGACCTTCCACAGCCTGCAGTTCAGCGTCTTAACCACTTGAGCCACCGCAGCTCCTTCTGAGGTAAAAGGGGATCCTTTATTCTAAAATAAAGTTATTTTTCTTAAACATAGAGTTTATTTATCAGTTCAACGGCATAACGGGTTCCGTACGGTTAATAAATGTAATGGTTTCAGATAGGTATGCAAGCAAAATGGTTTCTTCCATAGACCCAGCTGCACACGTTTTATTTTCTCACTTGTCCTTTAGTCCAGTAATTTCCACAAAGGGGAGATAAGTCTACGCATCCAATCAGCTCTGTTCAAAGAAGAAGATGCCGTAAGGTTTGCCTCCGTGCTTGAGAGGAGATGGATGGCGCAGTTAATTACTCTCAGCATCCCACAATTAAGGATATATCTGCCAATCCATCTCCTATTTTGACATATTTATTTCCTTCACTCTGCTTTCCCTGAATTAAACCCAAACAAATAGTAGCCTTGTAAACTAAACTGGTTATTCCAGTTTGGTCCATGAATCTGTTAAACATCTCCATTATGCTGTGCCTATATGTACGGACGGGTAACTTCCATTTAATTGTCTCTGTAGGAGTGTGCGTCCACAGGAAAGCTTATTCCTTGAATAAAACTTTATTGGTATTAGAGGCACCCCTGGACCAATGCTCCCTCTAAGCTGCGGAGTCTTGTGAGCAAAAATTCTACTTTGCGAGCCACTGGCGTTAAAGTTGTGGGCGAGCGATTTGGCTGTTGCATAAATTAGTTTGCTCTGGAGCCATCCCTCCTGAGTGAAGACAAAAATCTGTGAGCCGGAGGCTAAAGAACTGTGAGCTAGCTCACACTAACTCAGCTTAGAGGGAACACTGCATTGGATTCATACTTTGTTCAACTTCCACATGGTTTAACTTCCCAACTTGCCACCCAGGCTAGTAACTTCCACACAGAGCACAGATTTCTCTCACAGCACTCTACAGCACGCCACTCTTCCACAAACACACATTCACACAGTCTCTCTTGGAAACACCCAGTGGACTCCACCCCCCAGGGCATAAGCTACCATCCAATCATCACACACTTCACCCACCCATCCGGCCCCCTTCATTCTTACTCTACAGGCCTCTATTATAGATCGTGTGAACATACATTTAAAACTCCACATTAAAAACTTAGAACACACACAGTATACGGCAGACCACCACCCTATAAAGGATGGAATCACTTGCCTTGTTTCTTTTTCTCTTCGTACCTGCGCAGTCAGATACAGCTTCCAAGTGACCAACATCTGATCAAATGCATTGCCTACACTGGGCTTCATAATCAGCAGCATCTGTTCAAGAAGTAATCACAAGACCTAACTGCAAGACTAGCTAGGATCACGAGCAAACAATGAGACACTAAGTAGTAAGTCTCAACTCAGAAATCTCAAGGGAATTTTTAAAACTTATACGCCCTTTTAAAGACTGAAGGCGGAGACGAGGGGAAAAAATGTGATCACGCAAACAGACATGTCCAAATTCATTTGGACGCATCAAAACAGGCTGCCAAATCATCGGTTCCCTGATTCGGACTTGTGAACAGGATACGAGTTGAACCTGTCGGTGTTTGAGCAGGACTATTCTCATGCTGCCCATAAAGATCAGCAGAAAAAGCTGGAGGAGAAAGTCCATTTTTTTTTACCCTTACAGCATGAAATCAAATGTGTATGCTTTGAACTTACTAAAAGAAGAAGAGAAGAAATTGGATTCATACCCCGGCCCTTCACTACCCAAGGGAGTCTCAGAGCGGCTTACAAACTCCTTCCCCCCCCACAACAGACACCCTGTGAGGTAGGTGGGGCTGAGAGAGCTCTTGACAGAAACTGCTCTTTTTCAAGGACAGCTCTTGTCAGAACTATGGCTTGCCCAAGGTCATCCAGCCAGGTGCAAGTGGAGGACTGGGGAATCAAACCCGGTTCTCCCAGATTAGAGTCCGCGCACTTAACCACTACACCAAACTCGGCTCTCTCAGATGCTACCAAGAAGTGAAGGAGAAGAAACACAAGAAACTTGCACCTCCAGTGTAGCAGCTGAAGATGCACTGCAAGAAATGTAGTTAGTACCCATACCGTGAGCTCAAATATCTGGGGTGGGGTGGGGTGTGGAGACAAATTTCTGCTTCAGACATTATGTGGCAAGTCACACGTGTTTCTGCTGGTCAACAGGGCCCAAACCTGCCCTGAGTTCAGGTGATGACAAATACAACTTCTACAAGAACTCACAACGGGCAACAAAATGGACAAAATGAATGTACATGAGGAAAGTTGCAATCCTATGGGCACTTTCCTGGGAACACGGTGAACACAAGGGGGTTTGCTTCTGAGTGAGCGTGCAAGTGAGCAAAGAAACTTGCCAAAGCAACATTCTGAGCTACACCTCACCCCGTCCCTTCAGGGAAAACCAGAACAATCACTTGTCTTCCTAATTAGATTGATCGTCTGGCAAAGGCTACATCAACTCCCTCAATTCATTGCTTCATCTACCGGCTATTTGGGGATTGTGCTGGTTGAGCTGCTGACTTGGGGTTATGTTTGCCTTGTAACCAGGGCTTTTTTTTTGTAGGAAAAGCCCAGCAGGAACTCATTAGCATAATAGGCCACACCCCTGACAACACAGCTTATTAGCATATTAGGCCACACCCCCATGTTACCAGAAGCGTGGTCATCCAGCCACACCCACCTTTTGCTTCCTATTCTGTTTACCTTGTTTGTTGTCAAAACCCAGGGCTTTTTTGTAGCAGGAACTCCTTTGCATGTTAGGCCACACACCCCTAATGTGGCCAATCCTAATGAGTTCCTGCTGGGTGTGGCCGACTCCGGAGCCAGCCGGAACTCCGTTCCTGCCCAAAAATAGCCCTGCTTGCAACAGGAGAATAGATCAGATAGCTTTTGGGGGGGGTCCACTGCGATTCGGTGATTTGTGTTCTTTGCACTGGTTCATGAGTGAGGAAGCAGCTGAGAAAGGGGGAGAAGAAGAAGAGTTTGGATTTATACCCCACCCTTCACTACCTGAAGGAGTCTCACAGCAGTTTATAATCCCTTTGCCTTCTCCTCCCCACAGTAGACACCATGTGAGGTAGGTGGGGCTGAGAGAGCTCTTTCGAGGACTGTTCTTAAGAGAACAGCTCTGAGAGAACTTGTGACTGACCCAAGGTCACACCAGCAGCTGCATGTGGAGAAGTGGGGGATCAAACCCAGTTCTCCCAGATTACAGTCTGCACTCTTAACCACTGCACCAAACTGGATATGCTTTGCCTTTTCTATACTTTTGCAAGTCATCTGGTACTCCTGGAGCATTTAGGGTTGCCAGATCCAGGTTGGGAAACTCCTAGAGGTTTGGGGATGGCGCCTCGGAAGGACAGGGACCTCAGTGGAGTACACAGGGCCGTAGAGTCCACCCTTCAAAGCATCAATTTTTCTCCAGGAGAACTGATCTCTGTAGCCTGGAGAGGAGAAGTAATTCTAGGGGATCACCAGGTCCCACCTGGAGGTTGGCATCTCTAGCAGCTCAATCCAGGAGGCTCAGCTGGGAGAGAAGCAGAGAAACCAGAGGCTGTAGCTGCCACTGTCCACCTCCCCACACTCCCCGTTAAGCACCGCAACCTCAGAGAAATGGCCCTGTCTCTTTCAATGAACACTTTGGGAAAATGTGACCGTCCGAAGGGAGGGAGCCCTTCGAAAGGAAAGCAGTACAGTTCCCTCGTGCAGAAATCAGTTATCTGCAATTGCTCTTCTCCCAAGACAAGAGATAAGCAAGCAAGCTACTTCGAGATGACGGTCTCCGCCAGATGTATCCCGCTGCCTGGAAGAAAAGGGAGGCCGATCAGACCTTTAATTAGAAGTAACCTCCACAAATATTGCTCCGCTGCCCAAGCGCAGCAAATGATAAGCGTTGCTGGCGTGGTGACAAGGAAAGAGACCGATTCTACAAACGGCGGGCAGATAACAATAATCAGAAAGGACAAGCTTCCCCCAGGCTGTGTGTGTGTGTGCGTTATTTGAAAACAGAGAGCAGAGGCACTGAAGCAAGAAAAGCCCAGAAATACCAGCGTAGGGATGCTCAGAGAAACAGAAATCTGCATCCGGACCGCCTTCCTCAATTCCGTACCGTCCAAGAACTTTAAAGACACCTGGAGGAGCGATTTCATTCCCCACCACCATCTGAAAGAGGACTCTCTTTTGCCAGTGAGCGCTAGCTTTTCCCTTCCTCCCCGGTCTCACAATATCCAATTCTCAGCCGTGTTCCCTCTAAGCTGAGTGAGTGTGAGCTAGCTCACAGTTTTTTAGCCTCCGGCTCACAGGTTTCTGTCCCAGCTCAGGACGGAAGGCTCCTCCAGAGCCAGCTGATTGATGCAGCAGCCCAATCGCTCGCTCACAACTTTAATGCCAGTAAGCTCCCAAAGTAGAATTTTTTGCTCACGAGGCTCCACAGCAAGGCTAAAGAGATGGTTAAAACTTAAAACAGGCGGAAAAATCAGTGGGTGGCACACTGCAGCTAGATCCACGGATGAGCGGCAGAGCCCTGTAATGGTGGTCGTTTTAAAAGCCATCTCTTACCTTCCGATTCTCAATCGCACCGACCTCACTCCAGTCAGCCTCTCTGACGGTGGCGGTGTTAAGACCAGAGAATCCTACAGGTTGCCGTCACAAGCCGTTCCCTCTGACTCTTCCACAGTAGCCCAGGCAGTCGCTCTGAAGCAGGTGAGCGGCTGTCCTGAAACGTTTATGAAGCCGGACTGGGCAGAACCGACCGGCTGCAGCCACCGGTGCACCAAACACCACCACACATCATGCTTTTTGCAGGGAGACCAGGGCAAGACGGTGGCTGTCGAATGTTCTCTCAGCAGCAGTAAATGATATGCTTTTTTAAAAAAACCCAGAAGGATACCAGCTGCCCTTCCCCAAAGCGAACAAGCCCCCTTCAAAACCAGCAGTTCAGCTTGCCTCTGTCACTGATCCCCCCAGTGTGGAGTGTATACGCACACATGCGGAAAGAGCTGGGGCTGGCCGAAGAGGGAAGTCATCCGGCAGGGAACTTGAGTCAGAGAAAGCGGGGTGGGGGGGGGAGTTTGTCTCCTTTCCCCTCCTGCCTGCTTTTCTCTGGTTCTCCCCTTCCTTGGAAATACACACGGGAGTGGAGGAGAGTTGTGACAAGAGGAGAAGAGCTGCGGTCTGTTATCACTCTTCCAAAGAGACAGATTCAGAGCCAGAGCGAGAGAGAGAGAGACTCTCATTTTTGTGTCTTTTAAAGCTACACTCGTAATTCACAGTCCTCCTAACCAGTTCTGGACAAATTCAGCAATATTTGATATTCTTCACTCCTTAATTTGGAGGGTTTCTTGTTTATCTAATAACATTCAATACATGGTAATAAAAGTTTTCTGTTATGTATTGAGCCCAAGCCTTTCCTCCAGCTGTGCCCAGAACGGGCTGAGCTTGCTTCTCTAGAACAATAGCTCACCTGGATCCAGGAAATAACCTAAAGATAAGCAGGGTAATGTAAATAGCCTATCACTGGGAGTGGGTGTGTGATTGGGGGTGGTGTTTTGTATGCTTACAAGCAGGGCTGCAGCCCTGCTAAGGTTGTCTTGGAGTTTGCTGAAATCACTGAATAAACTAGAGCTGATCGCTGCAAGGCGTCTAGAACCCAGTATTTAATAGTTTCCCTTGCTCGAAAGCCAGTCGAATCTGACTCTAGGGGGCGGTGTTCATCTCCGTTTCCAAGCCGAAGAGCCAGTGCTGTCCGAAGACTTCTCCATGGTTATGCGGCCAGCATGACGAAACTCCAAGGGGCACGGAACATTGTTACACAGTAATACATGGTAATACATACCATATAATGCAGTATCCGTGAGATATGTTCTGACAATCTAAATAAGTTGTTGAAGGTTATACCTCTGAGGATGCCAGTCACAGCTACTGGCGAAACGTCAGGTCCTACAATGGCACGACCACGGCCACACAACCCGGAAAATCTACAGCAACTAATCTAAATAAGTTTCAATATCTCCTTTTGACTAATTCTTTAGATTTACTTCTATCCCAGAAAGTAATGAAGGGAGACTAGACTTGTACAAACTCATCCTGTGCGTATCTGTCTCCATCCCAGTACTTCCTATATAAAGATAATTTCCACCATTCACATGGCGTAGCATCCTTTCCTCAGCCATTATCTGCTGCTTTCGCCTGTCCCCATGCTGCAGCTATTAACATTCTGGCTGCGGTGAACAAATTTCTTATTAACTACATCTTGTTCACTGAAAAGGAGATGGGTTTTTTTTAGTTTTTGTTTTTTAAACGAAGACCAAGATCTTAAAAACAGGGATAGCCTAGGCAAGCCTGATCTCGTCAGATCTTGGAAGCTAAGCAGGGTCGACTCTGGCAAGTACTTAGATGGGAGACCTCCTTGGAATACCAGCAGTCGGGAGGCGGGGGCAGGCTTTATTCAGCCACCTCGCTGAATATCCTCCAGGCCCCCAGGAGGGGTCAGTCACCACAGGGCGCCATGACTTCCAGGTGCACACACATGCATGCTAGTTGGTTGAGGGCAGCAATGGTTTCCTTATTGGCTGGCACCCTTCCTCCCCGCCCCCATTCTGAATTCCCTTTCCTCCTGCCCAGAAAATTGGCCAGAAGTCCAGAATTGGGATAAAAAATCATTATAGGGTGCCATCTTGGATCTTTTATTCTGAGTTTAAGTTTTTATTGTTGTATATTGAATTTTCATGTCTGGTATATTTTATGGCGTTATGCCCCTTTGTACATCACCCAGAGCCCGGCATAAACTGGGACAGGGTGATTAATAAATTGAAGTAGTAGCAACAGCAGCAGTACTAGTAGTATAAAAATACCAAAAAAATACTCCCCCAAACCCCAGGGCTGCGTTCCCATGTTCATCCCTCCCACCTCTGCCCATTTACATCACTGCTGTACAGTGTTCTCAGCTAGGGGGAACATAATCATAAACATGGGCACAAATAGATCCAGGTGGGGGAGCCGTGTTGGTCTGAAGCAGGTGAACAAATTCAGAGTCCAGTGGGGCACCTTTAAGACCAACAAAGGTTTATTCAAGGTATGAGCTTCCGTGTGCCAGGCACACTTTTTCAAATACACTGGAATGGCAGGTAAGGGTTCAAACTTATAGCCAGAGAATGAACAGCAAATTAACATGTAACCTGATGATGTTCAAGATATGCAAAGTGAAAACTAAATAGCAAGTTAAATAATAATTAGAAAAGACACCCTTAGACATCCATCTGCAAGTTTGACATATTTATTGCTTTACAACCGTTGACCGTATAACCTTAAACTTGTTATTTAGTTTTTGCTTTGCATATCTTGAACATCATCACGTTACGTGTTAATTTGCTGTTCGGTCTCTGGCTGTAAGTTTGAACCCTTACCTGCCATTCCAGTGTATTTGAAAAAGTGTACATGCACATGAAAGCTCATACCTTGAAATAAACCTTTGGTGGTCTTAAAGGTGCCCCACTGGACTCTAAAAATGGGCACAAATAGATGAACTGGAGTCAAAACAATCCCTTTCACATCCCAGAGTCTGGTCTGAGGTCAGCCTTCAGCAGCCTCAACTGATCTAGATATGGTCAGTCCTGGGACAGGACCTTGAGTTCCATGCTGAAGGGTGGACTATATAAATGTAATAACCCTTACTTACTTAGGTTGCCTAAATGATACTACTTATTTGGGCAGAAATGCACAGGAACAGAGTTCCGACTAGGCTCCTAAGTTGAAGCTACACCCAGCAGGAATCCTTTAGCATAATAGGCCACACCGCAATCAACAGGAACTTAGCCATTAGCCCTGCATCTGGCTACATACTCAAAAGATGGTTGTCCAGTCTCCTCTTGAAAACGTCCAGCAAAGGAGCATCCACCACCTCCCGAGGCAGTCTGTTCCACTGCTCGACCACTCTTACAGATCAGGAAGTTTCTCCTGATATTGAGCTGGATAACGACTCTCTGGTAACATAGGGTGTGCACCTAATATGATCTAGTCTGTGCAATCCGGAGAATAGCCAATATGCTAATGAGATCCTGCTGCCATCTTCTACATGACAGCCCTGCTCGGATGCCTGAAGACTGCAATCACTGTCCCCTCTAAACCTGTAGCTTTCCCAGGCTAAACATACCCAACTAAACATACCCAGCTACCCAACCAGGCTAAACCGTCAACTTAAAATCATTTTCTATTCACTACAACGTATGAAAAAGTGTCTGCAACTAACAAAGTAACCTCCGATTCCACCCCTGCCAAAAGTCTCCCCAATTTTTCTCCCACCGATGCAGCTGCCACCCCACCTAGGGATGGAATAAGCCACTGATCTCTCCCGTTGGAGAAAAGGGGACCTTCCAATAAATAGAGTTCCAGTGCATCAATTTTGTTTCCGGTAGCACATAAGCGTAGCCTCTACAAACAGGGCAGCTTCTTAAAATGAGCTTAGAAGAAGAAGAAGAAGAAGAAGAAGAAGAAGAAGAAGAAGAAGAAGAAGAAGAAGAAGAAGAAGAAGAAGAAGAAGAAGAAGAAGAAGAAGAAGAAGAAGAAGAAGAAGAAGAAGAAGAAGAAATTAGATTTATACCCTGCCCTTCACTACCCAAAGGAGTCTCAGAGTGGCTTACAAAGCTCCTTTCCCTTCCTCTCCCCTCAACAGGTAGGTGAGGCTGAGAGAGTTCTTTCGAGAACTGCTCCTGAGAGAACAGCTCTGAGGGAGCTTGTGACTGGCCCCAAGGTCACACCAGCAGCTGCATGTGGAGGAGTGGGGAATCAAACCCGGTTCTCCCAGATTAGAGTCTGCGCTCTTAACCGCTACACCAAACTGGTAATAGACACGAATGGAATAGATAACGTGTCGAGCAGATTTGCCTTTTTGCGCCTGCTTCCAGCAGTCCTCTGCTAAACTCCTGGCTTCCTTTTCTCCCTGCTGCCCCACCTGTGCCCTTCCATCAGCCCCCTGATAGCTTCATCTCCTCCGGCTGCTGCTCCCAGTCATGTAGCCCAGAGTGATCCCAAATGTGGCACACACACACACACACACACCCCGTGTTCCCTGGTGCTCATTTCCTTCTGCCTCCGAGCAACTTCTCCCTAGAGCCCAGAGCCAATCCTGGCTGTCACATCCTTTATGAGTAACTTCCAGGATGCAGTTATAACGTCAGGTGAACTTTATTAACTATTTACATAACTCAGAACTTGCTGCTCTAGCCACAACTAGACGCATCTGTCCCAGCCCGCTGGGGTCCGTGTCATGTTAAGCGCTGGCCAATTAAAAGTTGTAGAGTCCTCCCACTCGTTACCCCATTGGAGAACAAAGTGCTTAAGAAGATGCTGGGGGGGGGCCTTCGCTTTTGCATCTGCAGTCAGCGCCCATTTTGAAACAGCTGCCTTCATTGTAGGTCTGGACCGGTGTTCCCGCTAAGCTGAGTTAGTGTGAGCTAGCGGTCAGTTTTTTAGCCTCCGGCTCACACATTTTTGTCTTAGCTCAGGAAGGAGGGCTCCAGAGCAAACTAATTGATGCATCAGCCAAATCGCTCGCTCCCAACATTAATGTAGCTCACAAAGGAGAATTTTTTCTCACAAGACTCCACAGCTCAGAGGGAGCATTGGTCCGGATGGACGGTAGAAGAAGGAGAAGGAGGAGGAGGAGGAGGAGGAGGAGGAGGAGGAGGAGGAGGAGAAGAAGAAGAAGAAGAAGAAGAGGAGGAGGAGGAGATGGGATTTATACCCCACCCTTCACTGCCCAAAGGCGTCTCAGAGCGGCTTACAAACTCCTTTCCCTTCCCCTCTCCACAACAGACACCCTGTGAGGTAGAAGAAGAAGAAGAGTTTGGATTTATACCCCGCCCTTCACTACCCGAAGGAGTCGCAGAGCGGCTTACAATCTCCTTTCCCTTCCCCTCCCCACAACAGACACCCTGGGAGGTAGGTGGGGCTGAGAGAACTTCTGACAGAAACTGTCCTTGCAGAGAACAGCTGTGCCAGAGCTTGTGACTGACCCAAGGTCACACCAGCAGGTGCAAGTGGAGGAGTAGGGGAATCCAACCCGGTTCTCCCAGATTAGAGTCCGCACACTTAACCACTACACCAAACCGGGTACTTGGCGTGGAGTATCCTCCAAGATCTTGCAGTCGCAAACCGCCTCCATGGCAGCCATGACGTGATGCCACACATTCATAATAACAGTTAAGGGCCGTCGAGTCGCAGCTGACGTCTGGCAACCCTTCGAGGGGATTTTCAAGGCAA